>CM076584.1:1627971911-1628450039 GCA_034641835.2 Pinus albicaulis
AGAATACCTTAATGTATTCCAAATTTCGAGAGAATCAAGTAATCAACTCATGTAGTGTATTTAAACTCATAGCCTTCATAGAAAAATCATAGCAACAAACTATGCCTTTATACAATGTCACCAAGTGGGGAAAAACACCAATTTTGGCCCCAAAAACGTTATTTTCTGAAGATGGAGTTATAACAGTGAAAAATAAAGGTTGTGTCCCTTAGGATGGACAATATGGGACATTCATGCAAAATATTGTCAGAAACAAATGCCTCTAGCCTAGTTAAATAGGCCTCCCATGCTCAAAACAACTTAAAATTGACAAAACCCTAAGACTGCAACACACAGAAATTGTTGCATAAGAGACCGCGTAGTCTAATGGAGGTAAAACTCAGAAAATAGGAAGAGAAATCAGATCTTATTATTATGTTACTCAATGAGGCATAAAAACAGAGATCTAATCTCTTTTATACAGATCCAAGAAGACCCGGCAAGGGTTTCTTGACAGAAATGATATACATGAAAGAGCTGCTGCAGATTTGTGGCTGAATCATGCTATGTAGCTGAAGCTCTACATAAAAATGGCTGAACATGCAAAGAAATGGTTGTAGATTCTTCCTCTATCTTTCCCAAAGAAAGGCTGATCCTCCTCTTGGGAAACTAGCTCCTCAAAATGGGGTTTTGACCCCTCCCACTTCACACCTTAAGAAATAATTTAGTTTTCTAAAGGGACTACATTTTTTCTGAAGGTAAGTGCTTGGCCCAACACTAGGTAGTGGAAAATTTAGATCAAAAATCTCCTCTTATATTTCTTAGACAAGATCTCCAAGAAAGAGTAGGGAATCCCCCACCCGGGAAAACCCTTGCACTAAGCAGTGCAGCAACTTAGCTAAACAACCAAGTATGCAAGAAGTCTAAGTAGACCACATAAAATTATAATCTCCAATATGTTCATATGCTTGCCATCTCCTCCATTATATAATTGATGTGCTTCCTCACCAAGGGTCCCACCCACTGGGAGGTTATTTCCATGCAAAGATTCCTCCATCACAATTACGTTGTCTTCATTAGTGAGGGTAATCCTTTTACAGTGCAGTTTGATTGAGTCAAGCTTGACTGAATCAATATTGATAGGGTCATCCTTGACTAAGTCTTCATGCCTTGTCTCCTTTCACACTCAAGGTGTCTTCATTTTGACTAGCTAGCTTGATTTTCATTCACATTGAGCTATCTTTATTTAGGATCCACTCTTTGAGGATAAATCATGTTGACTTGGTCAAACTTGACCTTGTCCACATAGTTTAGAACTTGTTCACACATGTGGATGCTTGATCTGGTTATTTCATGATCCCTTTTCACACTATGAGGGATTTCTATTCTTACTTAAGCAACTTTTGAGCCTTTTTGCCCGTTTATTCATTCAACTGGATTTAAAAAGGAAAAATTAATATTCCTATTAGCTGCATGCTAATTTAGGAATATTACAGAAAACCCTGACTTAGCCAACTCGGATGAAGAATCTATGGAAAACACTACAACTCAAGGGACTGAATCAACGAGGACCATATTATATATGTCGGAAGAGAGACAGTCACTAGAACGACCACCTCTCCCACATAACCATCCTCAGCCTCAAGTCCAACTCTGTGCATTATATGAAAAATGTGATCATTTGATCATTGAATGCACAGCTCTAGAGTTGTTTCAAAGATGGTACCCAATCAACCTAGTGTACTTTAGACCGGTATGACATTCCCTACATTCCCAAATTTCATTTAGTGTTAGATTATTTGTGCCTAGCCGTAGCCAATATTTCCAACTTGGACAGATCAGATTCAGAGTCTGTAGAAATTTCCACAACCCAGGAGAATGAAGCAACTAGGTCCATCCTATTTGTATCTGAAGAAAGGCAACCACCAAAAGGGAAACGTCCTACCCCAAAATACCATCAACGTCTAGTCCCAGCTTGCATACTGTGTGACGAACATGATCATTTGATCACTCAATTCCCAAATTTAGTATCATTCATAAATTGAATCCAATCACCTTGGTGGTCCAAAGGGATTTGAAAAACAAAATAACGTCAATCTTGTCTAATTTTCCAAGATAACCACCACGCTTGGCATTGTCCCTACGTCCCCTGATTTTGAATTATGTTAGACCTCATGCGCTCATTATTCACCAATAATCTGGACGTAGTCCATTTTGAGTTAACACAACATAGGCAGTCAGGAGAAATGTCATCTTCCCCTCATTCATCAACCACCTAGACATGTGAAGGTGACAAATCACCCCAAAAAGGTAAGAAGCCAATCAAACATTGCATGTACCCTATGTGATAAAAGTTACCACATGGTCAACCAATGTCGGGAGCTTGATAAGTTCACTAGCACTCTTTGCATGGTCACCCCCATACCCAACAATCATCTCTCTAATCAAGAAAAGATCACACATTTCTACTATTGGATTTTCTCACAACTTTACGACATGATGGATTGTCAGTACTTGTCAAGGTTAAGAGTGGCTAGAACCTCATCGAGTCAAGACTCCCCAAAGAATCCATACCATCCAATACCAAAGACTCGGAGGTGGAAGAAGCACATAAATGCACCAATGCACAACAATCCCCCAACATCAACGTCTTGCATGGAGAGTAGTACTAGGTCTCATACCATCTACTCGTTAAGTACCTTTACTCTGTGCAACATCTACATGAGCCATAACCATGAAACAAAGGCATGCCCTATGTTGAAAACATTTCGGCACCTCTGCATTCGAAAAGTAAAGGAAGATATGTCTACTCCTAGTACACTACCAAGAGAGCATAAATCTCCTCTAGCTAAAATCAAAACAAACATCACAGAAATTCTTCTGCCATCTAATTTTGATGAAACAAAGAACCATATACAATTCATCTCATCATCCATGGGAAACATGAATCGTGTTGTCTGCTCATCATCAAGGATTTGTTCTAAAAACCATGCTCTGGTGTCACAGATGGTCCATCATAAATACCGAGCATCCATGATAAACATATAAAAAAATCATAAAATTAAACATAGACACATCATAAGAGCCGCCAAAATACATCTCGCATATATATATCCAAAAAATATGTGTCCCAATATAAAAAGAAGCACGTTGGCTATCAAGTCAATCAAAAAATACATATCACAAGCACAGGGAAACATCCCCATAATGGGTGCTTTCCCTAAACATACAATGTCTCTAGGGTTGAGCCCCACCTGGTGGGTCCTCTTGACTGACTTGAAAACTTGGTGCTAGTATCGAAGAAGCAGTTGTGGCAGCAAGTGCTGCTCGACACAAATTCAAGTGATGCAACCTCTCTCGGGCCATCACTGTCTCCAACCATATATCAGCCAGGTCATCAAAACCTCTAGTAGGCAAACCCCGAGTCAGCCTCTCTAGTTGACTCCAAGAATCCTTAGAATCCAAAGCATGAGCATCTACCACCTCAGCACAAGCTGTAGCCTCTGTCACCTGAGCCTCATAAGCCGCTAGATGACCCTCAACATCCATCACTCGATCCTCTGTTTCCAATACTCAAATATCAGCAGTCGCTAGTAGCTCCTCAACCACTGAAACCCGCGCCTTTGCCACTGTTGCACATGCCAAAAGGGAAAGATATCCACTGGTAGTTGCAGTGCTGCTACCATCCCTTGAGGGACCTCCAGCACCGATCTATCTGCGCAAATCCCGGGTACTCTGGCTGACTGCAACGACAAGAAAATCTCTGGAAAGTGGCTTTGACCTCCAACACTCAGACGTAAAAATGGGCCATATTAGGCTATATATCGCCCTTTATACCATTTTTGAAAAGCCATAACTAGAGCTCAGAGTATCCAATAACAAAATTGTGGGAAGCATAGTGATCAACACTTCATCATGTTTGATCTAGAACTCATAAGTCCATATTTGAAATAAAGGCATTTTCAAGCCCAACGCCCATCCCCTCCATACTACAGTTCAGATATGCCCTCTCTTATTTCTTTGAATTCAAGTTATTTCAAAAATATTTGTATGAAACATATTATTTTACTTGGGGTATTGGTTGCAGCTATTGCAGACATGCCAAATCACTAGATGCCCCAGACAGCAAAAGTACAAGAGCAGGTATCATTCTATCCACAACATTATATGCTTCCCTAAAAATATTTTCATATCCTGACATCGTTTCCTCATAAGAATAAAACCATAGGATTCATTCACCCGAACATGTTTATCATCACCCCACCTTACACATGATAAACACCTGTGCAGGTTGGTAGAGCCACACCTTCCATGGTATCCATCACTCATGTAGACCATACATCAATAACTAGAGACATGGCCATAAAATCCGACTCGGGAGCCACTTCATGTTCGTGTATCCATTATCAAACATCAGTCAGTTTTACTCGTCACATAAACCTTGTTGTCGGGCCACCATTCTATACAAGCATATCAACAAAAACGCATCACCACATTTCATATCTAGCCTATCACACCCTCATAAGCATAGCCCATATGTGAAATTTCATCTGCCTCATCACCCTCAAACTGAGACTAACCAATGGGGCCCCCACCCTAAGGAAAAAACACTCCTCACATCAGCGTGCATGATCATTCATGTTAATGGGGCACCCGTCTCCATGCTTGTACATCCAAACTACTTTCGTATTATTTTGGAAAGTGTACAATTTTCTTTTTAGGAGAAGACTCCCACACTACATTTACACTTCTTACCTGGCATTAGTCTGTAATCACCCTTGGTCGGAGCTACGCATTCTTTACCACAACCAACCATGTCAATCATATCAAACATACACCCACCCTTCAGAAGTTGTTATGACTGCCGCCACTTGCATTTACAGCTCTGACCTTAGGCTACTTATCCATCATCAATAGTTCTAGCCATCTATCTTCATCATATCTCGTTAACTTATCACATTGCACCTGCTACATTAAAAACCTTGGTCCCTTTTATCAATACTCGTTTCAATTGGTTTATGCTTCCTTCTTGTCAACTTCCATAACCACATTCCAAGAAGGAGGTAGTCCCTTGGATGACTACTCACCAAAATTGGGGCATCCTTGAATAGCACGATGGGAATTAACATTTCCCATTGATGTCATCAATCCTCTTGACATTCTACATGAACACTAGTTTTGATGTCCAAGATGGTATTGTACTTCATAACCAATGCACTTTGTCAAATTTTTTTTAAGACCCGTATATCAATAGGAATATCTTTCAGCAATGCTTACACATGAAGGCCCCCAACAATCGAAGACCCATGCATACATTGAGCACTTTCTCTAAACATGCCATACCAAGACAATGCATGTGGGTACAACATTCAGACTTTTTTTCTCAAATAAAAATGCCACCGAGGGCATCAACAATTGTCATCATCAACCAACATCAGGTCACCTACCATAAGTGTGACATGGCAGAACCAGTATCTGTCAGACTAGCCTAACTATTCAAACATCATGAGCATGGGACATGCCCGCCTCATAGAAATATTTCTAATTTTATCTCTTGTAGGTTTCCTACATCGCATGGTGGCTCTTTTACTTAATACAAGGGGTATCCATACTTATTTCCACAACAATTTACTCTCTCTCTCTCTCTCTCTCTCGCTCAAAAAGATCACACATAAAAGAAAACGTAATGTATTTCGGCTCAGTTCTTCCTACATCTCATACAGCAAGGGGAAAATGTTAACACCAAAAAATCGTACAGGAAAAATACATATAAAAATGTCAAGCATAAGCTAAATACTTTAGGAAAGACAAAATTTAAATATTCCTAAGGTTCAGTTGGAAATTGGCAGACAACACACCAACAAAAGAGGGTTTTTCCCATAGCACGCCTATTCCTTCGATATCCGTGCAGTCCTAGGGATGGTGAAAAAGCATCATTTGGGACAACTTGAAACACTTGGAAAATATGATTCTCTGTCCAGTAATGTCAAGGAAAACCGAATTTGAGCCACCTTGAGGAGGCATGCAGCCCACAAAGGAATCTCTCCTCCACTTTTGAGTCACTATAAATCTTGGTCCAAGAGAGGGATGAGAAGTTCAAACAATTTCTATATAAATTTGTCGTGGGAAGAAGAAAATGAGACACATTGTTATGTTGACCAAATTTCTCCATAGCAAACCAGCTTGCAAGGTGTAGCAGCAGAGGGAATGGAAGGACTCATAAGTTGGCCATCAAACATCTCAATCCAAGAGAGAGAGTTTCACCATTTGATCTTGATCGACCATCCTTTTGAGAGAGGGAGGAGGTACTTGCAAGAACTTGAGGAAAGGAGCCCCCCTTATTTTGGGTATTTGAGCTCCATATATAAAATTACCCGCTTCAAGAGAGATTAAGATAGTATATTTTTCACCACCGACACTTAATAAAGGGAGAATTATCCATTTGTATTATTGGGTTGTTGCTCCATCGAGCATTTGTATCTTGTGTATTTTTTGTTTTTTTCTTAGTTTTGTATGCTTAGCTTACCCTATGAGATTAGTTTACATTTTTTAAATCTATTCAATAACAGTACCAATCATTTTCTCTGTGATCTTGTGCAGGTAGAAACCTTCTTGCTAAAGAGGTGTGTTTTGGTACATCCATGCACCAAAAACACTACCACAAGGGGAATTCCAGCTGGAACCTTAGTGCATTTTGCAACAAAATATGCTCATGCCCTAGAATCAAGAAATTGAGCAAGTTAAAGTGTAGTGGAAGCACTTTTGGCCCGATGAAGATACATGGGAGATGGATGATCAGATGTGGGCTATGTATCCTTCTCTATTCGTTGGTTGAGCAGATGTATTTTGATACATGTTTTTCTATTGTGTTTTGGTTATGTATATATATGCATATGTATGTAAATACTACATTGATTTGTTTTATAAAGATCCAATAAGAGGTATGGTGTTCATGATATGTTGGTTATGTCTTTAGTAGTATGATATGAATTAAATGCAACATCAAGTTATGTTATAAAGCTCCATTGAAAACACATTAGGGGAATTTTGAGGTCTAAAATGGGCCTCCTAAGAAAATTATAAAATAATAGTGGAAAGAATAAAATAATATTTGATCACATCATCATATTTTAGAGGGAAAAAAGAAAAAACTATTTTTTCAACTCGTATTTTCAACTTATCTCCCTATGGGTTTACTCAAATTTCGAGTGGAAACACTCATTGGATGAAAAATTCGACTCCTAATCCAAGGAGTACCCATGTTTCATGTTTTTGATGGACCCTGCTACACAGAAAATGAGAAATACATGAAAAACATGATTGCAATCATGCTTTTTTCATGTATTTCTCATTTTTAGTGTAGGAGGGTCCATCAAAAGTATGCAACATGGGCACTCTTTGGATTAGGAATTGAATTTTTCATCCAACAAGCACTTTCGCTTGAAATTTTAGTAAAACCTTAGAGAGATAAGTTGAAAATATGAGTTTAAAAAGTAGTTTCATTATTTTATTATTTTTACTTTTTTACTCTATAAATGGTGAATCCTCTCACATGGTTGACATCATCATCTTGAATCCTATTGGTTCTTATAAATTTTATTTTGGTTGTACATTTTTCTTAGTAGCCCCATTTTAGACCTCGAAATTCCCCTAATGCGTGTTTTGATAATTTATAAGTGTCAGTAAACACCGAGGACGGTTTTCCCCCAAGGGGGATGGGTTTGTAGCAACCCCTGGTTTATTTCCTATGTAATTAAAAAACAAAACCAAGGCCATTAGAAATGTATTCCAAGTTTAATGTTAGGTAAAACTTAGTGATTGGGATCATTGGTGATTAATTAATGGCTATGGAAATTTAAAGGCATTGGCAAAGGTGTTGGAGCAAGGTCCCTTAGGACTGCAATTTTGGGCTAAATAATAGTATTTTTGTAAGTTTTGAGTCGTGTGCTATGCAAAGAAGAGTCAAGGGGCTGTGGGGCAGGTAAAAGTATGAGCGCAAGAGAAAGGTATAAATAGAATTATAGATTGACTCAGATAGGTAAGTTAATTTAAGTAAGAATAGATGAATGATTGTTGATAGAGCTCCGAAGTTGAATCTGTTGTAAGCGTTTGTGTCTGAAAGGCTCTTGTTGGCTATGTGTGTAGAGACCTTAGTCTGGCTGTGTGCGAACCCCGCTAGCTGTGTGCGCGGGTAGATCTGGTGAATTGTAAGGGTTTCTGAACACTGCTTAATAAATATTTTTTTTGAAAATTATGTGTACCAAATGCATCTATGATTCACTTCTGTGTATGATTTCTGTTTTTTGCATATGATTTTTGTTATCTATAATCAGATCAGTTTGCGTACCTGTTATATTGTTGATGCATAAGATAATTGCATAATTTTGTTATGTTAAATGATTAATATTACATTGTTAGAATAATTAAAGGGATTTTGGATCCACTTTCTATGCACGTGAGCAGGGTTAACCTGTGCTGGTTGACCTAGGGTTTCTGGTTAGGGTTTATTGTTAGGGTTTCTAGTGCGCAAGACAATCTGTTTACTAATATAACTCTGAGGACGCCCACTTCACTTAATTCTCTCTCAGGGTGTGGAAACCTCATTCCAGCACCCCCCCATACTGCTTCGGGTGAGACTTTGGCCTGTGCAAGTAGGTCAATTCTGAAAGGGCCAGTAGTAAGAGGGTTTTGTTCATTACACACTAGCTGTGAATCTAGGTCAAGGCCTCTCAAGCCAACAAATGGTTTTTTTGCCATGACCGGGATCATTTTGAGAGAGATTAGATGTTGCGACAACCATCAAAGACTGAATTAGAAGACTGGTTTGAACAAAAGATACACGAATTCGCCATTAAGGAGAGTAGAATAAATAAATTATCTGCTGAAGATTGGGAATAGAGGTACATTTTCACAAAGGTCCACGAAGTCTTCTTTGTGACCTTTGCACACAAAATACATGAGTGGTTATTAAGGTTAGTTGAGTTTCATACCTACTGGAAGGATTATAAAATCACTTAGTTACACTGAAATTTGTCACCATGATGTTTTAGTACTCCCTTAGAAGTCTACAACATCAAATTTCCTAAAATCAAGCCTTGAAATTAAGAGAAAAGCTCATAAAAGTCTTAAAAATACTTGTACTGCACTTTCTCTTAACATTTCCTACGGTGCCACACCTTTTTGTTCTAAAGCACGCAGAGATAAATGCACTTTTTCTTCATTAAGGGTGCAAACACCGGTAAAAGGTAAAACAAAGGTGGAAAGTAACATTTAGAAGCCTAGCAGTCAAATCTGGAAGCTTCTAGAAACAATTATCCGGTCGAAGGTTCGCTCCTATCATGTATGTTCATTCCTCCATTATGGGAGCCTACCCCTTGATTTATGGAGCTCAATCCCTTCAAAAGAGAATTCTATCCCCTCTTATGTGGAGCTGTAACCTCCTCTCTTTTCCTATAAATTGAAGCCATAGTGCAGCTTCAAAGGGAGTTAGACTTTGAGAATTTTTGAGGAGAAATGTTGTAGAGACTCAGACTCTCTTAACTGATCATTATGTGGGAATGATTACACACCCATGTGCATTTTAACCAAGAGAGTTAAAAGCTTGTCAGAGTAAAGGAAACGCCTGTTTCGGACCCCAAGAAGGCCTGTACGACATCAAGGCAGACATGGTTGTAAGGCTCTTTCTTCATCAAAGATAATACGAATGAATACCAATTTCTCAATGAGTTCTTTAATTAAGTAGCTTGTTAATCATGTTTTATCAATGAGTTATTTAATTAATTATCTTATTTCTTGAATTCCTTGATCATCTTGATAGATATATGATTTGTGAATTAGTTTATCCTATACAGGTGCTATTGATTTTTTCCATGTTTGTGATTGCAGATTTTTGAAAATGACTCTTTCAAGCAACTGGAAAGAAGATCATTACGAATAGCGCTGGACTACAGGTAGGTCTTCAAAATCTCTATTATAGCTAATTCTGAATCAAATATTATCTAGAGAAAATAGTTTTTGTTTGGCTTTTGTTGCTAGCTATCCATAGGACACTAGGGATGTCTGTCTTGTCCGCAAGAACGACTTATCCGTCCAACAAAATGGTGACTCCACTGGGGAATAAACTTGAACTTTGATTTCTTTTATTTTTGACTTGTGAATTTATTTCTTCTGATTTTGATTGGTTTATACTGGTTTGGGTAGTTTATCCCTGTAGAATCCCTGAAAAATGTTTTAGAGTTTTTTATTTTTTCTCTTAGTTTTATGGTATCCGCAGTTTTCTTTTAGAAATAGTGCGGGCATCTCTTCTTTTTTCTTGTATAAACAATGTGGGACTGCACCTGTTTACACTGAAACTTGTGGACCCTGTGAAAATTTTAGAAAACCTTAAAATTCTCTTTTCTGGATTAATTTGTTAGATTCTCAGTGTATACCCATACTTGTATCTTCTGTCAGAAAGCTTTGGTTGAGAGTTTGCTTCAGAATTTTTTAAGTTTTGAATGATTTTTTGAAAGACTTGCATGTTATAGTGATTTTTGCTTTGTCTTTATCCCACTCAAATATTAGAAGCTTTGGTATACCTTTAGATCACTCGCATTTCCTTGCTTTCTTGCTGAGTTTGACTTCATAATAGAAATTGTTTTATGAGATTTAGATCCCATTTTCTCATTTGCAAATCTTTAAAAAACTTTTGTTGATAAGTTTGGAATTTCACTTAAAAAACCATAATTTGAAGTTTTTTGAGTTCTTGCTGATCCAAGAAAAGAATTTCTTAGTTAGATAACAAGCTAAGCAAAACATCCTCAAAATATTTAAAGTTTTAATTCAGATTTAGTCTTTAGAGTTTTTAGATCTCAAAATAGGTGTTTTTTAGTTTTGAGTGTTATTTCTAGAAATTGTAGACTTCTTCTGGAGAAATTTTTTGTTTGTAGTGTAGATCTTGAATGATTAAGGGATTTCTTTTGAACAATTGATAATTTTGAGTTCTCATGAAATTATATTTCTTTTCATCTATTCTTGTTTGAAGGAAAGAATTGTTTTAAAAAGATTGTTGATTTCTCAACTCTTTCTTTTAGATAGAATTCATTGAAAGGAAAGGAATTGTTTCTCATAATAGATGCATTTTTAGTGTGTTTTGAGTCAGGTCACTACATATCATGAGTTTCACCTTCGCACCTATTATCCTAAGAAACAACCTATTAAAATCAACGCTTAAATTAAAATAAATCTAGTAATTTTTATATTTGTAGGGCTCTTTTCACCAACATAGCTTAGGCTAGTGTCTGGGGGTAGGGAGTAATTAACTCTCCAAGAAAATTAAAACAAAAAAGTAGTTGATCTTGTGGTAGGAAAAATCGAATAGTTGCTTGTATGCTCTGGGAAGCTCCTCTTAAAGGAGTCAAGCACGAGGTCATATCTGAACCAGTGGGATTATCAATTCTATCTCATTGGGAATGATAGAAGATGTGCATGTATTAACAACGGTAAACCTTGGATAGACCATTATCGAGGAGCCTGGGGTCACTTGTCGGTATACCTTGGATTATGTCAAAGAGCCTTCGAGGGGATTGAGCTTTGTTACTCTGCCCTTGCATGTATGTCGGATCGTAGACTATTCCCCTAGGTATATTAGTTCCTGTTGGTAACCTTAGTGGCCATAATCTTTATGGTTTTTTAATAAGGTGACGGTGGAGGAAAGATCCCACTGTACCTGGAGCAGACGTCGACTAGAATCACTTGGACTCTTCGGAGGGTTATCTTCACTCGAGATTGTTTAAGTGGAGAAACTTTCATTGGTCTGTTTCATTAAGCAGGTTGTCGAGGTAACTGTTCCAACCGCCCTTTCTACATTAAAATACTACGATGTTGGATTTCATCACCAACTAGTGTTTTTAGTGTGGGAAGTTACTATTTGTGTGTGGCTTGATCTCCTAGATTTTTAGGCGTGTGATTCATTTGTTTTTTTCCTTAGCGACTTTAGGAGTTTTCATTGAAATTTTCTTTGATTGTGTGTGATTAATAATTTTTAATCATGGCTGAATTACCAAGACAATCATGTAGACTCGAGGGGAAACCCCTTGAGTATACACCAAGCCAACTTGAAGGACTTAGAGCTCTAGTACCACCTAGTGTCAGTAGAATTAGATCAACAGAACCAAGAGAATCATCTATAGCTACTCATCTTGATTATCAATCACAAACAGTAGAATATATTCAAGAGACAATTTCAATTTCTAAAGTTACTGGTATTATTTCTCCAATCAGTGAATTAGCTGAAGAGCCTGAAATTTCTGAGCTAGACATTGAACCTGCTGTATTGGAACCATCTTCAGGATTTGTTACTCCGACTTCTAGTGATCCTGATTCACCTAGGGTAAGACATCGCATTACTAAAAACCTTCCTTCTGACCTCATATGTATTGAATAACTTGTTGGTCCAAATGAAGACGTAGTTCTTCCCGAAACCCAAGAAACTTTGAATCTTAGGGAGCGTGAATCAATATTCTACAGTCCTTTTAGAACTGGCGCTTGGTATTTATCATTGACAGATTTTTTACAAAACACAGTTCTTACTTATTCACCACCCCGAATTCCTTTTCACCCTACACCGAGAGGTTATCATCCTTCATCAGCTATATCAGGTGAGTCATCTATGTTTTCTCAATCTCCGAAAACATTTTTATACGGTGGTCCGTCTGTTCCTTCGGGATACCATTCGCTCTCTGGTATTTTCCCGGGGGCAGCTCCTCAACCATTTGAACAAGTTTTATCATTTGGTAAAAATGGAACAAACATTGAAACGTTGAACATAGAACAAAATTTTATGATGTCTGGCAATATTCCAAATCCTCAACCTCAAGGAAGTTAGTTACCGCTTGGGGGGCAACCTCAAGGAAGTCAATTAATGATTGGGGGGCAACCTCAAGGAAGTCAATTACCGCTCGGAGGGCAACCTCAGGGTAATTTTTTACTAGGTCAAACTGTCGGACAATATTACCTGCTTGGGGATCAACCTCAAGGACAGTACATACCTCAAGGTCAATATCAACCTCAGGGACAGTACATACCCCAAGGTCAATATCAACCCCAGAGTCAGTTTATTACCTGCCTGGGGATCAACCTCAAGGACAGTACATACCTCAAGGTCAATATCAACCTCGGGGACAGTACATACCCCAAGGTCAATATCAACCCCAGAGTCAGTTTATTCCTCAGGGTCAATATCAACCCCAAATTCAGTACATGCCTCAAGGTTATCAACCTCAGGGTTAGTACCTAACTTAGGTTTTCAACCTCCTTCATGTCAACCATTATTACAAGGAGCTGGAAATTTTCCAGTTAATTATCAAACTTACATTCAACCTGGTTATGGTCCTTCATATGAACAATGCTCTATGGGTCAATATCCCAGAATTAATATGCTATGGGATCCATCTCAAGTTCAGTAAACTTTACAACCCAATGTGCAGTTACCTAATCAACCTAGACAGTCCATAGGTTCTGGTCCAACCTAGCAACCTGTCCAGCCTACCCTTCAAGTTCCTGCACTTGGTTCTATTCAGCAGCCTGGGCCTAGTACACCTAGAACTCCACCTCAAAATTTTGTTGCTGCTGCAACTTCTGTTCAACCTACCACACCTATTTCTGGAGTATTTGCAGCTCCTATTTCTTCTATCCCTGCATCAGTGCAAATTCCTCAAGTATCTATGCCACAGTCAGAACCTACAATTCAGACTATGACCCAGATGCCTACAGGACAATCTGGTACGAGTACGGTTGTTTCTATTCAACCACAATTTACTTATCAACTGTACTAGGGATAGTATCAATTTTCACAGGCTACAAAAAACCCAGTATATCAGTATCAACCATACCCTGGGTATACTTATCAAATACCTCAGCAACCCCAATATGGTCCAGTTAATCCTGGTTATCCAGGAGGTTTCACGATTCCTAATGTGCATCCAATTCCCGAATATCCTGGATATCCTCCTCCTGGAACTATTTTGATCACACAAGGTTATCAAGACCCTAGCCATCGGTTACCGTTTATAGCAACTTTAGATTTACCTGATCTATTGCACCTTATGAACGATCCCATTTTTTATCTTCCGTATTGGCTGCCGATGCCTAACAAGTTGCCTAGTGATATTCCAAATTTTGAGGGTAAATCAGGAGAGGACCCATCTAATCACGTTATGACTTATGACCTCTGGTGTGCATCCAATTCACTAATAGATGATTTTATTCGATTGCGCCTTTTTCAGAGAACTATCATTGGTCTAGCTACCAAATGGTACATTGAGTTACCACGCGGCTCATTTAATAATTTTAATTCTTTAGCTATTGCTTTCTTAACCCATTTTCAATTTCCTGTCAGATACAACAATGGCATGGAATTGATGACTTCATTAAAACAATCTATGTCTACGTACATATCTGATCACATTCATGAATGGAGACGTAGGAGGCGTTTGGTGAAGGTCTTTATTCTGGATCAAATTTTGGCTGAATTGTTAATCAAATAGTTATTGCCCAAAATTACTGAAGATGTGGCCAAAGGAGGCGTTGTTACAGAAGAGCAAGTCATTTCTCAGGCTTAGTACCTTGACCTTGTATATACACAGTCAAGTACTCTATATGATAAAATCCCTGATTTACCAAGACCTGGTCAATTAACTACAACTCCTTCCAGCTCTCATGCCGCTGATGGTGTAATTGGTTCTGTTAGCACTGGTAAGAGTAAGAAGAAATCTTCCAAGACAACTTCTCCTATTATCACTTTACCTGATTCACCGAAAGGAGATTCTTCCATTGAAACTTCTGCCAATAGTAATGTTGTAGAATCATCTACAACAAAACCTAAAACTGGTGGTAAGAATAAAGGTAAGAATAAAAACAAAAAATATTCAGAAGATAAAAATGATCAAACTGAACGAACTTTCAAAAAACGAAAACCTCGCTATCCTTGTCTAATCTGTGATGAGGATCATTTTACAAAAAAAGTGCCCGCATAGAGCTGAGGTATTGAAATTCGTTAAGAGTTCACCCATACCTGCTGTCTTGAAGGATCCTTTTCCTGCTCAAGATAGAAACATGATTGGATCTTTCTCAAAGGCGTTAGAGGATATCCTTATGGTTGCGATGCGATCGCAAGATTATGGTAGTAAAATTCCTGGTAAAGAAGTAGAAACATCTAATTCAGGATCAACTACATCTCCCTCAGTTTTTGATCTGCTACAGATCGAGAAACAAAATCCTGACTTAGTAATCAAACTGCCTACTAAAGGTGTACTTCGTAAGTCAGCTTTCAATCCACATGCGAGAGCTGCTCAGAATTACAATATTGTTGAAGACTTAGCGATTTCCCCTTCAGCAATGTCGGCTTTTGAAGTGTTGCAATCATGCCTAGCCCAAAGAAAATTACTATTGTCAGCCTTAGGAGCTGTAGACCTCCAGGATTCGAACCTCATGATCTTCGATTTAGAGAATTTTACACCCTGCCTACCCCATCAAATGGCTTTTCAAATTCCAGTAATAGTCAAAAACAAATGTATCTTTCATACTGTTGTTGATGAAGGGGCTTCTACGTGTATTATGTCGTTAAAATGTTGGAAATCACTTGGTTCTCCAAAAATTAACCAATCACTGACTACCCTCAAAGCTTTTGATGATAGAGGTTTCCAACCGTATGGTATTTTACAGGATCTACCAATAGAGGTCAAAGGAAAAATCATTAATCTAGATGTGGAAGTGGTTGATGCCCCTCTAGATTACAACCTTCTCCTGGGTCGCAGTTGGTCTTATTCCATGATTGTTGTTGTATCGTTGATCTTTCGTCTCATTATGTTTCCTCATAAAGGAAATATCGTTAAAATAACTAGCTCTCATATTATTCATCCGACCTAACCTCTACTGATAGCATCCAGTATATCGGAAAATCGATTATCCCTTATAAGGATGTCGGAGTAGGTTTGCTTAAAGATTTGACTTTACTAGGAAATTTTTCGCTGCCTACTCCCAATGTACAACCTCCTATTTCTAACATCCATATGATTACATCAAGAACTATTTCCTTTGATGATCCTTGGATAGTACCTTCAGAATCATAGCTGGACTCTTTCGATGGCGCGATGCCTTTGAGTCCTTTTAAGTTAACATATCAGGCAGTACAGTCATTTTCTGATACCCCTTCAACTGAATTTGATCCAGTGAATGTGATCAATGAGGAGTCACTTTCAATATCGAGCTCAGCTTCAACATCAACTCTAGATCTTGATCAACACGTATTCAATACTGATGAACATATTTGTGAATTCTTGTCTGTTGATGAATTACCATGGGAAGATCTACATCATAGGTCTTCGTTTTTACCTGATCTTGATCATTTTGAGAATAATTTTTCCTCCATTTTTAATACTGATTACGTGAAAGAACCTCAGAATCCTCTCTCATCTTCTGATTCTGAATTGAATTTAGAAAATATTTCTACAATGGTTCCCATTGCCCTATTTCAGGAATTCCGCAACATTTTCACCTGGTCATATGAAGAAATGCTAGTAATCTATCCGTCAATTGTTGTTCACGAAATTAAGACATACTCGGATGCTAAACCCGTTAGATAGATATTACATCAGATCCATCTGCGAAAAGTTGCCGCTATCAAAGCAGAAGTTGAAACATTACTTCGTGCAGGTTTTATTTATCCCATTCCATTAACGGATTGGGTATCTAATATCATTCTTGTCAATAAAAAACAAGGAATAATAGGAGTGTGTATCGATTATAGGGATATAAATCGAGCTTGTCCAAAAGAAAATTATCCAACCCCTTATATCGATCAAATTATTGATGATTGTGCTGGAAGTGAAATGTTTTCGTTCATGGATGGATTTTCCGGCTACAATCAAATCAACATACTCCCTGCCGATCAACCCAAAACAAATTTCATTTGTCCATGGGGGACTTTTGCTTATCGCAAATTACCTTTTGGACTTAAGAATGTTGGCGCCACTTTTCAAAGGGCAATGTCTTATGCATTTCATGACATTAAACACATTGTGGAACCCTACCTCGATGATTTTCCTGCTCATTCCTTGCACAGAGCAGATCATATCATTCATTTATGAGCCATTTTTATATGATGTAGGCACTATAGATTCATCTGAATCCTCACAAATGTGTTTTTTCTACAATCTGGACGATTTTTGGGATTTATTGTCTCAAAGGCAGGCATTCGTGTTGATCCATCGAAGGTTGAGGCTATCATCAATTTACCTCCTCCTTCTACTCTTCACCAACTCCAAAGTTTGCAAGGGAAAGAAAACTTTTTACGTTGATTCATTCCTAACTACGCGGAGTTAACAAAAGGTTTTACCGGGTTGTTAAAATAGAATATTCCTTTCTTTTGGGACGAGATCGCTGATCGATATTTTGATGCTCTTAAATACGTGTTTACCGATGCACTGTTACTGCATCCTCCCAATTACAACCAGGATTATTTTTTGTACCTCGCCGCTTCCGATTCCATGATAGGAATGGTTCTAGTTCAGGAAAATGAATTCCATGGTGAACATGTGATTTACTATCTTAGTCGCAATTTACATCTGACTGAAATCAAATATTCACATGTGAAGAAATTGGCCTTGGCAGCCGTTCAAGCTGTCCAACGTTTTTCATTACATACTTTTACGCAAAACAACAATGATTTCTGATTGTAACCCTATGACGTATATCTTGACCAAACAATTGCTAAGGGGAAAATACTTCAAATGGATTGTTATCCTACCAAATTTTGACTTGGAATTTGAAAAGTCCAAATCAAAGAAATCATTCATATTTTCTTAACTTATGTGTGATTTCCCACGTACTGATACAAAAACTATGGCGGAACAACCAATCACAGATGAATCATTGTTTCTTATTAGTACCGTCGAACCTTGGTATGGAGATATCATCGTTTATCTTCAGACCCAATCTTTTCGGCCCGAAATTTCATGCTCACAATGATGTAAAATCCATTTCTAGTCTCAACAATATCATATTATTGGCGACACACTATACCGTCGTGGTGTGGACTCCATTTTTCGACATTGTCTCACTCATGAAGAAGCCGAAAAGGTTTTAAATGACTGTCACTCTAGAGCATGTGGTGGTCATATGTCTGGGTATGCCACAGCCTAAAAGATATTGCACACTGGTTATTTTTGGCTGTCCTTATTCAAAGATTATATTTATGCAGTCTGAAAATGCCATAATTTTCAAATCTTCGATCGAAAGATGCGTGCACCACCCACTCCTCTTCACCCTATTATTACTGTCGGTCCTTTTGCAAAATGGGGCTTTGACTTCATTACATGTAACCCTCACTCGGTTGGGGGGCATGGCTATATTATTATCGCAGTAGATTATTTTACCAAATGGGCCGAGGCGATGCCTACATTTGCGGAAGATGGAAAAACTGCACCTACTTTCATGTTCAATCATGTGATTGCTCATTTCGGTGTACCCCAAGTGATAATTACTGATCATGGGAGCCATTTTAGAAACATCATGATGACCAAACTAACTGACCAACTTGGCCTGCGCCATGACAGTTCTACACCATATTATTCGCAGGCTAATGGTCTGGTTGAAGCAATTAATAAAGTTTTAGTCACCATGATCAAACGAATCATTAGAATTCATAAATCGAATTGGCATACCATGCTTTTTTAAGCACTTTGGGCATATCGGACCTCAGCAAAAACATCGACAGGTTTTACCCCTTTTCAACTGGTTTAGGGTCTAGAAGTGGTATTACCGATTGAATGTGAGATACCATCACTCCAACTAGCCATAGAGTTACTACCAGCCACTCTTGAAGAGGATAAATTCTTTTTGTACTTGGCTCAATTAGATGAGAATCGGCGCACCGCTGCATTAGCTACGGAGACTCATGCGAAACGAATGAAAGCTCAGTATGATAGAAGTGTTACACCCCGTATTTTTTCAGAACGAGACCTATTTTTGGTATATGACCAAGCTAATGATAAGCTAGGGGCTGGGAAATTTGAACCTATGTGGCATGGTCCTTATATTGTCAAGCGACAGCTTGCAAAAGGGGCCTATGAATTGATTGATTTTTACGGGGTCTCTTTAGGAAAACCCAAAAATGGGCTTTATCTGAAGAGATATTACGCTTGATTCTTGTGTGGAGATCTTTCCTATATATTAGTTATTTTATAGCTGGTGTGCTGTAGATTAGAAATGTGTGCTTAGCTTAAGTGTGCTTTTACTACTATTCCTGCTTATCTGGATTACTCTTGATATTGCAGATGTCGACGTCTTTTCAAACATACATGGGTTTTGCTGATGGTGCTTATTTTAATACACGAAACTTTTATTCCGCAGCTTGGGTTATTTATTCACCCACTGACGAGTTAGTATCTATGCATGGGGTAAGCCTCGGTCAAATGACAAACAATATTGCAAAATATAGCGCAGTTATTGAGTTATTATCTGAATCCATTGCATTTGGAATTTGGAGTTTGATCATTAGGTTAGACTCTAAGCTCGTTGTATTACAATTAAATCGAGTATATGCAATTAGAAACCCAGTGTTGTTAATATTATTTTTGAAAATTTGTCTCTTGGAACGAGAATTTGATTATATTGAATATCAACACATTCTAAGAAATTTAAACACATTAGCAGATGCAATAGCTTCTAGTGTTATAAACAGAAATTTGCGATAATGAAAGCAGTAAATCAAAATAACATTCGAGAACATGTTGGACAGGTAGCTAAAAATAGTAGTATATCATAGCATTGAGTAGTGTTTCAAAAAATAGTACATCATCCTCGATCATAGGTTCAAAACGCCTTATGATTGGGAAAAAAGTGATACAAAAAATGATATGAGTCTATACAGTCGATCATCCACTATCCGTGGTAATGATCATGATAATATACTACAGCTCGTGCCACCCTACTCAGGAATATCCTGAACGGTCCAGGAACTCCAATGGCATATCTCTGCAAACGAAGTGGAATTTCGTCTATGGTAGTATCTGGGATGTCCATAGTAAGTCACTCCAGATGGTGTTCCAAATTAGTAAGGATCTCTCTTGTATGATCTTGTGGTGGTGGTGGTGCTCCAGCTACATCCCTTTGCCTCCTCTCGAAGGGGCAGAGAGTGACTAGTTGACGTGGACCCACATCTGCATTTGAAATTTTTGTTATCAGTTTTGGACAATTTTAAAAAATAAAATTAGAAATTAGAGCATGTCAAAATGATTTTTTACCTGACTCATCCCACTGAACTCCTGGAGGAAGTGGCATATCACGATCACCATGGTAATCCATCCCAGCATAAGGGAAGTCCTATATCACGAAGAGTTGGTGTTCTAACCAACGGAAGTAGGCTAGGGGAAATCGAAAAATCTCTCCACCCTCGTTGTGATGGGCCATAAAAGCTACCCATCGAACCATCCGAGGCTCTCGGACTCTACCAGGATCAACTGGAATATGTTGCGGGGCCAGTAGAGGAATCCTCTCTAGAGCAAAAGTAACCACGATCGATCCATATCTGAAGTTATTCAACTTCCCATTCTTTGCCCTAGTTAGTTGGCCTTTGATATTCGCCAACACTGCCTTGCACCAGTTGAATATGGTGCCTCGAAAACAGTCCACTGCAATCTGCATTTGAGATCTAGTAGCAACATGCAAAGCTGCACTTCCACATAACTTGGTTACGGTAAATGCAACTACTTTCAACTCAGGACGGATGATGGTTTTGATATCAATCCATTTGTCTTTAGGATTGGCCACATCATTGCAGAACTCTAGTTGCAAGCTAGCAACAGACTGGTCACCTGGCCTAGCCCCAAATAGAGAAAGTGGTTCGCCTCTTTTAGACAAACCAGTTAGAAAGTATATGTCCTCTGGCTCGATTTCAAGCCAGTTGCCTCCAATCACAAAACACTGGTCCTATACATCCCACTTGTTTACCAACCAAGTGAGTAGATCTACTTGAGCTCTCATGCCACTGATAGCCCAAAATTTAAGTAACCCACAAGCTCTCAAAACTTGTAATGTAGGTGGATGAATCATTGCAGCTTCATCCACCTCCTCGTGTTCACGTTCCCGCCAGATAAGCATTGTAAATATCCTACAATGAAAAAAATGAAATATTAGAATCATTTTAAAAAGAAAATTTTGGGTAATTTGGAGAGAAAATACATTTTTAAATTCTTCACGGCGCCCCTGCACTTTTTTTTCAGAGACAATGCGGAGCTCCGCATGGGCTCTGTACTAAAAATGCGGGACCATGACATTTTTCTTTGAAAGAAAATGTCGGGGTCTGCAGGTACCATGCGTCTTACTTGTGGACCCCCGTGAGCGGAATTTTGAACTTATTTCTTCCCCAAAAAATGATTTTAAACACTAAATTAAGGAAATGAACAAATGAAAAGCAAGGAAAAGAGAATGTGGATTACCTGGAGTAGACGGTTTTCAATTTGAACAGTCGGTTTGTCCAGAATCTTCTCTGGTGCGTTTTTTGCCAAAATCTCAGAAACTTTCACTCTAAACTCAAATGGTAAAAATGAATTTGTAAAACTCCTTTTTATAAGTTTTTTCGAATAAATGAAATTTAATTTTGTTTATTTTTCACTTTAAAGAGATGGTTTTTCAAAATATTTTTATTTTTGAAAACATGTACGTTTAATTTTTTGAGTTTTTGTGTAGAATACTGGATTTTTCGGGTGAAATGGTCATTTTTGACCAAGAGTATACTTTTATCACTTTTTCGGGCTCTTAAAAATTTACGAAAAAGTGAAACCATGGAGTCCTCTTTTTAGCCCTTTTCAGACTCTCTAAATATGAAAATATTGCTAAGTACTTAACTATTCGAACTCATTAAAGAAAATGAACAGTCGTCCCTTCAGTATAAGTTTACCCCTTTTCCGGATTGAAATGGACTATTTACAAAAAAGGTATACGTTGACTAATCATGGTCAATAGAGTTCTCTCTTGCATTATTTTATCCTTTTTCTGGCCTGAGAGACTAAAATTACGAAAAAGAACACCCATGGAGTTTTCTTAAGTTTTTTCTTCTAACTCCCTAAAAATGAAAAACACCGAGTTTCTCCTATACTGGACTCGTTAAAATTTAACAGTAAAGGACCTATCGATTACAAACAGGAACGGACCACTCCTTCTTAGGGTTCGATTTTAAACTAAGTTGGACCCAGCCGAAGGATGAGCTTATAAACAAGCAAATGTTATCCTCCTCAAGCTTGTCAAAAATAAAGAGGTACTTGCTAGAAATGGTGGGGGAAAAAGAGAAAATGAATCCATTTGTTACACTTTGATTTAAAAGAAGTATACCACTCTTGAACATGACACTTTTTTCAGTACCTGGATTGGGAAAATCCTTTGCCTATTAGTTAATCAAACCACATTGATGGTCTTCAGCAGGTTTCTAGGTATTAGTTTAGGGAAACTGTTACCAAACCATTTGCAGTGTCATTATGTGTTCAAGAGGACAGTCAAACAAACCATTCATCTACAAACATCTGTCTCCATTCGCGTTGACCATCCCTGAGTCAGTCCTTGCAAAAAAATTCTTCAAAACTTGATCTATGGTTTTGTGTTATGAGCTTGCTTATGACAGATCACTTTCTATCAACGACAACTCATCATCTAGGAAGTTGATATAGAATCCATCAGTACATTGGAATCTTCATGCCTTAATGACAGTTTTCTCAACTTCGATGATAGGTTACATTATTGGCCTTCGATTGAATGATTTCGTGAAATGTTTGACTTCAAATCACTTATTCACATTTCATGGAATGTACTGAGTACTTTGAGAGCCATTGTCATTATTGGTGGTTTCTCTCACACTTGTTAACAGTTCACATCATTGACTGGTAATCAAGTGGGTTCTACCATGTTCGACTTCAACACATTTAATCTCATGGATATAATCGTACTAGTTCAGGAAGCATAAATCAAGACCCTGGATCTAGTTTCCACCATCTAGGCTGCGAGGAGTTTTATTATTCATTATGCAGTAGACTATTCATTACAGATGGCTGCGTCCATGCTGTGTCTACAATATTGATGTAATATTAAAATCATTTCTGTATCAGAACAAGCTTACTTAGTTTTTGATCTGAGTATGGGAATTCCTACCTCAGTGATGATGATATATATATGTGTGTGTGTGTGTGTGTGTGTGTGTTTTGCATTGAATGTTTTTACAGGGTTCCGACTGGGGTGTCCAGAGGCTAATCCTTGAAATGATAAAGCACATCACTCTTAAAATGCTCTCAGATTTCTCACTTTAGGGGGAAATTTTTTACACTGAAATTTGTCACCACGACGTTTTAGTACTCCCTTAGAAGTCTACAACATCAAAGTTCCTAAAATCAAGCCTTGAAATTAAGAGAAAAGCTCATAAAAGTCTTAAAAATACTTGTACCGCACTTTCTCTCAACATTGCCTGCAGTGCCGCACCTTTTTGTTCTAAAGCATGCAGAACTAAACGCACTTTTTCTTCATTAAGGGTGTGGACCCCTGTAAAAGGTAAAACAAAGGCGGAAAGTAACATTTAGAAGCCCAGCAGTCAAATCTGGAAGCTTCTAGAAACAATTATCTGGTCGAAGGTTCGCTCCTATCATGTATGTTCATTCCTCCATTATGGGAGCCTACCCCTTGATTTATGGAGCTCAATCCCTTAAAAAGATCATTCTATCCCCTCTTATGTGGAGTTGTAACCTCCTCTCTTTTCCTATAAGTTGAAGCCATAGTGCAGCTTCAAAGGGAGTTAGAATTTGAGAATTTTTGAGGAGAAATGCTGTAGAGACTCAGACTCTCTTAACTGATCATTATGTGGGAATGATTACACACCCATGTGCTTTTTAGCTAAGAGAGTGCAAAGCTTATCAGAGTAAAGGAAATGCCTGTTCTAGACCCCAAGAAGGCCTGTACGACATCAAGGAGGACACGGTTGTAAGGCTATTTCTTCATCAAAGATAATATGAATGAATACCGTTTTCTCAATGAGTTATTTAATTAAGTAGCTTGTTTATCATGTTTTATCAATGAGTTATTTAATTAATTAGCTTATTTCTTGAATTCCTTGATCATATTGATAGATATATGATTTGTGAATTAGTTTATCCTATACAGGTGCTATTGATTTTTTCCATGTTTGTGATTGCAAATTTTTGAAAATGACTCTTTCAAGAAACTGGAAAGAAGATAATTATGAACAGCGCTGGACTACAGGTAGGTCTTCAAAACTTCTGTTATAGCTATTTCTAAATCGAATCTTATCTACAGAAAATAGTTTTTGTTTGGTTGTTTGTTGCTAGCTGTTCGTAGGACACTTGGGAGGTCTGTCTTGTCCGCAAGAATGACTTATCCGTCCAACACACTCACATTGTAGACCATTGGCTTGACAAAATTTTGGGTGGATTTGTGACAGAGTTTGCAGTTGATCATTTTGTGTCATATTTTGAAGCATAAAGAAGGTTCTTCTAAGGAATGAGAGGTAAGTTCATGCTCTCTGCCTTTGCTGATTAATATGTTATTATGTGTAAAGGGTGTTCTATGCAATCACACCGAGTGAATGTCCCAAAACGAAGTTGAAAGAACTACAAATAGTAGAATGTACTTCCAGGATAACCAAATAGGTGACATATTGGTATACAACCCTCTGAGAAATCTGCATAATAGTGATATAGAGAGTGGTGAAGCTATGTGTGCAGGAGGTAACCCTCAATCCACCCCAGAGTGAAACTCATGCAGGGGGAGGTCATCTCCTACTTCTCCACCACCACCACCAGGAGGCGATATGGTTGTACATATGAGGCTACCCACCTTAAGGGTGCGGGATATGAAGACATGGATAGATTCTGGTTTTTTGCAGATGCAGTATGGACTGCGAAAAACATCAACACCGATGTTGTGAAGAGGGCACAACTAGCTATGGCATTTGAGGGTCGTGTACTGGATTGGTTTATGGGATATCAGACTTAGAACGCTGACCCTACTGTCGATGAGATCAAGAAACATTTGAAGCAGCAATTCATAAAACCAAATTCCTACTCGCAATGTGTAACAGAGCTAAAAGAAATCTGACAAGAGCCAAACAAATTTTTCTAGGAGGCAGATCAGCGATTGAAGTGCACTATTAGCGACAGAGGATTTGTCTATGATGATCAATATCATAAAGAATGGTTTATTTCCATGCTCTTTCCGCACCTACGTTGCCCTTTGAATCAATATAAAATTGATTCTCAAGCAAAATCTCTTGAAGTTTCCATGATGTTGGAAGTTGTGCCCAGGACTGATGACCAATTTGGAACTCTACAAATCCAGAATCAGTTAGAAGCGATGCATTTGGAAATTTAGAACCTATGCAGGGACACTGGTAAATAAGCTTACATATAGGTATGGTGTATATGCTATAAAGGTTATGGCCACAAAAAATATGAGTGTCTCGTGCTTCAGGATTACATGTAAGCGGGAGGGCCAAATCTGTTGCGACCTAGGGATACTACAGGACCAAGCAGTACTCCCATGCTGTGGTGTGCTGAGTGTCAAGTGACTAGACAGCATGACACAAACCATTACCCTCGATTAGGAATTTATGTATCAGAACTAAAGCAACAATGGTGTAAGTTTTTCTCTTCGGTTGGCCATGCTGAGCACCACTGCCACACATTTGATCTGACGATAGACAATGCCAGCCTCTATGGATTGCATGCCAACCCATCCTTACCAGTGTCCCCCTCTAGGCATGGTGTATCTCCATCTAGAGGAAAGAGAGGAGGGAGAGGTGGAGGTGCAGGTCGCGGAAGAGAACAACTAATCTGCTACAACTGTCGAGTGTTGGGCACTTTGCGTGATATTTTCCGAACTCTGCACGACAGTCTTGCAGTTATTGTAGAAAATTCGATCATGTTATTGAATATTGTCCTATTTTGATTGCTAGAATGCAGGAGAAGAAACAATAGACACCTACACAGAATATAAAAATGGTTAGAGTTGAACTGCGAGAAGATGATCCGAGTGTAAACAGAATTACACGAAGTGGTGCTCCCACTAGAGAAGACGAGGGAAAGTAGGCTAATGCAAAACCTTGTATCAAGAAATATTCTATAAAGAAGGAAGGATTCAACCCTCAGAGGGAGAAGGAGACTTTTGTAGAAGCTAGAAAGGATTTTTTTGCTGCAAGTGCTTCCACATCCAAGTCAATCACAGAAGAAAAGATCGATGATGAAGTCAAACCTTTCTTGCAAGCATGCATCAAGCTATTGTGTAACCAAAAAGAAGTAGACAAAATTCAAGCTCTGATAGATAGTTGTGCAGATAAGGAGTTTCCTTTAACTAAGAGAAAGGTTGTAAATAAGATTTACAAAAATAAGAAGAGAACCGGTCGAGAGATGTGCATGACTGTGGAGATTGGGGAATATGAGATGGATCAGGTAATTCTGGACCTAGAATATGACGTGAATGTTCTACCTAAGCAGAATTGGAAGAAGATGGGTGAACCAAAGCTGGAATGGTCCAATATTAAGTTGCGCATGGCCAATAAACAAAATATTATCCCATTCGGAAGACTCCCACAGGTTTTGGTCGATATCGCTGGAGTTAAGGTACATGTAGAATTTGAAGTAATACAAATTGTTAATGATACAGACCCCTACCCTGCACGGCTAGGACTGTATTGGGATATCAACATTGGGGGCATCATCACATTGAAGCGCAGGAGTATGATCTTTGAAAAAAATGGTACTCGGGTTGTAGTACCTTTGGATCCTATGGAAGGGGAGAGAAATACATAACCAGTGTGCACAGAAGATGATATCGACCACATCTACAAATTTACTACACGAGATGAGGATTGGATCAACCCAACTGCTGATGGGATGATGAATTGGGAAAAGGATAACTCATGCTTCTCTGATTCAAATGGGAAAATGGAAAACTGGGAGAATCGCGAGCATGATGTTTTTGTGTTGCACTGCCTTAGAGTCACTAAAAATTTATGATGTATCTCCTTAGTGGTACAAGAATTTCCCTACTTTGATGGTTCTGGTAATGTTATTTTTTTTTGCAAGAAATGTAAAAGGCTTTCCCCGAAGATCGAAGGTTTTGAGCACTCAATCTTGCCATGCGTGCAACTCCAGCATGTTGGTGAGATACGCACAAAGGGAACTTTGAAACTTGGGAGGAATGTGCCTATATGATGCATTTTCTCTTCACTCATCTAGTAACCAAATTGGATGAATTATACATAGGAAAGGATGACAAATGCTTGCACTTGGATAAATGGACAATTTCTTGGGGTGATGAACATCAGCTTGAATGGGTGCATATATTTTTCCATACTCTAGGAAAGTTGCCCACTGATTGGTACTTGGAAACAAAGTTGCACCGAGGAACTAATGGTTGGGCCTCATTAACAGAAATTTTTCTGCTCACTTTCAGTTTTTCCAATGGATTTGAAGACATTGGCCATGTATTGCATGGAATCCAAGGAGTCATATTTGACACAACCAAACCTACAATAAAGGTTCCACCTGTTATTCATCAGTAATTTTTACTGTCTAAAGATGACTAAATGTTAGTACTATATTTCTAAAAACAAGATTCATGAATATTGTGAGTTTTAGAAATCTCCCTTCCTTCATTATCCTTACGATAATTTTTTCACTGTTTTACTACTCTACCATGCCCTGGTCAGCCTACCACTCCCAGAAGACACATCATGGGCTCATGCCACTCATCTTCACTATGTTTTGCCACCTTTGACCTTAGCGCTCAGTTTGGCCTTGCTCAACCCCTCCATTTGCCATCTAAGATTACCAACCAACTAATTTTTCCCCCTATTCACCAAATTCCTCAAGCGTTGGTAGTCTCAAATTACCTCTCTAGGCTCCTTAGATAAATTAAGATCAATAGTTTTGGGTCTGCAATGCATAAGTTTGTCAAAATCTCTGTTTTACACCTACATACCCCAAGTCAGTATTTCAGCCAAAAGCCAAGTCCAAGGAGTTTCCCACTAGGTCACTAGGGTTTCATAAGTTGTAGGGTTATTTTGGATGTTCTTAATTAGTGTTTTTCATGTGCCAAGAAGTTTAATCAAATGGAAAGGGAGGTAAGCAACTGTTTGTCCAAGTTTGATTAAAAAAAAAAAATCCTTCAAGGAAGACCTCCTTGGTCAAAGCGCAAATTATGCAAAAGGACAACTGCCCATCTTAAAAAAAATTTGCAGGAATGATTGAGATGGCTATCAAAAGAAAAGAGGTAAGCTAAGAGGCCAACTCCTTACTAAAGGACATTCACATCAAAGAAGAAAAGGCATGCCTAAGTTCAAAGAGAATCAGGGTTTTCAGGACAAATTGGCTAAACAGTATTGTCAACCAAGAAGCCAATGCAGAAACCACAAGGATGGAGGTACATCAACACCATTGAGCATGAATTGAAGATTTATTAAAACTAGAAATGAAACCTCCATGATGACAGCAGGGAGATAATTTAAATAGGCTCTTGAAGGTGACCTCCAGGGTCTGCCAAGTTGGCAATATTTCACTGTCTCAAAAGGAAAGGATGTGGCCAAAGGGAGATAATGACAAAGCATGGTTGTAAAGACTATGGTGACTATGCAAGATAGATCTATTATACCTCTGGAAAATCAGTGAGAGGGGAAGAAACTATGTTTTAAAGATCACCCACACTCAGAGATCTCGAAGGGGGTAAAGACACGAGTTCCAAACTTCATAATGCAGGCAAGAAACATTATGACATTGATAGGGTAAAGGCAGGTCCCTCACAAATTGTTTTAAAGAACTCACCCTTACTAAATAAGTTTAAAGAGATGTGTTAGTTTTCAAATGACAGAGAGGGCGAGTTTTATGGTTTTGATATGATAAAATGGGTAAGAACAGAGTGTTAAAGCATCAATAGGTCAAAGGAAATAAAATCCATCATATCAGTTACCTAAGAACAACAAAGAGGAAAGGTTGAGATGAGAAGACATCATTTTTCTATTTTAAAGTCACCTCCTACAAAAGAAGAATGGATATCAGTGATAAAGTGACAAGGTAAAAATCAAAACATTAGCAAAGTGGGTTTATAGTTTTAATTTATTCTTCCAGGGGTATAAAAGCATCTCATTTGGCACTCAAGCTCATTTATCATTTGCACAAGAGAGTGAAAGGTTTTCAAAGGGAGATTTAGGGATTTCTGGCAAACTTTGGGTAGGAAAAACCCGGTGCTACGCTCCTGGAAAACCTCGCTACGTACCTGTGTGTGCATTCATCAGAAAACATAACCCAACGTTGCGTGCCTGTGAAAGGATGTTGCGTGTTTACAGCATGCAGAACCGATTGAATGCTCTACCCAGTGCTGCATGCTTACGCTACCCATTTACAGTGCGTGCAGAGGCCCAACAGGCCCAAACTACTATGCGCAGGGACGTTTGAAGGGACCCGACAGCACATGCAGAGGCTCGACAGGCCCAAAATGCTATGCACAGGGATGTTCTAAGGGGCCTGATAGATCGTGTAGCTCTTTTGGTGTTACACGCCTGTCCGTTCAACACTGCATGAAGACCACTCGACAGGCCCAAATTCTATGCTCTTGTGCTACATACTTTAGGCCGACCCGACAACCGTGCAGGGACCCGACTGCTACGCTCCTGTGCTACGCATTTAGCCAGGGAGCCCTTAAAGCCTATGCAAGCCTCCAAATGCCTCAAAGCTCCTCAAATCATCTGCTTGGTGCCTCATGAAGATTGTTGTAAGAGGTATTTATATACCTTCCACCCTTTCATACTGTCTAAAAGGTTAAATTATAGAGAAATGTAAAGAAAAAAAAACCCTAAAGGAAGAGAAAACCTAATCTCCCTACTAAAAACACTGTTGTTTAAAGGGCACCCATCCATCTACATACTAAAGGCACACTGAAACTGTTTTTCCAAGAAGCTACTCATTTTCCAAAACAATATCTCCATTTGCAAAATTAGCCTCCACATTGCCAAGCCTTGACATTACTGTCTCCTCACCATCCTACTCACCCTCTTCATATCATTTCACAAGTAGTTTCAGGGTTTTTATTTCAAGGAAAAAATAAGAGACAAAATGTCAAGAGAAGGCAGTAGTGACAGTGGAAAGGGAGGCCAAATACCTAGGGGACAATAAAGAAAGGGTGGAAGAGTAAATAGGTTTGAACCTTTGAACACCAAGGAGTTGATAGCCTCCCCTACAACATTTGCATATTTCCAAGAGGTGGGTTGTTTTTATTTCTGTGAAAGAGTACAAAGATTCCAAAGTCACCCTGAGTTGACCAGAATTTTTATCCTCAACCTCCATGACCATCAAGTGCATATAGCTGGGGTAAATTTTGAGCTATCCACCAATACAATTGCTATGGCCACTGGGATACCTTGTATGGGAGAAAAATGGTTCAAGCAAGTGAATTTGGACCTGAGCCATTATCAACCTTTCTTGAAACCAATATACCAAGTTGATTGCAAAAGTATTATTCCCTTTTCCCATTTGTTGGAGAGATATGCCCCCTTAATGAAATTCGTCATGAAGTATTTTACATGTGAGGGGAGGTTTTCTAGACTTTATTCCTACCATATAAGATTGCTTATGAATTTCACTAGGGAGAAACTGCTACATTTTACTTATTACCTTTATAGAGGTATTGATAAGATGTCATACATTGTGAAAAAGAGACCTCCTTCACAACAAATGCAGAGTCTTTTTCACCATTCTATTATCAAGATGACTGTGTTGCATAAATTAGAGCAACAAGGAATCCCATGGGAAGTGTTCATCTCCAATGATGTTTTCACAAATCCACAGCCTCTTCATCTACAAATTTTACCCTCATCATCTCATCCACCTTCCTCCATTCCTCCATAACCCCCATTGACCATGATTCATCCTCTCCACAGGAATCCTCTCCTCAAGAAAACTTCTCGCCCTCACCTTCTCCTAAAGCATCAGAACAAGAGAGAATGATGAAGAACAAGAAGAGAACAGTGACAAAGAGGAAAATGACAGTCAAGAGGAAGAAACAAATGATGAGGAAGAGGAAAATGAAAATGAAGAAAGTGGTGATGATGAGGAAGAAACAAAGGATAGTGAAGAAGAAAATGATAATGATGAAAATGTAGAGGATGATGAAGAAGAAGAAAAAAATAAGGAAGAGAATGATGATGAAGATCAAGAGACAGAGGCAGATTATGAAGACAAAGGCAGTGAGCAAAACAATGAAGAGGAAATAGATAGTGGTGAAGAGGAAGGTGAAGATGTTGATAAAGAGGAGGAAGAGAGCAGTGATGAAATAAAAAGTGACAAAGAGGCCAGCATTGATAAAGATGATAACAGTAAGGAAAGTGTAGAAGCTAAACGTAGCATGGATAAAAATGAAAACAGTGAGGACATTACAGAGGATAGTAAAAAGGTTGAGAAAAATGAAGAAACTGATAAAGACACCTCTAACAGTGACCCCATAGAAAATGATAATGGCCATGATAATGATGAAGAGGAAGAAGAAGGCAGTGAATAGGGCAGTGATGAAAAGGACAGTGACAAAGAGGCCAGCAATGAAGAAGAGGATGACAATGCAGAAAATATGGAAGAGGATGAAAATGAAAAACATAATGATAGTAAGGGCAATGCAAAGAATAAGGACACCAGTGACACTTATGAAACAAGCCTCAATCATGGAGATAGTGACAGAGATGAACAAAATGAAGATGATAATTGTGGAGAAGGTCAAGAAGAGGCTAATGAGAATCATGAAAATAATGAAAAAACCGTTATGATTGATAGCCCTAATAATAATGAAAAAAATGACTCTATGAACCAAAAAAGTAGCCAAGAGGTTGATGACAGTGATGAAGATCATAACAGTAATGCTAGCATGAAAGAAAATTAAAGTGACTCTCAAGAGGGTAGTCAATAACACAATGCAGGAGACATAAATGTAGAGATCATTGATGAAAAGAAAGGCAGTATTGAGATCAGTCATGGTAAGGGAATTCTAGTAAAGAAATTTGAATTTCTCCCTCTCACATATCAAAAGGATCAAGGCTTGTGTTTGCTGCCTCCAAAAGGCAAGGGACCATGCCATCCTCCTCATCTCAGCCACTAGATAAAGGGAAACGAAAAGTAAAGGAAGAAGAAGAAGATCATGAGGTTGAGAGGGAGTTTGAGATCATTCAGGTGGATAGTGATGAGGAGAATGAAGCAAGGATCACAAACTTACTCCTCCAGGACATAAATTCACAAATCAAAGACCTCCAAGCACATTTGGATAGGGCCAAGAGTGTGAATGATGCCCTTGACTTGGAGACTAGGCAGCTAGGATCGTAAATTACAGTCTATGAAGCTAGAGCCCTCAAGGCCTGGAAAGAAGCCCAAAAGGCACAGGTGAAACTAGAAGAGTTCATGGGCACCTACGAAGAGAGTGAAGATGAGGAAGGACAATTAGCCCTAGTAGAACAAATCCCTTTAGATGAGCTATTGGCCATGGAGATAGCACATGATCAGGAGCCTTGGTTGGAGAGAGCCAACATACACTTGGAGGCTAAATTGAAGAAAGAAAATCAAGATCTTGACCTCTAAAGAAGGATGACTAAACACTATGCCTAGAGAAACCAAATTGCAAGGGCTAAACTGAAAAGGGCTCAAACCAAGATCCAAGCACTAAAATAGGAAAAGGGCCAAGCTAACCTTGGAATCTTGGCACAAGCTTCTCTACAAGTCTCTCAAAACCCATGAGGCACACATCCACCAAATTTGGGAGAATTTTGACAAGTTTTTATTTTTTGCTAATTTTGAGGGCCAAGGGGGTAGCACCCATGGTGCTACGATTTTTTCTAGAGCATCTTTAGGAGGAAAGGTTTACATTTTTGGAATCTTCAGTTTGATTATGGAATGCTCACAAATTTTCAGGTCAATTGGAGTTGTTTTGGTCCTCCAAAAGGGTCAAAGACACTGTAATTTTCACCTTTCTACCTAGTTTTCAGAACATGTGCTGCACCTTTACCAGTCTTGGAATTTTTTCTTTTTGAATAGGTTTCAAAGGTCCACCTAGAGAACCAAGGGTAGATATGGAAATTAGACTCAAAGGGCTTTCCAAAGAGCCTTCACAGAGCCTATTCTGACATTGGGAAGACCTTCAAAACATTGCTACAAGTTGACCCAGTTTTCCTACTCCAGTGCTATGCCCTTGGCATGGAAATTCATCCTAAAACATAGTGCCACGCCCTTAGCAATAGAAAATTAAACATTGTACACTTGGCAAGTTTTAGGAGGCATGGAAGAGCTCAAATGTCAATTTCTTTACTAAAAATTCCCAAGAAGATAATTTGTTTAAGATATTTTGTGCCTTGGGCCTTGCAAGGTCTCAAGGATAGTTCTGACATTTCAGATTAGCCAATAGAATTATAGAGACTCTATTAGGTTTTTCTCTTCCTTGATTGTTAAATAGAGCATTGGGGATTCATGTTTGAGGTTGGTATTTGATGAGTTTTGAGAGCAATACATGGTTTTTTGAGGTTGAAGAGAAATTTGGTGTTATGGAGCTTGTCAATGATTTGCTTTGATTGATGATGATGAAGGCTTGCTTGTAGGATCCATGAGATTGGTTAATGGTGATGTGTCTTTAATTTGTTCATGTTTTCTTGTTTATCATTGTGTCCATCCTTCTATGTTGCAGGAGATCAGAAAAGTATAGGTTAAGAAATGTTGTTTGAGGCAACTTAGTCCTTCCTGTTTACTATTGTCTTTATGTTTTCCTCTACTGGGTTATTTTAAGGAATTCTTAGCTACTCCTTAGACCCACCTAAGATTCTTTGTTTCATTAATGGTTTAGGAAGGTAGTTTCCAAATATGTTTTATGGTTAGCCATGCTTACTTGATGCTATCTAAACTCTGTTTGTGGAATCTGTCTTTGATGTGTTACTTGCTAGGTTTAGCCAAAGAGGCCATGTTTTGATCATGCCCTTTGTCCATGCTTGAGAAGTTTTCCTCAAAGTTATTTATAGCTTGATTGATGATGTCTAGGAGTTCCCTCTTCATGGATTAAAGTTATTTGTCATCTTATATGTTTTCAAAACTTGAAGGTGAAATCACTCAAGTTAGATAAGTTTTCTTGCTTTCTTTGTTTCACTGAATTGTTCATCTTGAATATCTATTTGTTTAAGTATTTTCATTGAGTTAATGGTTTGCCCTATCTCATGATTATTATATTTTTCTTATCAGTATTTGAGACCTTCTTATTTATGGGTATATAACAAAGGATACCTCAGTTCCCTTTGCCCTACCTTGTTCACCAACTTAATGTCCATTTCACTTCACACATAACCTTAAAGATCCATTGACCATACTAGATTTGCTTTGTTATGCACTCTGACTCATTATTGATATATCCACGACTTTCATAGAATCCATAGCCCAATGATTTGATGACCTATCATTCCACCTATCCTACTTGATCATCTTACCCAATCGGAACAAACAACAAACCCTACACTTAACAACTAGCCTAAAAACAAACCCTAAAAGCAAAAAGTTCACATCCTTTGCATACAATAGAGAGAGCCCTCTCTAGGTCCAGAAAGGCTAGGTCCTAGGACTCCAGAGACTAGTCTTATGTTATCCTATGCATTTGGTCTACCAATCTGCTAAATCATGGGACACTAACACCACCACTTGCATGGGATGCGTAGATGCAAGATATTTCCAACTGCAAAAATTTGTCAGTAGAGGATAAAGATGAAGATCCAATAAATTTCAATATCACAGAGTACGAGGGGGAGTGCGCAGTTGCAGGCCCCTTGTTAGGAATGATGGATGTGAATGAGCCCTTAAAACTTAAGAAAGTCAACATTGGGACGGAGGAACAACCCAAGTTTTCCAAAATAGGAGACTGTTGGGATGATGACACACTGGAAAAGATTGCAGAGATGTTGACAGAATATCAGTACCTATTCACCACAAAGTTTTTCGAGCTAAAAGGAATTGTAGGAAACTTGGGAGTTATGAAAATCACTCTGAAACCAGATGAGCGCCCTATCAAGCAATGACCATACCAGTTAAATCCAAAATATAAGCAAAAAATGAAGGAAGAATTGGAGAAATGGTTTCTGCAGGAATCATTGAGCCCGTGGAAGAGTTTGATTGGCGAAGCCCCATGGTTATTCAGGAAAATAAGACTAAGGGAGAAATAAGGATTTGTGTGGACCTGCACAAAATGAATGAGGCATGCGTACATGATCCCTTCCCTACACCATTTTCAGATGAAATATTAGACAATGTTGGAGGACAAAAGGCCTACTCTTTCACTGATGGATTTTCAGGGTATCATCAGATCAGGATTGCGCTAGAAGATTAGAGTAAGACCACTTTTGCAAAAGAATGGGGATCCTTCCTGTTAGCCACCTATAAAATTTGTCATATCAAATGGTGGCTAAATCATTTTTTGAGCCTTCAAGAAACAAGTTTATTTCAAAATTGTTAGCTCTTGAAGTCTTATGAAGACATTTTATTCTTTGATTAATCTTCACTACTGTTTCCTTCTTAACTCTGAAAATCTGCTATTTTCATGATAAAAAGACTGTTGCAAAAATCCCCATTTTTCCCTCATTTTACCCCTCCTTTCACTCATTATTAACGTCCATTTTATTCCCTTTCTCCCCATGAAATTCCTTTATTTTTTCATTTATTCCCTTCTTCCCTTCATAAAACCCCTTTATAAGGTTTGAAAATCCTTTTTGAACCTTATCGAAACTCCCAGATCCATTAAAAATCCTTGAAAATTTCATAAAAAAAGTATTTTTGACTATGGGCCTAAGCCCCTTTGGGCTAAGTCCTAAACCACTTCCCCTCCATGCGACTTGGCGCTGGAACCAAGCACTAACCCACAAAGCGCTTATCGCATCAGGGCATTTGTGATGAGCGCAAGTCTTTCGTTTTATAAAAACCCCGATGCCGATTGGCTTCTTTGTATATAAGCCCCGAGCCTTTGCTTTCTTTATAAAACCTAGAGCCCGCAATCAGGTGCTAAAACACAAAATACTTGGCCAAAAACCAAAATTTTCCTTTGTAAATTCATAAAAAACCATTTTTCTATGTTATAAAGGAAACTCGTTGGTTCATTGATTAAATGATTCTCAATCATTGATTTGAAGCAATCAAACGGTTTGCACAGTTTCGCATCGAAAACTTTCGATGGGCACGTTTGTTTGTTTTAACAAAAAGTTCCAATGTGATTGGCCCTTTTATATATAAGCCCTGATCCCTTGTTCCCTTTGTATAACCAACAGCCCCGCAATCGAGCGCTTAGCACTATAATAAACCTTTCCCCAATGAAATAATCCTTTGTATTTCATGAAAAATCTGATTTTTATGTTTTAAAAGGGTCCCGCCCGTTCATTAGTCGAACCCATTCCTCCACCGTCGATCTTGAACCAATCAAACGGCCAGCGCGATCTCACATCGAAGATTTTCATTGAGCACACTTCATATTTTATTCGCCCCCTCCAGATTGGCAATCTCCCGATGGATCCTCAGTCGTCGATATCCTCCCGCCTTCCCAGATCTGACGGCCCTTATCACTCCATCCCTAAGCCTTTCCCTCCGCCTATAACCTCCTTTGACTTATTCTCCGCCATTGATCTGGCCCTCAGAGCAACGGTGCACAGCTAATTGCATCGGCGCCCATTCTGTTTTGCCCCCGCTGATCGCAGACCTTCGATTGCATCCAGGCCATCCTCGTGTCAAGATCCGACGGTCCAGATTGGATCCCACAACCTTTGTTAAATTTATGAAGCCCCGCTTTATAATGTTTATCAGGAAAATCTCAGCCATTAATCTTTGCAGATCAACGGCCCATACTGACCCATTCTCCACCTTATATATTATTTCATTAAGCCCCAAAGATCAATCTGAGTTGTCCATTCCATTCATCCAATGGTCCCAACAGGCCCGCTCCTTTGGGTCCTACCCCTCCCAGATCAAATCTCTCCCATCGATTCCTTGATTGGATGGTCCATAATAAAACCACCCTGTTTGTTTCTGCCTGTGCACCTTATCAATATCGCGCTCTCTCACAACCGTCCGATCTGAGACCCTAGATCTAACAACTGATGCACGTTTTTGCGTAGATTTAAGCACGAAGGTTAATTCTCCAAGAGCTATGAGATATAGGTGGTTTTGAAAGGCCACATGTCGGCCGGGAATGCATATTGAGTTCAAAAAGTTAAAACCACCTATCCGTTCTTTCTCTGCGTGAAACTCGTGGTTTTCTCATCCAAAACCGCTTTCCCCTGTTTTCACTTCTTTCCATCACGTTTGCTCCCCATCGTTGATCTCTGCATATCAACGGCTCACATTCAATTTGAGCATTACATTATCGCCCTCCGCCATATTCCAAGGGACTGCGTAGATCAACATCAGCCGTTGATCTCATGGGCTAAACTAATCCGATGGCCCAGATCCTTTTCGGAAACCCCAAAATTCATCTAGCCTTTTTCATTGTCGATTAAGGTTTTTAAGCCATTTCTTCGCATTTTCGTCCATTTCTTTATAAAGTGACCCCTTTTCTTTATATTTTCCTGACTCATTTTCGACCATTAATCAACACAGATCAATGGCCTTAACTTAATCTTTCCACCATTCTTCCAAAACTTCCTCCTTTTAACCTCTGTGATAAATCTCCATCGTTGGATGCATTCATCCAATGGCCAGGCTCCAAACCTAAACCTCCAGAGCAGTCTTACCCAAATACGTAGGATTTTCTAATTTTCCTTGTATTGTGTAGGTTTCAATGGTTTTTTCTATTGTGTTAAAAGAAAACGAAGGCTGGGGGTGACGACCTTCCGGGCCTTTATTCATTAAAGGGATTATTCCACAGTGTTTTCCATCAGTGTTTGCCAATGTCTCATGAACGCTGGCAACATTATAAAAGCCCCTGTAAAAAACTGCACATCAACAAGACACAACGAAATTAAATAAATAGAGAGTATTAGTGTTGAAGAACAAATCAAACCAAAGATTAAGAGTTAAAGTTGGTTTGCATAGTTTTGGTGGATTACGGCTAAAAATTGACAATTAAAAGCCTAATCCACTAAATTAAAAGTAGTTTAAAGAACAGAAGACACATTTCAGGCCTAATTATGCCTAACGCACATATCAGGAGCCAATAAGTCCTATTTTAGGTCAAAACAAAAATATCTATTAGTCCGAGGAGCCTCCACTGCCACATCAGAGGCTAATTGAATCCTCTCAGCTACCTAAAGCCACCTGTAACCTTGAAGCATTCAACAAAGGGCCGAGTTATGACTAGAACAGAGCATATCTTCCTCAATACATCTGAACATTTATTCCAAGCCAAAGACACTTATTGCAAAAATATCGGCAGAGTTATTACAACATGACACAGAGCCTTAAAGTCAACAAAAGCTTCCCAGCAAGCTTAAAATTTAATGTAAACCAACTAATATAGAGAAATATCTGTAAACTTCTCCACTGAGCCCCTCAAAGACCAAGAAGCATTAATTGTATTAATTGAACCCATAGATCTTTTCTCTCTTCGACCTCCTCATTTTCCTATAACATCTTCTTGAGGAGCTCATTGTAAAGGGTTGGTTGCAGAACTTTGAAATATACTTGTGCTCAAAACTTCTAGATGTAAATAGTGTTCAAAGGCTCTTGAAGCTCTTCTTGTAATCAAATAAGTTAGGCTGAGAAGTGAAGATGATTGTTGAACTGAAACATTGGACTCGAAGAATGTAACTGGATTGACATCAATATACAAGTTGATCTTAGGCTGCACTTTGTTTTCATTATCTGTTTTCATCCTTTCTAAAAGTAATTATGTGTATTACTGGATTGTTTGTCTATTGAGTTAGCTTTAATATGAACTTGTCCAAAGAGGTTGATGGTAAGCCTTGCCCTTTGGTTGGTTTTAAAAAGTTTCTTAAAAGGCTTTTCTTGTTTGGACAGACTGATAAATCCTAGTTGAAATAATTGTCTGTTTCCACCCCTTCAACTTTTTTATTGTTCAATTCCATCATTTTATCTTAGAAATCTTGTGATGTAGATGACTTTCCCCTTGGACCACTCTTGAAATTGTTGCACAATTAAACCCTTTTATGACTCCATAGCCCAATGGACTAAAAACTAGTGTTATATTTATCTTATTAGCCAAAGCTCGTTTTGATTGCTTGCAACTTCACACCTTTGAAACTCTTTTCATGTTAGGACTTTCCACTCAACTAATAATCATGCTCAACCATCCAAAACAAACAAAAACCCTTGCTCTTAATAACTAGCCTAATATCATACCCAAAAACCTTAAATATAAATCAATATTTGCACTTATTAGAGAGATCCCTCTTTGGATTTAGGAGGGCTAGATCCTAGAATCCCAAAGTGATTCAAGTGTTCTCTCTGTAGTTTGTATTTTCCAATATTGCAAATTACAGGGAGCAAACATATCTGGCGACTTCGCTGGGGATTGAGTCAAATTTCATCTTAGGTTCTCTTAAGAATTCATAGAAACTTAGTGAGTACAAGCAGCACTCTTCAAGCGCTACCAAGCAAACGGTAAGCATGATGAAACTTATTTGAATCAGTGACAAAATAAGGAAACCTTAGGATTCTCATAAGAGCTTATCAAACCTTGAAGGATCAACTAGCTTAGCCATAAGAGCAGACTGTCTTTGTCTCATCACCATAGCTAAGTATTGAAATAGATTTAGGATACTTTTAAAACCCATAGGACTGAAATAACTCAAAAAAACCAAAAAATATTTCAGATTGGTATTCAATAAATATGGTGGTGGACCATAAAACCTTTTACCTCCAAAGGAGCTAAAAAATTCCACTTGGCGACTCCACAATCCTAAACAGACCTCAAGACTCCACTGGGAAGACCCATTATCATCACAACATCATTTAAACTCAGTTAGAGGACTTTAGGATTAAATTTTTCTTATTTAAAAAGATTAGCTAGCCTCTTAAAGATTGTCATATCTGGTTAAACTTTTCTTGTTTAGTTGGGTCTGAAAAGCACATCATAGTGGCTCCTAGAAAGATTCATACTAGAGCCTACCCTGACCCTAATCCTCCTAAGATAGTTGATAACCCTGAAATTATTCTTAGGAAGTCTCCCAAGATTAGATTTTCAACTGTTTTCAGATCACCCTTGAGAGCTAATTCTGTTCCTAAAAAACTTGTAGCTCTACAACAATCACAAGTTGACTTGAGAAATCCATTTAGAACTAGGTCGCTTGATTATTTAGATCAGCTAGATTCAGAGTCTTCACTTTCATCTCTAGAAACAAGTGAACATCCTGGTAGTAGAGAAACAACACCACCTAATTTAAATTTTCTTCACAATTTAGGTGTCTCTCATCCAAGATCAGCTTAGCAATCTATTGCTAGTACATCCACATCTACTCACCCTACATCCACTATCGAAACCACTCCATTCCAACCCACTTTCCCTCTTGTTAATCCACCTCTTGTAAATCCACCTCAACCCCCTATCATGGCAGCATGGTATGCTCCCTTGGTCCTTCCTTTGCCCTTAGTCAATCTTCCATAGGACTATCAATCCAAAATACCATTGTATGATGCCAGTAATGCTACTACTGCTTCACAACATGTGGATAAGATGAATTACTACTTTGACAGGAATGAAATTGATGATGAATCTGTCAAACTTAGACTATTTGCTCAGAGTTTAGGGGGAGAAGTAAGAAAATGGTTCAAAGGCTTAGCCCCTCATAGTATTAATGATCTCCAAGCCTTCCATCAGACATTCTTAAACAAATGGGAAGTAAGGAAAAACCCTCTTCAAATACTTTATGATTACAAGAATCTCCAAAGAAACTGTTGAAAATGGCAACAAGAAACAGTGAAGGAGGCCTCCTGAAACATATTTCCTGATCCTAGTTGGAAAGTGATCACCTAAACTAGGTGGGGACCACACATGTGATTTTTGTCGAAAAATCTATTTTTAGACATACGGAGCATGGTCCAGGGATTGCAGTATGTTATTCTTGGAGTATTGGTCATGTTGGTAAAAATAGATGGACATCTATTTTTGTGACCTATAGGTCGATAGGTCGAAGTCTATTTTTAGACTGCCTCTCCTTAAAATAGGGAAGTCAAATATTATTTACCCTTAATAATATTTGGACTCTAAACTTCAGTTTACTCTCTCGAGCACTTCGCCTTGACCTCCGTGAGGTGGTTACAGGCCTTTAAGGAAATACACTTTTCCTATGGGTTAGGTGAGCTAATGCATGGTTGACTTCAGTTAGAACTCAAGTGGCGGAGTTTGGTGGAGTTGATGCGACAGTTAATGGAGATTGTGTTCCAGTTAACTAGTTGAACTAGTTGTATTTAGTTTAATCCACATACACTAGAGATGAGTTTTGTGAATTAAATATTATTTAATTCACTAATTATTAACTCATTATTCAACCAAAGAACACATCAGTTTAACTCAGTGCATGGACAGTTCAGTGGCGACAAGTGAAAGAGGTAGATGAAAGGGTTGAGTTAGCTATCAGTTGCGACATTAGTTGTGCATGAGATTTGCACCACACTTGGAGGAAATTACCAATGAAAATTGCGCAGTTGGAGCCAGTGAGATTCGAACTTGAATCTCTATTTAGACCAGCCTTGATTGCGCAATAGAGGCAGAGAAGTAGTGGGTGTGTTTTGAACCTGTGACTTGTTCAAAACCAAGCTAGTTTTTGTGTAGCTTTGGGAGATAGTACTTAGTACTTGTGAGGAGTTTGTACTATGTATTGCTGCATGTTCTCTCCATATAATATACTATAGCTGATGGGTTTTCAGCTATAATCTTTCCCCATACATACTGTGTTAATGTGTGTAATGATTTGATGTTCTGTCGCTTCTATTCTTCCCGCATGTGACAATTAATTGTAGAAGAGATTATGTGTTATGCATGCAATTCGAAATTGATGTGTGATCAGGTTAATATCCATTGAATAAGTGATTTATTCAGAAAATTTCTACATGGTATCAGAGCTATATTAATTGTCGAGATCTATTACCATGATTGCAAACTTATTTCCTCGGACAGAGTCTGCATACGGGCTAGATAGCCTCCGGATTCATCTTTCTTCGGAAAGTGAAAGGTCTGGTAAAAGCCCATCCAGTCAATCTCTAATTTGGAAATAATTTGTTCTCAAGTGTAGATCGGAAGTGATTGAGTTATCAGCAGGTGGTGAAATTCGAATTTGTAGATTTGTGTTCTTGGTGCCGCGGCGAAAATGTCTTTCAGCAATTTGCGACTCGAATATGCCTTGGAAGGAAGTTCGAATTATGTTGCATGGAAGGACCGCATGGAGGCTGTATTAGATTATCATGGGCTGTTGGAATTCGTGGAGAAAGAGATTCCAAAGCCTAATTCTAATGATGCTGATGTTGTGGAAGCCTGGTGAAAGAAACAAGCAAATTGTCGAAGGATCCTGTTGGAGGGCGTAAAGGATCACATTGTATCCAGCCTACATGGAAAGGCTTCTCCATATTTTATGTGGAAAGATTTGACAGATCTATACCAAAGAAAGAGTGACCAAAGGAAGTTGGCGCTCAAAGATAGACTCAGGAACATCAAGATGGAGAAAGGCGATAGTATCGCCCAATACCTCACGAAGTTCACTCAGTGCAGAGATGAGCTGGGAAGTGTGGGGGTGACTGTCGAAGATGAGGATATGGTGGACCTGGCTCTCCTTGGTCTTCTGAAGGCTTGGCATTCCTATCAGGATAGTGTCAATGGTCGGGAGAAGTTACCAGGATGGGAGCGACTGTGGTCGGATCTCATGCAAGAGGAGATCAGGAGGACTACTAGAGACGGATCTTCATCAAAGGTATCTGATGAAGAAGACTGTGCTTTGGCTACCAAAGCAAGGAAAGGGAATGGCAAGGAGAAGGCTTCTCAATCCGGTGTGGATGGTAAAGAGCATGACATGTCCAAAGTGAAGTGTTTTCACTGTCATGATCATGGACATTACGCCACGAATTGCCCAAAGAAGAAGAAGAACAAGCAGGCTGCTGGAACTGCAGCTGGTGAGGCTCTTGCCTCGCAATTTGAGCCAGACTTCTCATTGATCGCATGCATGTTGTCTAGTGCATTGGGATCGGGGTGGTATATTGATAGTGGCACTTCCTTTCACATGACGGGAGATGCAAATATTTTCAGTGACTTGGTGGAGAAAGGTCTCCAGATGCATGTTGAGTTGGGCGACGGTGGACGATACAATGTGACCGGCATTGGTACCATAACCTTTTAGAGGGATTCAGGTAAACTCATTCTTTTACAAGATGTATTGCATGTACCAGGTCTAACAAAGAATTTTATCTTAGTCGCAATGTTATAGGATAAAGGGTATGAAGTTGTCTTCAGAGAAGGAAAAGTTTTCCTTCAGCACAAGGCAATGGGACAAGTCAAGAAGGTTGGGATTCGGGCAAAGAATCTCTACAGACTTAAAGTAGATGGGATGTCTATGGAGCTTCCTACTGTTTGGAAGTGAAAGGAAGACATGCAATTGATGCTTGAGAGGGAGCAAGTTTTGCATGCAGGTGATAGTGAACCTCGGGATGTGGAGCAGCCATAAGAGGATCATGGAGTGGAAGAGACCACTCATGCAGAGAAATTTTGTGCCAGATGGGTAGAGGGAGTGCATGCAGCTATACCACCAGGTATGAGGTGGGGCGACATGCATGATTAATCCCATGAGGAGATTTCTGGGCAGATTCATGAGATGGTGTGGATCTCATGGATTGAACCTGGCTACGAGGTGCCCATAGCACAGAAGTAGCAAGATCAGTTGGAGTGATGCAGGCAAATCAAAGTGACAGTGTCGGATACTGGAGCGCGGATCAGAGTTGACAGCAAGTGCAAGAGTGCATGGGTGCAAGAGTTCAACAGCGCAGTGGTTCCTGATGACATGTGCAGTTGCCCAAGCAGAATTCGAAGAATTTGATGATAGATGCTAGATGCATCAAGACTAATTGAGTTTTTTGGAGCCTATTCAGTTTCAGAGGAGTTGCAGAGCAGATGCATGGAGTTGCATGGCGCTTGTGAAGGTTGCAGGGCGAATGCATGGAGTTGCATGTCGCATGCAATGATAGTCCTTTCTTGTTGAGAGGGAGTGTTGAAAATGGCAACAAGAAATAGTGAAGGAGGCCTCCTGAAACATATTTCCTGATCCTAGTTGGAAAGTGATCACCTAAACTAGGTGGGGACCACACATGTGATTTTTTGTCGAAAAATCTATTTTTAGACTATGTCTATTTTTAGACATATGGAGCATGGTCCAGGGATTGCAGTAAGTTATTCTTGGAGTATTGGTCATGTTGGTAAAAATAGATGGACATCTATTTTTGTGACCTATAGGTCGAAGAGGTCGAAGTCTATTTTTAGACTGCCTATCCTAAAAATAGGGAAGTCAAATATTATTTACCCTTAATAATATTTGGACTCTAAACTTCAGTTTACTCTCTTGGAGCACTTCAGTTTGACCCTCAGAGGTGGGGCATGCAGCTTCCAGAAGGAATTACGCTTTTCCTATGAGTTAGGTGAGCTAATGCATGGTTGACTTCAGTTAGAGCTCAAGTGGCGGAGTTCGGTGGAGTTAATGCGACAGTTAATGGAAGTGGTGTTCTCGTTAACTAGTTGAACTAGTTGTATTTAGTTTAACTGGATAATACACTAGAGATGAGTTGTGTGAATTAAATATTATTTAATTTACTAATTATTAACTCATTATTCAACTAAAGAACACATCAGTTTAACTCAGTGCATGGACAGTTCAGTGGCGACAAGTGAAAGAGGTAGATGAAAGGGTTGAGTACAGCTATCAGTTGTGACATCAGTTGTGCATGAGATTTGCACTACACTTGGAGGAAATTACCAATGACAATTGCGTAGTTGGAGCCAGTGAGATTCGAACTTGGATCTCTATTTAGACCAGCCTTGATTGCGCAATAGAGGCAGGGAAATTAGTGGGTGTGTTTTGAACCTGTGACTTGTTCAAAACCAAGCTAGTTTTTGTGTAGCTTTGGGAGATAGTACTGAGTACTTGTGAGGATTTTGTACTATGTATTGCTACATTTTCTCTCCATATAATATACTATAGCTGAGGGTTTTTCAGCTATAAGCTTTCCCCATACATACTGTGTTAATGTGTGTAATGATTTGATGTGCTGTCGCTTCTATTCTTTCCGCATGTGACAATTAATTGTAGAAGAGATTATGTGTTATGCATGCAATTTGAAATTGATGTGTGATTAGGTTAATATCCATTGAATAAGTGATTTATTCAGTAAATTTCTATAGAAACACAGGGGAAGTGTATAGGCCTATTGCACTAGGTTTAGCAGCATTTACAATGCCCTTCCCGTAGACATAAAACCTTCACAAGGCTCAACTTTAAACAAGTTTCCTGAAGGATTTGATCCTGAGATGGCCTATCAGCTGGGAGAGAGAGATCCTTTAACTCTTGAAGATATGTAAAAAGGAGCTCTTGTTGTGGAAGTTAACTTAATGGAGAAAAGAGCAAGAATGAAGAAAGAGAAGAGAGTGTCCTTTAGAGAGGAATCCACACCTTCCACATCCAGCTCAAAGATGGAAAGAATGATGGAGGAGATGATGAAGAAGATGAGCATTCTTGAGAGAGCACAAGCAATTCAAAACCAAATATCTCCTCATAACAGAAACCAAAACCAAAATCAGAATTTTAGGAGGAACCAGCCACAAAACAGACCAAGGGAGGATGATCAACAGATCACCCCTCCTTTTCATCAAAACTATGTGAGTGAGGCTGAAGACACTATAGATCAAACATAGGAAGATGATATTAATATGTTGGGAGTAGATAATGATGAATTTGAAGTCCATTAAAATAGGAAACAAGGTCTGTATACACCTATGCTGACAAGAGACCAGAAGATGAATATTACTATCAGGAAATGGAAAATGTCATTATAGAAACCACAAAGGAATATGTCATGAGGAGTAAAAAGAATCTGGAAACTCCCAACAACAAAACCTTTGACAATTCTTCACAAAACAACATTGTAAGTAAACCAAAAGTTACAAAAAAAAAGGCAAAATAGTGGCTGTTAATTCTGATAAAAACAAAGAGAAAAGTACTCAAAACAATAAAAAACAAAGTGCAAATCTTAGTAGTACTAGTACCTCAGCTAGTACTCATGTTAAGACAATTTTGTCAAATATGAATAGAGCAAATCAGCAAAATTATTTTGCTGATAGAGTGGTAGTTAATAAGGCTGAAACAAGTGCTTCAAAGAATCATATGCCTTTTAGTTTGGAGCAGGAAATTTCCAGAATTAAAATCTCTGTTCCCCTCACTGAATTAGCTGCCCAAAATGTATATAGATCCCAATTTTTGAAGGCTTTAAACATAGAGGAGAATAATGACACTGTCAATCTTAACAATGACCAACCAGAGCTTATATTCGATCCTAAGACTGAGGGTAGATATCAAGAGGGACCGGTTCCTCCTCTTTATGTTAGTTTAAATGTTCATGACAAGATTTTACACAATGCTATGCACGATTCCAGTGCCTCTCACAATTTAATGCCCAAAGCTGTAATGGAGAGCCTAGGCCTTGAAATCACCAGATCTTACAAAGATCTTTACTCCTTTGACTCAAGCAGAGTGAAATTTTTAGGATTAATCAAAGACCTCTATGTTAACTTGGCACAAATCCTAGCCAAATGTTTGGTCATGGATATTGTTGTGGCTGATGTACCCCCAAAGTAGGGCATGTTGTTATCTAGATCTTTGGGAGCTAAGTTACAAGGAACTATGCAGATGGACATGACATATGCGACCATCCCTATTTTCAATCAAACTAGAAGACTTTACAGGGAGTCCCATATGCAATACATGGTTACTAGCCAAGAGAGGCCCCAGAACTCTCCTCTTTATTCTGTAAACACATGCCTTGACTCATTCATCCATTTTAACGATGAAACTTTCAATGAACAAGTGACCTTAACTAAATTAATGGAAAATAGAGAAGAGGAGGAAGACAACACATAATTGTCAAAATAGTTTGCTAAACCTGAAAATTACAGCAAACCAAACACAGGTCTTCAGCTACAAATCATGCGTCCTTTGCTTTTAAACCTTGACAGTCAAGAAAGAAGTCCTCAACTTAATGAAAAACTTGAGGAATTAAATCAAATTCAACAAAGTGCCGATATTCAAGATCAATCCGAAAGCACGTTAGTTGAAGAGGATAGTAATCAAACGAATGAATCCGAGACTAGTCCTCTTTGGAGTGTGAAATTCGATGGGTCTTGCACTAAGAGCAATGTTGGTGTAGGGGTCTGGATATGAAACATTGAGAACAACCACATGGAAGGCCATTCCTACAGATTAAACTTTCAATGTTTGAATAACGTAGTGGAGTATGAATCCCTTCTTTTAGGCTTACATTTGTTGAAAAATTTAGGAGCCAAGAGAATTAAAGTTCATGGGGATTCAGAGTTAATCACTAGGCAAGTCAACGGGGAATACAGTGCAAATCACCCCAGACTTAGAGCCTACAGGAACGATGTCGTGGACTTGTTGAAAAATTTTGAGGAATCCCAACTGATTTTTGTCCCGAGAAGAAAGAATATCATGGCCCACAGTTTAGCTTTTGCTGCTAGAACATGCTTAACGTCTTATGAAACCAAACAATGCACAACTTAGATTCATTTCAAACCAGCCATCCCTGATAACGAAAAGTATTGGCAAGTGTTTGACGGAGACAAAAAAATAGAAGACTTCTTGTAGTTCAGAAATGAATTTGAACTACCCCGTTCAGATTTAGACTATGAAATAGACTGCCTTTGTGAGGAAAATTTCCTTGATGAAGAAGAAAAGTCTCTTGAGCTTGCTGATGTAAATATTTTGTCTAGAAAACTTGAAAACACAATAGAAATGGTTGCAAAATTAGAAACAGAAGATTTAGAAACTCTGCAGTCCACTGACCAAAGTTTTCCAAAAGGTCTGTCCCCTTTAGAAGAGTTGTTTGATTTCAATGATGTAGACAAGAAGCCAAAGCTGGAACTTGTGGAAACAGAAGTTGAAGAGTTTAATATAGGCAGTGAACTAAAACCAAATATGATTAAACTGTCTAAGACTTTACCATCTCACATTAAATTGAAATACATAGAGCTATTTAAAAAAATTACTGATGTTTTTGCTTGGAGTTATGAGGATCTGAAATCCTATGACACTGAAATAACTCAGCACAAGATACCTCTCAAGGAAAACCAAAAGCCATTTAAAAAAAAACTGTGCAGAATAAACCCTGTTCAGTTACCTTTGGTTAAGAAGGAGATCAAGAAAATGTATGAAGCTAGTATTATTGTCCCTATTAGATATTCTGAATGGGTGTCTAATGCGGTGTCTGTTAGGAAGAAAACAAGAGAGATTAGGCTTTGTATAGACTTTAGAGACTTAAAAAGAGCTTCATTGAGGGACAACTACCCTTTACCCAAGATGGACCACATTTTACAAAGGGTAGTTGGTTCTAAAAGAATTTCTTTGCTAGATGGCTACTCAGGGTACAATCAGATTTTAGTACATCCTGATGATCAATTAAAGACAACCTTTACTACACCTTAGGGCACTTTCATGTATGTGAAAATTACCTTTGGTCTAATGAATGCTTGTGCTACTTTTTAGAGAGCCATGGACATTGCATTCTCGGAGGAATTGGGCTACTTCATCATTATTTACCTTAATGATGTTACTATTTTTTCAAAGACAGATGAAGAGCACTTAGAACACTTGAGAAAAGTATTCAAGAAATGCAGAAAGTTTGGGATATCTTTAAACCCTAAGAAAACACTATTTGGTCTCCAAGAAGGTAAACTTCTTGGGCACATTATTTCAGAAGAGGGAATTAAGATAGACCCAAAGAGGATTGAGGCTATATTTCAAATCTCTCATCCTCGAAACATCAAGAAACTCCAATATTTCATTGGAAAGATTAATTTCTTGAGAAGGTTCGTACCCAACTTGGCTGAACTCCTTAGAAACATAACAAACATGCTGAAAAAGGAGCAAGGGGTTACGTGGACCTTAGAAGAAAAGAATTCCTTTGAACTGGTCAAACAAGCATTAACTAAGACACCAGTTCTAATAAGTCCCAATTTTTCAAAAGATTTTTATATTTTTTCATTTGCATCAAAACATACAATAGCTGCTGTCCTTCTATAGAAAAATCCACAAGGACAAGAGTAGCCCATTTCATTCTTTAGCAAGGCCCATTTCATTCTTTAGCAAGGCATTGAGATATGCACCCCTGAAGTACAACATTATGGAAAAAAAATCCGTTGCCTTAGTCAAAGCCTTAAAAGACTTCAGAGTTTACATTTTGCACTCACACATCATTTCCTTTGTCTCAAATTCAGTTGTGAAAGACATTCTAACACAGGACCTAGATGGTAAGAGAGGTAAGTGGATAACTGTGATAATTGAATACGATTTAGCGATCAAGCCCACTAAGCTCATCAAAGGCTAAGGTCTAGCTAGATTAATGGCTGAATCCAATTTTGAAGTTCTTGATATTAATATGATAAATGCTTTAGATGAACAAGAGGAATTCTCAACTCCCATTGTTGAAGATCATTTTATGAATTCCTCTTGGTATTCTAATATTCGATATGTTTTGCTCAATCTTAATACACCTCCTGGTTTATCAAAAACGAAGGCAATGTTTTTGAAGTTAAAAGCTGTAAACTACTGCATTATAGATAAATGTCTTTATTGGAAAAATGCAAGTGGAATATTGCTCAAATGTTTGCCTGAGTATGATGCAGAGAAGGTCAAGCATGAATTCGATGAAGGAGAATGTGAAGGCCACCTCTACTGGAAGACAACAGCCAACAAACTCCTTAGATCTAGATACTATTGGCCCACACTCTTTCTAGACATCCATAAAATGATCATTGCCTATCATAAATGCCAAATTTTTGAAGTCAAAAGAAAGTTGTTGCCCTTACCTCTGCATCCAATTAGTGTTGAAGCTCCATTTCAATAGCGGGGACTTGACTTCATAGGAGAAATCCATCCACCCTCATCTGCCCAGCATAAATGGATTCTCACTGCAACAGACTACTTCACCAGATGGATAGAAGCCATTCCTTCTAGGCAGGCCAATGACTCTGTCATCATAAAATTCATTAAGACTCATATCCTCTCTATATTTGGCTGTCTTAGAAATATCATCACTGATTATGCTGCAGCATTTGGATCAAAGAAGATGGTTGAATTCTGTCACAAATATCAGATAACATTGGGTCATTCTACTGCTTATTACCTTCAAGGTAATGGGCTAGTAGAATCCTCAAATAAGAGTTTGGTGAACATAATCAAGAAGCTGTTGGAGGACAACAAAAAGTCTTGGCACACAAAGCTAGTCCATGCACTATGGGCTAACAAGTTAACACTTAAGAAATCTATTGGAATATCACCCTTCTAGCTTGTGTATGGAACATATGCAATTTTTCCAACCAGCCTTGGTGTACCAGTTATGAAGTTGATTCAAGAGGTGCAGTCTGAAGAAAACGACATGATTAGAAGGACTAATCAGACTATACACCTTCAACAAACTAGAGAGGAGGTTTATAACAAATCATTACAAAAGCAACAGAACATCAAAAAACTTTTTGATAGAAGAACAAAGGCCAACAATTTCAATGTTGGGGACAAAGTGTTAAAGTGGGATTCAAGGAGAGAAGACAAGGGAAAGCATGGTAAATTTGATAACTTATGGCTTGGCCCTTATCTCATTCATTCTACTGCTGGTAACAATGCTTATTTCTTGCAGGAGTTGAATGGAGCTGAACTATTTGGGGGTCCTGTCAATGGCAGGATGCTCAAACATTACTTCTCTTGATCCTATCATGTTCGGAAGCCTTTTTATATTTTTCTCATTATAAATATTTCATCCATCATTTCATTCAAAGTTAGAAAAATCAAAAATACAAAAACAATAGAAGAAAGAAAAGAGGGCAGAATTGTAAAAACAAGAAAGGTACAACCCCATACCAAAAAAGAGAAACAAAATCTGAAAGTGTGCAAGCTCAAATGCCACTTCTAACAAACACACTTCTAGTTAGTCATATAGCCTAATCATGAATAATTAGTTTTAAATTGACTGATGATAGGTTAGTGAATCAAATTTTCCAAATAGCTTAATCTTGGCTTATCAGTTAGGTAGATTAGGATAGAGATTAAAGGTTCAAACAAGCTCAAAATACGAACCTCAGTTTTAAAAAGAAGAATGCCTCTGATCTGTTTGAATTTTGAGTCAAAAGACAAAATTAAACTGGTTCTAATCAGCCTGAAAAATTGAGCCAGAGAACAAGGACAAAACAACTCAAATAATCTCAAAAACGGAGCTGAAGAAAAGAGAAGGCCATGCTCAGAACTTTCTGATCTTAAGCCTTCACCATTTTGATTTAATTTTCTGCAAACAATTATCTATGTGCAGCTTGTTTTTTATGCCATAGATCAGCAACAAGTTATATTGTTCAATCCTGACTTGTATGCTTTTAAATTTCTGTTTTAGAAGTTAGTGAATAACAATCTGTTAGAATGTTTAATCCTAACAGATAGTAGATTAGGTAGAGAAGCATATGAACTCAACTGTTTAATCTGAGTTCGTGGAGAAATAAGAAGTAGACTTAGATTAGTTTTATGCTTTCGAAAGAATAAAATAGTTGTAAAAGAGTTTGCCAATCCAAGTGCACTCTGAAAGAAGAAAAAATGTTAGATCAGTAGGGTTGAGTAGGTAGAAAGCTTGTGTTGATAAAATTCCATTGTTTTTCATGGCTGCTAACATTTTCAAAACAGAAGAAGATCATCCAAGTGAAGAAAGTTGCAGCCCAATGGATGAGGCACTGATCAGCCCCCCAGAGAATGCAAGTCTAAAGTTCTTGATGCCTTCAAGCAGGCACCATCCCCATGTGGAGCCACTGTTAGCCACCTATAAAATTTGTCATATCAAATGGTGGCTAAATCATTTTTTGAGCCTTCAAGAAACAAGTTTATTGCAAAATTGTTAGTTCTTGAAGTCTTATGAAGACATTTTATTCTTTGATTAATCTTCACTGTTGTTTCCTTCTTAACTCTGAAAATCTGTTGTTTTCATGATGAAAAGACTGCTGCAAAAATCCGCATTTTTCCCTCATTTTACCCCTCCTTTCATTCATTATTAACCTCCATTTTATTCCCTTTCTCCCAATGAAATTCCTCTATTTTTTCATTTATTCCCTTCTTCCCTTCATAAAACCCCTTTATAAGGTTTGAAAATCCTTTTTGAACCTTACCGAAACCCCCAAATCCATTAAAAATCCTTGAAATTTTCATAAAAAATAGTCTTTTTGACTATGGGCCTAAGCCCCTTTGGGCTAAGTCCTAAACCACTTCCCCTCCATGCGACTTGGTGTTGGAACTAAGTGCTAACCCACAAAGCGCTTATTGCATCACGGAATTTGCGAGGAGCGCAAGTCTTTCGTTTTATAAAAACCCTAATGCCAATTGGCTCCTTTGTATATAAGCCCCGAGCCTTTGCTTTCTTTATAAAACCTAGAGCCCGCAATCAAGCACTAAAACACAAAAGTCTTAGCCAAAAACCAAAATTTTCCTTTGTAAATTCATAAAAACCCATTTTTCTATGTTATAAAGGAAACTCGCCGGTTCATTGATTAAAAAATTCTCAATCATTGATCTAAAGCAATCAAACGGTTTGCGCAGTTTTGCATTGGAAAATTTCGATGGGCAAGTTTGTTTGTTTTAACAAAAAGTTCTGATGCGATTGTCCCTTTTATATATAAGCCTCGATCCCTTGTTCCCTTTGTATAACCAACAGCCCCGCAATCGGGTGCATAACACTACAATAAACCTTTCCCCGATGAAATAACCCTTTGTATTTCATGAAAAATCTGATTTTTATGTTTTAAAAGTGTCTCGCCCATTCATTGGTCGAACCCATTCCTCCACTGTCGATCTTGAACTAATCAAATGGCAAGCGCAATCTCGCATCGGAGATTTTCATTGTGCACACTTTATATTTTATTCACCCCCTCCCGATTAGCGGTCTCCTGATGGATCCTTAGCCGTCGACCTCCTCTCACCTTCCTAGATCTGACGACCCTTATCACTGCATCCCTAAGCCTTTCCCTCTGCCTATGACCTCCTCCGACTCATTCTCCACCATTGATCTGGCCCTCAGATCAACGGTCCACAACTAATCGCATCAGCGCCCATTCTGTTTTTCCCCCACTGATCGCAGACCTCCGATTGCATCCAAGCCATCCTCGTGTCAAGATCCGATGGTCCAGATTGGATCCCACAACCTTTGTTAAATTTATGAAGCCCCGATTTATAATGTTTTTTGGAAAAATCTCAGCCATTGATCTCTGCAGATCAACGGCCCATACTGACCTATTCTCTGCCTTATATATTATTTCATTAAGCCCCAAAGATCAATCTGAGCCGTCCATTCCATTCACCCAACAATCCCGATAGGCCTGCTCCTTTGGGTCCTACCCGTCCCAGATCAGATCTCCACCGTTGATTCCCTGATCGGACGGTCCATAATAAAACCACCCTGCCTTTTTCTGCCCGTGCACCTTATCAATATCGCGCTCTTTCACAGCCGTCAGATCTGAGACTCTAGATCTAACAGCTGACGCGCATTTTCACACAGATTTAAGCATGAAGGTTAATTCTCCAAGAGCTACGCGATATATGTGGTTTTGAAAGGCCACATGTCGGCCGGGAACGCATATCGTGTTCGAAAAGTTAAAACCACCTATTCGCCCTTTTTTTGTGCGAAACCCGTGGTTTTCTCATCTGAAACCGCTTTCCCCTATTTTCACTGCTTTCCATTGCGTTCACTCCCCGCCGTTGATCTCTGTAGATCAACGGCTCACATTCAAACTAAGCATTACATTATCGCCCTCGGCCATATTCCAATGGGCTGCATAGATCAACATCAGCCGTTGATCTCATGGTTTAAACTAATCCGACAGCCCAGATCCTTTTCGGAAACCCCAAAATTCATCCGACCTTTTTCATTGGAAATTAAGGTTTTTAAGCCATTTCTTCGCATTTTCGTCCATTTCTTTATAAAGTGACCCCTTTTCTTTATATTTTCCCAACTCATTTTTGATCGTTGATCAATGCAGATCAACGACCTTAACTTAATCTTTCCACCATTCTTCCAAAACCGCCTCCTTTTAACCTCCGTCATAGATCTCCACCGTTGGATGCATTCATCCAACGGTCACTCTCCAAACCTAAACCTCCAGAGTAGTCTTACCCAAATACATAGGATTTTCTAATTTCTCTTGTATTATGTAGGTTTCAATGGTTTTTTCCATTGTGTTAAAAGAAAACAAAGGCCGGGGGTGACGACCCTCTGGGCCTGTATTCATTAAAGGGATTGTTCCATGGGGTTTTCCATCAGCGTTTGCCAGCGTCTCATGAACGCTGGAAACATTATAAAATCCCCTGTAAACATCTGCACATCAACAAGACATAGCAAAATTAAATAAACAGAGAGTATCAGTGTTGAAGAACAAATCAAACTAGAGATTAAGAGTTAAAGTTGGTTTGCATAGTTTTGGTGGATTACAGCTAAAAATCGAAAATTAAAAGCCTAATCCACTAAATTAAAAGCAGTTTAAAGAAAAAAAGACACAATTCAGGCCTAATTATGCCTAACGCACAGATGGAGAGCCAATTAGTCCTGTTTTAGGTCAAAACAAAAATATCTATCAGTCCAAGGAGCCTCCACTGCCACATCAGAGGCTAATTTAATCCTCTCAGCTACCTAAAGCCACCTGTAACCTTGAAGCATTCAACAGAGGGCCGAGTTATGACTAGAACAGAGCGTATCTGCCTCAATACAACCAAACAGTTATTCCAAGCCAAAGACACTTATTGCAAAAATATTGGCAGAGTTATTACAACATGACACAGAGCCTTAAAGTCAACAAAAGCTTCCTAGCAAGCTTAAAATTTAATGTAAACTAGTTAATACAGAGAAATATCTGTAAAATTATCCATTGAGCCCCTCAGAGGCTGAGAAGCATTAATTGTATTAATTGAACCCATAGATATTTTCTCTCTTCGACCTCCTCATTTTCCTATAAAATCTTCTTGAGGAGCTCATTGTAAAGGGTTGGTTGCAGAACTTTGAAATATACTTGTGCTCGAAACTTATACATGTAAATAGTGTTCAAAGGCTCCTGAAGCTTTGCTTGTAATCAAATAAGTTAGGCTAAGAAGTGAAGATGATTGATGAATTGAAACATTGGACTCGAATAATGTAACTGGATTGACATCAATATACAAGCTGGCTCTTGGGATCTTGGTCTATATCACTGGTGAAGTGCTTCTTTTTGTGTTATTGTTTTCCATTTCATGTATGCCATTTTGTCCATTTTTCCCTGATAAAGAACAGAAAGCATAGAGTTAGGATTTACTGTTTACAGTACCTTTCTCTAACTGATAAGCTTTATCTCAATGTTTTCCTCCAAGTTGTTTATTTAAGAATGATCCAATACAGTTCAAGTAGTTAGGAATGCTGGCGTTCCCTCATCCTACTATTTACTTTAAACATTGTTCTTGAATGTTATTTTCATTATTTTCTCAGTAAAGATAGACTAGAAAAGTGATGGTGTGCCCTGTTTTCTAGCTTCTATCTCCAAAGGTAGTTCTGAAATTTTCCCTAAGTGTATGCTGAAAGAAATCTAGATTTAAAAGTATCTTATCTGATCTTAGGTTGCACTTTGTTTTCATTATCTGTTTTCATCGTTTCTGAAAGTAATTATGTGTATTACTGGATTATTTTTCTGTTGAGTTATCTTTAATACGAACTTGTCCAAAGAGGTTTATGGTAAGCCCTGCCCTTTGGTTGGTTTTAAACAGTTGCTTAAAAAGCTTTTCTTGTTTGGACAGACTAATAAATCCTAGTTGAAATTATTATCTGTTTCCACCCCTTCAACATTTTTATTGTTCCATTCCATCATTTTATCTCAGAGATCTTGTGGTATAGATGACTTGCCCCTTGGACCACTCTTGAAATTTTTGCACAATTAAACCCTTTTATGACTCCATAGCCCAATGGACTAAAAACCAGTGTTATATCTATCTTATTAGCCAAAGCTCATTTTGATTTCTTGCAACTTCACAACTTTGAAACTCTTTTCATGTTAGGACTTTCCACTAAACTAATAATCATGCTCAACCATCCAAAACAAACAAAAACCCTTGCTCTTAATAACTAGCCTAATATCATACCCAAAAACCTTAAAGATAAATCAATCTCTGCAATTATTAGAGAGATCTCTCTCTGGATTCAGGAGGGCTAGATCCTAGAATCCCAAAGTGGTTCAAGTGTTCTCTCTACAGTTTGTATTTGCCAATATTGCAAATTACGGGGAGAAAACACTTCCAATACACAGTCATGCCCTTTGGATTGAAGAATGCACCTGCTATATTCTCACGCATAATGCTAGCTCTATTCAAGGAGTTCATCCACAACCTTTTGGAGGTGTACTTTGATGATTGGACTATGTTTGGGCTGTTGAAGAAGCATGTTTCAAACCTGCACATGATGCTCGACAATTGTAGAAAGCATCAGATCTCCATTAACTTGAAGAAGTGTATATTTTGTGTTCCTTTTGGGATCTTGTTGGAGCATATTGTTTGTTAGCAAGGCTTGATAGTAGATGTAGCCAAGATTGCAGTTATTTTCAATTTATAGGTTCCTGCCAATTTAAAATAGCTACGCTCTATCTTGGGACACACATGATATTATAGAAAATTCATTCAAGGCTACGCATTGATCACGACACCCATGGAAAAATTTCTGAAGAAAGATGTGGCCTTTTGTTGGGATGAGGACTACCAAAAGAGATTTGAGCTGCTCAAGGAAAATATGGTTACTGTTCCTATTTTATTATTCCTTGATTGGTCCAAGGTATTTCATGTGCAAGTTGATGCATCCGGAATTGCACTTGGAGCTATCTTAACGCAGCCAGGAAGAGTAGATATTGATCACCCCATTGCCTTTGTAAGGATTAAGCTCTCCAGTGCAGAGCGAAACTAATTGACCACAAAAAAGGAAGGTTTGGTTATGGTTTATGCTCTGTAGAAATATAGGCATTATATGCTAGGATGGCACTTCAAGATGTTCATTGACCATTCTTCTTTGAATTACTTGGGCAACAAGCCTGTGTTGGGGGAAATATTTGTAGATGGCTACTTCTATTTCAAGAATATGATTTCGAAATCATTTTTAAGCTTGGTAGATTGAATGCTGGACCCGATCACTTATCACACATTGAGAATGGGGAAAAACCAACCAGTCTAGAGGAAGGATTACCGGATGCGCAAATATTTTCCATTAAAGTGGTCGATGAACACTTTGCAGATATCATTCACTTTCTAAATACTAAGAGTGCGCCTGCTAAATATTTGGTGCAACAAAAGAAGGAGTTCGTTTCGCGCACAACTGACTTTACATTGATTGTTGGACAACTATATAAGGTGGGTGCGAATGAAGTTTTAAGAAGGTATGTATTAGAACATGAAAGACAAGACATCTTGACTGAAGCTCATGGAGGAGTGGAAGGAGGCCACTATGTAGGGAAAGCCACTACGCAAAAGGTTCTTCACGCCCGATTATGGTGGCCCACACTGCATAACGATGCACACACATATTGTCGATCTTGTGATGTATACCAAAGAATAGGGAAGCCATCACGTAGATATGAGATGTCATTGTAGTTGTAGATGGCCCTGCAAGCTTTTGATTAATGGGCCATAGAATTTGTTGGACCTATTAATCCTCCTGGAAAAAAGACTAGTGCACGCTACATCATCACTGCAACAGACTATGTGACCAGATGGGAAGAAGTTAATCTAGTAAAATATTGTATTGCGGACACTGCTGCGCACTTTATTTTTGAAAATATCTTGAATAGATTTGGGTGCCCAAATATATTTATGAGTGATCGGGGTACACACTTTATTAATGAGAATATTGAAGCTCTGATAGAAGAATTCAAGATGCATCACCAGAAGAGTACTCCCTATCACCTTCAGGAAAATGGTATAGTGGAAGCCTTTAACAAAATCCTAGAGAATGTTCTTAGAAAGATCTGCAATGAAAATTGGTATGGTTGGGACACACACATCCCTAATGTATTATGGGCTTATCGGACAACATGCAAGAAATTGACTGGTAAAACAACATTCTGGATGGTTTATGGACATGAAGCTATCATGCTAATGGAATACATCGTTCCAAGCCTGCACATCATAGCACTAACTAATATGGCTGAACCAGACATCATGGATGAAATTCTATCACAATTGGTTGCATTAGAGGAGGATCGGTTTATTGCCAAATTTCATCAGCAAGTTTAGAAGGTGCGTGAGAAGGCCTGCCATGATAAGCACATCTGGAAGAAGGAATTCAAGGAAGAAGACCTAGTTTTATTGTTGGACTATCATTCTGTGCGCCACATAAGGAAGTTTAGAAAGCATTGGTTGGGGTTGTATATTGTGAAGCGGATCACTAATGGAGGTGGGTGCACTTAGCCACGTTGCGCAGTGAGAGTCTCCCAAGGTACATCAATGGAAGCCGATTGAAGTCGTATAGGGATAACCTTGTGCCTACTAAATGATTGTATGGCTAGAGAAAAGGAATCCACGTGTCTGCACGGTGCATGGAGGGCATACACAGGCAGGTGTGAAATGTGTAGAAATTATATAACAGATGCATGTATATATACATATTCTCCTAATCTAACAATATTTATCTTCTTGCTAAATACAGAATCCTTCCACTGTTAATATTTTGCAGAAATTTAAAAACTCAATTGCAAACACATAAAGCAATAAAACAATCGCACATAACACAATTTTTTAATGGGAAAGCCTAAAGCTAAAAAACCCCAACTATCATATATTATGTATCATGGAGATCATGTAAAAATATCATACAAAGCTTAGTACATCAAGATCTCAGACAATAAATTGTCACACACTAACATGAAGAAATCTGCAAATCCATGGATTGATTTCTAGCCACCTGATAACCTGCCTCCACTGCGCAATCCCTACTGAAGAAGACCACTGAATGAATTCAAATTGCCTTGCCCTGACAACACAATCCTCATTTGCAACTCCAATGTGTGTGTGATGCAATCAATGCATCACTATAGTCACAACAGATAGTCCATCTCACCCTTTCCCCTATCTCTCCATTGGGTCTCCACTGGAACTGACATGCACTGTAGTTAACTGTTGTATTTGTTCAGTTGATTAGTGAGTTATTATTTGTGAATTAATTAACTAATTTATTCACTCCACTCTCACTCATGTACCATTCAGTTAGACTAGATACAGCTAGCTCAACTGAGTTTAACTCCATTTACTGAGTTAAACTAAATAACAACTCCATGAACTACTCTTCCAACTCTATCATAACTTTGCCACTTCAATTCCAACTGAATCCTCCATGCATGAACCACCAGTAAACCCTAGGAATTGTGTAATTCCTTTAGCCCACTGATTTGCCAAATATTAATACTGAAATAAAGTGCTCCAAGAGAATAAGTTGATATTTATAGTTTGATTATTATTAAGGGCTAATAATAATTGACACATCTATTTTTAGATCGACGATCTATAAATACACTTCGTCCAATATTCTAAAAATAGAATTTCATATATTTTTCCAACTTGACCAACCATCCACAAATACCATCCTGCAACTTCTGAAGTATGGTCACCATGTCTAAAAATAGACATAGTCTAAAAATAGACTTACACCTAAAAATAGCCTGCGGGCCCACTTAGTGAAGGTGATTGATTTTCACTAAGCTTCATGATCTTGTTGAATCTCAACACTCCCTCTCAACAAGATAGGGATTATCCTTCACCCCGATCCTGCCTCTATGGTATTCAAATTTTCTCGTGGTGAGCACCTTCGTCAGAATATCTGCATCCTGATCTTTTGTAGGAATGTACTGAAGCAACATGATCTTCCACTGCACACAATCTTTGATATGATGATACCAGATATCAATATGTTTAGATCTATCATGAAACACAAGATCAATCGAGATTTTAATGCAACTCTGATTATCACAATGTATCACTATAGGATCTAAATGTGAACCAAAGAAATTGACCAAGATCTTCCTCATCTAGATAGTGTCACATGTAGCTTGAATTGCTACCATGTATTCTGCTTCCGCTGAACTAAGTGCCACGGATCTTTGTTTCCTACTATACCAAGAAAATATTGTAGATCCAATACTGAAAATCCCTCTTGATGTGCTCTTTCTATCCGTTGGGCTGCTTGCCTAATCTGTATCCGTGGAGCCATACAACTTCACCTCATACTTTTGTCTATACCATAATCCATACTCAGATGTGCCCCTAAGATACCTCAGGACATGTTTTCTTACCTTCTAAAAAAGCTTGGTAGGCTTAACCATCACTTGTGAAAGCTATTTCACCGCATAGCATATGTATGGTCTTGTATTAACTAAATACATGAGCGAACCCACCAACTATCGGTAAACAGTGGCATCCACTACCTCTCCCAATGTAGCATCCTCTTTCCTCCAATTTCCTGGAAGAGGAGTGTCGATAGGCTTGCAGCCTTGCATGTGAAACTTCTCCAGTATCTCTTGGGCATACTTGCATTGAGACACAAACACTTCAGCTTCCTTCTGTCATATTTCCAATCCAAGGAAATAATGAAGGAGGCCCAAATCCTTCATCTCAAACTCCTTTGCAAGATCTGCCTTGCATGAGTGTATCAACTGCTCATCACCTGTTAGTATTAAATCATCAACATAAATAAAAATGATTAAAATCTTACCCTCCACCATAATTTGGTACAGGTTTGCATCTGCCTCACTCTTGGTGAAGCCAAGTCCAATGAAATAGCTGTCGATCCGAGTGTACCAAGCATGAGGTGCTTGTTTCAGCCCATACAACGCTCTTTTGAGCCTTCACACATGCAACTCGCTGCTGAAGATCTCAAATCCTTTAGGCTGCTTAATGTACACCTCTTCCTCAATAATCCCATTAAGGAACGTAGTCTTCACATACATCTGATGAATTTTCTAACCCATCTACGCTGAGAGAGCAAGGATGGTCCTTATGGAAGAATACCGTGCCACAGGTGCAAAGTTTTCTTCATAATCAATCCCCTCGATCTATGAGAAGCCCCGAGCAAAAAATCTTGCCTTATACTTCTCGATGCTCCCATCAACAACTTGCTTTACCTTGTAGACCCATCTTGATCCTACGACTCATTTACCCACCAGCCTTTGAACAATCTCCCAAGAACTATTTCTGACAATGGAGTCATACTCCTCCACCATGGAATCTACCCATGTGGGCTCCTGCACTGCTTCTTCAATAGAATATGGCTCTGTCACGATACACTTGCTCATAAGAGCCATGTATCCAGTAAATCAGTCAGGTGACTGTCTCTATCTGCACTGTGATGTAGGGATTCCTACATTCTGTGCCCCATCAAGCTTTAGTCTCTCAACTTCTATGGTATGCTTTCTGCTTGTTCTGATGTTTGGTTATGCATGAGTGGACTCCTCCACTCCATGAATATCCTCCTGTGGCTGATCCACATCTAGAGGCTCATCTTTGGGAACAAGAAGTTCCTCCTCTGCATGCAAGTGTAGCTCCCTCTAAAGCGACAACTTCATGGCTTTCACCTCATTGAATTTTATAACCTGTCGCACCACAGTCATCCGACTGTCTAGCTAATACACATGATAATTATGGGGTGTTTCTATGTACCCCACAAATATCCCAACTTCTGCAGTCGGCTCCAGCTTCTTCCTGGCATCCTTTATCACATGAATGTATACAAATAAGCCAAAAATCTTCAAATGAGAAATATCAGGCTTCTTACCAGTAAAAGCTTCTTCAGGTGTACTCATGCCATGTACTCTATGAGGAAAATAAATTTTCACATAAACCGCAGTGTTGCATGCTTCTGCCCAAAAGTGCATCGGTAGGCCCTGGTCATGTTGCATAGCTCGTGCAACACCCACGATCATTCTATTCTTCCTCTCCGTGACCCCATTCTGCTGTGGGTTATGAAGCACTATGATTCCTCTTCGAATTCCTTCTTTGCTACAGAAGTCTTTGAATTCTTTCAAGATATATTCACCACCATTATCACTCTGTAGAGCCTTCACTTGCTTCCCCGACTCCTTCTCCACCAATGCTTTATACTCATAGAACTTTGAGAATGTTTCACTCTTCTTCTACATGAAGAAGATCCAACATCTATGAGAATATTCATCAACAAATATAACATAATACCTGTGTTTTGCTGTTGAAGCAATCGAGAAAGTTCTAGACATGTCTATGTGAATTCTCTCCAGGATCACCGAAGCATGGTTCTCCTTCTCATGAAAGGTGGTCTTCACAAAATTACCCATAGTACATCCCTTGCACTGATTTGACTGCGCAAGAGTACCCTTGGGAAGTCTAGTATAAATCTACTGCAAAATCTTCAAAGCGCCATGTTGAAGACGGCCCAATCTCCTGTGCCATAATTTTCCCTCATCCCGGCTCACCACTTCTTCTGCTTTGCCCATCATTGCAGTGCAACCATCAACCTCCAACTTGTAGAGATTCTTAACTCGAATCCCTATCCTCTTGGTTTGACCCATTGTTTTATGTCACAGGAAAGATTTTCCCTCGCTGAAAACAACGCCATAACCTCTGTCTTCCAACATTGCGACCAAGACCAAGTTCTTCTTCAGACTTGGAACATGCATAACATCTTTCAATAGAAATGGATTACCTAAATCCCTCTCAAAGGTAATGGTCCCAATGCCGGTTGCACTATATCGACCATCATTGCCCATCTCTATATGCATTTGGAGATCCTTCTCCTCCAATTCACTAAACAACTCATTGTCTCTCGTCATATGGAAATACAGACCACTATTACGATACCACACCGATCCCATTGCACTTGAAACCAAGCATGCGATCAAAGAGAGATCAAGTTCACATTTCTAGGCTAAGGCCTCACCCGCTGCTGCTCCAACAACCTTCTTGTTCTTCTTCTTCTGTGGGCAGTTAGTGGCGAAATGCCCATGTTCGTGACAGTGAAAACGCTTCACCTTGGAAAAATCCTGCTTCTTGCCTTTAGTCTCGGATTTTGGAGAGAATTTCTTCCCCTTCCCTTTCCTTTCTTTGGCAGCCAGAGTGCAATTTTAGTCATCATCATTCTTCGATGAAGAGCCATCCCTGGTACTTCGCCTTATCTCCTCCTGCACAAGATCTGACCAAAGTCGCTCCCAACCCGACAGTTTCTCCTGTCCATTGACAGAGTCTTTGTAGCTATGCCAACTCTTAGAAAGCCCAAGGAGATCCAAGCTCACCAAGTCATCATCATCAACAGTAATCCCCACACTTCCCAGTTCATCCCTACAGTGGACAAACTTCATGAGATATTTTGGAATACTGTTGCCCTTCTCCATTTTTATTTTCTTGAGCTTATATTTCAGCGCCAACTTCCTCTAGTTGTTGTTGCTTTGGAAAATATCTGTCAAATCCTTCCACATTAAAAATGGAGTGGATTTCCCATGAAGGCTTGACACAATATGGTCCTTTACACCTTCCAACATAATTCTTCTTGTCTTTACTACCTTCTTTTGGCATGCGTCAAGTAATGCAGCATTGCTAGAACCAGGCTTAGGAACATCGCTATCAATGAACTCCTTCAGTCCATTATCTTCCAGCACTGCCTCCATCCTATCCTTCCAGGCTATGTAATTTGAGCTGCCCTTAAGGGAATACTTCAATCGCAACCCATTGAAAGACATTTCAATGTATACTCAAATGTAGCACCAAGAAATTTCTGCAGCAAAATTCGAATTGTCCACCAACACAAACTCAACAATTCTTCACAGTTGAAATCTTCAAGAATTAACAATGCTCTGATACCATGTAGAAATTATATAACATATGCATGTATATATCCAGATTTTCCTGATCTAACAATATTTATATTCTTGCTAAATACAGAATCCTTCCAATGTTAATCTTTTGCGGAAATTTAAAAACTCAATTGCAAACACATGAAGCAATAAAAACAATCACACATAACATAGTTGTTTAACGGGAAAGCCTGAAGCTAAAAAACCCCAAATATCATATATTATGTATCATGGAGATCATGTAACAATCTCATACAAAGTTTAGTACATCAAGCTCTCAGTACAATCAATCGTCACACACTAACATGAAGAAATCTGCAAATCCATGCACTGATTTCTTGCCACCTGATAGCCTACCTCCACTGTGCAATCCCTGCTGAAGAAGACCACTGAATGAATTCGAATTGGCCTTGCCTTGAATGCGCAATCCTCATTGGCAACTCCAATGTGTGTGTGATGCAATCAATGCATCACTATAGTCACAACAGATAGTCCATCTCACCCTTTCACCTATCTCTCCACTGGGTCTCCACTAGAACTGACATGCACTGTAGTTAATTGCTGTATTTGTTCAGTTGATTAGTTATTTATTATTTGTGAATTAATTAACTAATTAATTCACTCCACTCTCACTAGTGTATCATTCAGTTAGAATAGATACAACTAGCTCAACTGAGTTTAACTCCATTAACTGAGTTAAACTAAATAACAACTCCATGAACTACTCTTCCAACTTTGTCATAACTTTTCCACTTCAGTTCTAACTAAGTCCTCCATGCATGAACCACCAATAAACCCTAGGAATTGTGTAATTCCTTCAGCCCACTGATTTTTCAAACCTGTATACTAAAATAAAGTGCTCCAAGATGATAAGTTGATATTTAAAGTCTGATTATTATTAAGGACTAATAATAATCGACACATCTATTTTTAGATCGACGATCTATAAATAGAATTCGTGCAATATTCTAAAAATATAATTTCATCTATTTTTCCAACTTCACCAACCATCCACAAATAGCATCCTGCGACTTTTGAAATATGATCACCATGTCTAGAAATAGACATAGTCTAAAAACAGACTCACCTAAAAATAACCTGCGGGCCCACTTAGTGAAGGTGACTGATTTTCACCAAGCTTCATCGTCTTATTGACTCTCAACAACATGAGAGAAGAGGTTCTGCACAATGGGAAAAACTAGTCGTTAGAGTAGTGACTCTGGGTGAAAACTCAATTTTACTATTGGATGGAGCAGTTTTATGCAATTAATGAGGAGACATTACGGGATTTTTTACCGTTTTTAAGGGTATAAGGTGCCAAAAATGAAGTTTCAATCACTTTTACCATGGATCGCTTATAAATATGAGTGTGTGTGTTGTATTATATTCTTTTTCTGTTTAGTGAATTATGCCTTGAGATTATTAGTGTGTGTTGTATATATGCCCATGAGCTCCCGAACTCGAGGTAAGAAATCCCGTGTTTTTATTCAAGGCCAGGATGACGGCCATCAACCCCGCTGCCGAGAGTGCGCAGTCTAAGGAGCAATCTGTGCAGATTATGACGTCTACCGACCCAGGCTCTGAAGACATTCATGAATTTTTCACTGAAGTGCATGAAGTCATATCAACACTCACCAAGGGAAAGGGTAAGGTCACTAGGGGGTCGTCGTTGAAGTCATGGACATCCCCCAGGAAGATTACATTCTCGCACCAAGTGTCAAAATATATACCCCTATCGGTGACCCAACAAAGAAACCTATGAACGCGACTGAGGAGGTTGTGCTCTTTGTTGAGCCCATCTTGTGGCTCCCAAAGTATGTGAGGCTGCGCAAACCCTCTGTGAAAGCACCAAATGACCTAGACACAGTATGCCCTACTTGCAGATGCCATTAATCCCTGAGGTGGTCACTCTAGAGGGGAAGATGTTTGGAAATATCTCATCTATTAAGTTTGACGATGATGATCTAGCCAATGAAAATACCTTCCTAGAACTGGTGCCAGAGTACTATCTTGAACGTGTTCTGTATGGCGAAGCAGTGAAAGTAGAGCCCATACTATGGCCGCGTGAGTTAAGAAATTATAGGATTCTCTACTTGTTGAGGATTCCTCGCTTTGGAAGGTACCCCATCACGGATGTATATGTGCGCTAGTTGCTAGCATTGGTGCATGATGGGTGTTTATGGATTCAGAATTGAATTCCCATAGATGTTGCATTGATCCACTAGTTCACCGGCCTACCGAAGAAGGGACCTAACCCTATGGATAATTATGGAAAAATCCAAGAGCAGAAAGTAGCTGCAAAGGTGAAGAGAAATTATAAGGTGGGACAGGATACCAGGGGCTTCCTGGTGCAGCAGACTGAAACCCAGTGGTGCACCTCAGGACGTTAGTATTGTCTTGCAAAATGATGTGCAAGTGCAACCCTAAGGTTGTCCCTGCACATGTCATTGCACTGGCAGGACTGTGCGAGAAGGGCATGAGTTACAAATGGTCCCAGTTCCTGTTCACGAAATTCCTAGAGAATGTGCACGAGGTGTAGGAGGTGGGTAAGAAGTTCTGTTACTCATGGTTTCTCCTGCTCATTGCTCTGGTTGCATGGGAAATGCCAAAGAGTGCAGTCCTACTAGATGTGGAGTTTGGTGTATTTGAAGGGGTTCGCTATGCCAACCTATGGGATTCTACAGATACTAAGCATGTCATGGAAAATATGATCTTTTGGGTCTTATTCGAAGGAGCGTTGGAAGCAACAATACACTTGCGCCCTCGGTTGTCCCACAACTGCATATGACAAGTATAATCTCATTACAGACTTTCAGGTGTCAATGCATAACGTACATATCTACGCACACAAATATAGGGTATGGTACAACCTACCCTACAAGGTGACAGAGGCCGAAATTGACCAAGTCATTGCGACTTGGCCATCAACATGGAAGACCGGGCTAGGCTCCGCCAAGCCTGTCACAACCTCGATGTTAGGAAAAGAGAAGAAAGATGTTTCCAAAGAGAAAGAAGCTGAGGAGTGCGCTAAGAAAGAAGCAGAGAAAGAAGTAGGGAAGGAACTTGAGGTGGAGCCAAAATTTGATCTCGGCAGCACATATGGAAAGAATGGTCCTGAAGAAGAATCTCGTAGAGGCACCAAATGCAGAGATGAAACTCCCAAGGGTGCAGGAAAGAAATGAAAAGGATATAAGACAAGAGGCGTGGATGATGTCACCCTCACAGAGGATGATCTACATAAGATTTTCGATGAGGTCACCTCTGCCTCTGAAGACTAATGGACTGCGTTGGAGGAGCAGTATAAAGCTGTAGTGGAGGCAATGCAAGCCAGTTTGCAGGTACTTCAGCTCAAGGCGGACAACATTCAAGCGAGAATTTCTTAGGTGAGGCCAGATCAAGTGAGTGCGAGTACCAACATGGTCATCAACACAACATATAGCTATATTTGCACCTTTTTTGGAGCTACGGTCACCTTGGAGTAGCCTAATTTGCGTGCATAGGTGCAGACATGCTCAGAGGTCAGTATCGACTTGTCCATGCTTCCCAGTGGAAAGTTGCATGTAATCCAACCAATTATCACAGGCGAGTTTCAGTGTTGAGAGGCACGTATGCACCAAAAACCCACAGAGGTAGAGAAGACAACTGCAACATGTACACAAGAATATCTATAGGCTCAAACAGCTCAACAAGCAACATTGGCCCAATGCACAAAGTTAGAAATTTTAATTGATCGCCTCTGTGGTGACCTTCCCGAGGTTGCCATCCCTACCTCTACTATGCCTTAGGACAAGGTCGAAAGATTATTGACCACCTTGAAGGCCTCCTGCTCATAATTCCAAGTGGTCAAGGAAGATTTCGAACAACAGATTGTAGAGTTACAGGCCCAGCTCCAGCGAGAGACTCCACCTAAAGTACAAGCCCAACACATTGCCCTAGTAAAATAGGCATCATCGAGAATTGCAACAACAGTTGAAAAGGGCATAGAACACCTGGAAACAACCATGGGATTATGGACTTCAGTGTAGACAGACCCCCTCATCAGAAAAATATCACAGGATCTGCGCACAAATAACAGACCTTTGATGAGCCTCAAGAGGTGATTCCAACACTTTTGCCTGCTCAAAGAATGGCTCGTTCGCAGAAAATTCAGGTGCTACACAACGAAATTGAAGATTTGTGCCATAAGAAGCACATCCTAACCACAGATATGAAGCTATGGGTTGATGAGGCAATGAAGTTGTCGTAGGATATATATGTTGTCGTGAATACCCTAGGCTAGACACAATGGAGAATCAGTTTTCCAGTAGAAGGATTAACATCGCAGAAGTTGGTGGATGAGGCTTAGAGCATTTCTGATTAGAGTGTGGGCGTCCTTGCACCCTTCACTGTTGCCATTGAAGAGTTGGAGACGAAGATGAAGACCCCACCTCCTTTGTGACTCGGGATGAGTCACAAGATTGTGTTGGGGGACTATTGGATCAGGGTCCCTTAGGACCGCAATTTTGGGTTAAATAGTAGTATTTTGTTAGTTTTGAGTTATTCGCGCTACTCAAATAAGAGTCAAGGGGCTTTGGTGCCAGTCAAGGTTATTAGAATGAATTATTAACGAAAGTATACGAAAAGAGATAACTTTAGCTGCACATGACAAACAACCCTAATAACAAATATGGTTTTCTAACTTCCTTAGATCTGCAATAGATAGTTGAAACAAATGCAACAAAAACCCATATTTATGGAGTAAAAGTAGCTAAACAGTAAAATGAAATAAGAGTTTCTCCAAATATCCAATGGACAAGACAAGATATATAAAAAAATTTATATTATTTTAACACTTGGGAAGGGAAAAAAGTATGATGTTACCAGTCCCCCTCAATGGGATGGGTTCTTGGCTATCCTCAACACTTCAGATCTGAAGTTTCTCTCTCTCAATGGTGTAGAAAAACCAATACATGTTGAAATCTATGAGAGGTCAAGAAGAAAAACAATAATAAAAAGTGATCAAAGTATGATAATGATAAGAGGATCAACGTCCAATCATGATAAAAGGATCAAATGTGAATAATGAAGGTAAAACCATCCTATTTATAACAAAATATTGAGTTATCCTTGATAATGGTGCATAATAAAATATTATTAACCAAGATCTAGATCTAACTGCCTGGAATATTTTATTATATCTTGTTGGTGGGAAAAGGAATTTAAATTGGTTAAATCCCTTTATTTAGAAATAATAACAAATAAATGATTTATTTATCATTTCAAGGATGGGATTAAGGAATAATTTTACAAATAATGATTTATTTTATTATTCCTAAATAATTTAGTCAAATTTAACAAGGAATATTAATTAAATAATGATTTAATTAATTATTCCTAGAGAATAATAAGATAAATAATGATTTATCTAATTATTTCTCATTAATTCGGTTAAATAGGACTATGAATATTATTTAAATAATGGTTTAATTAATTATTCCTAGAGGAAAACCAAATAAATAAGGATTTATTTTATTATTCCTCATGGGGTTTCTTGTTTGAACTAGAAATAACTTAATAAAATGTGGTTTATTAAATTATTTCTTATAGTGAAATCAATTTTACTATGGCAAAATTGGGCTTACATGGTGTACTTCGATCCATCTAATTGTAAATGGTTAGATGACCAAAAATTGGTGTAACAAAAGTCCCTTCATGAGTTGTAATTGGGTTAAGGGGTAAACTAGGGGTCTCAAACCACGGTTTGAGGACCATAGTATGAGTGCAAGAGAAAGGTATAAATAGAAGTATAGATCGAGTAAGATAGGCCAGGTAACTGAAGTAAGAATAGATGAATGATTTATGATAGAGCTCTGAAGTTGAATCTGTTGTAAGCGTTTGTGTCTGAAAGGATTTTGCTGGCTGTGTGCGCGAAGACCTTAGTCCAACTGTGTTCAGACCTCGCTGGCTATGTGCGCGGGTAGATTTGGTGAATTTTAAGGGTTTCTAAAGACTGATTAATAAAGATCTGTTTTGACAATTCTATGTACCAAATGCATCAGTGATTCGCTTTTGTGTATGAATTTTGTTTTCTCCATATGATTTTTGTTATGTGTAATCGAATCGGTTTTCATAATTGTTATACTATTGATGCGTAAGATAATTTCATAGATCTGTTATGTTAAAGGCTGAATATTACATTGTTAGAATAGTTAAAGGGATTGTAGATATACTTTCTATGCACGCACACAGGGTTAACCTATGTTGGTTGACCTAGGGTTTCTGGTTAGGGTTTCTCATGTGCAAGACAGTCTGTTTACTAATATAACTCTGAGGACTCCCACTTCATTTAATTCTCTCTCCGAGTGTGGAAACCTGGTTCCAGCAACCCCCCATACAAGTTTGGGTGATACTTTGGCTTGCGCAAGTGATCTGAAAATGAAACTATTTGTATTTGATGTTCAAAGTATAACTTTCCATTTAATTAAGTGTTCAAAGTGTTTATCATGTCTTGCAAATTAAACAAAGTGTTTTTGGTAACTGTTTTTGAGTTTATGTGTGAGGGAATGTTAATTAAAATTATTGTTTAACATCTTGAATAAAAAATCCACAGCAGCATAACTTCACCATAACAACACATCAACATGGTGAGGCAGTTCACCCCTCCTGGGCTACGTCTGTCGGGTCCAAGGCTCGCAATGGGCATGTCCTTGCTCTATTAGGTTGCTCAAATTGGTTTTACAATGAGAAATAAGCCTAAATAGGCTAAAAAAGTTGTGAAAATGAATTTAGAAGACAGAAATAAGCTAAGTATGGCTTTTATTTCACCTCAAACAGTGAAGTGTAGCCCAATGCAGCTCCATTTCCCTTATGGCCCTGATGGCTCTCCAAGCTTCCCTAAAGAAAAAATGGCTGAATAACACCTCTGTTATCTCTGCAACCTATCCCAATGACTCTAGAATGCTCAGAATACCAAAAATTGACCAAAATTTTGTCCAAATTGGTCCAATATTGGAGAATTTATGATTAAAACAAATTTTTCCCAGTGGCACTAGAAATCCTCCTCCAAAACTGGAGGAACTCTAGTTAGCATAGATAAAAATGGCAACTTCCGTCGAATTTGATGGAGTGAGCCAAGTTAGTTAGAAACAACTAGTAGTTAAGTTAAATGTCAATGAAGGTGGTCACATGCGGTTCCGCACTAACCACCGAACAAACTTTGACTTTATCCATTCACATTAAATGTGAAGGCTTGGCCACATGGCCCCTCCGAACCGCGCGGTTACGGTTTTAAATGTTGCGCCCTTGGTTTTCCACTACTGGTCATATTGAGGTTGAGGCTAGCTCTAAGGGCTAGCCCCTTTACAAATTCCGTCAGTGTAAAGGCTTTAAGTCCATGGTCCTGGTGCAAAGTCACGGGTCTTGCGCTCGTAAGCCCTGAGGGCTAAACTTCACATTTTCCGTCGATTCATCAAACGACTCACCCGTTTTCTATGACCCGAAGGCGTTCAAGTCGGGTCGAACTCTGCCCTTTAAACTTTCAAATGAATCACCCAAACACTGACCCATTTGCATTCAGGTCGGGTCGTCCTCCACCCGACTGAACGAAACGCGTTAACCTGCACGATGACCCATAAACTGCTGACCCAAATATGTTCAGGGTGACTCGACTACGTTTAGGTCCGGTCGGGTCTACCCACCAAACATTTTTTTTAAAACAAGATTTGAACCATAGGCCTGGGGTCATGTGGCAGCCTTCGGGCAGGCCACGTGGCACCCTCTGATAGGGCCCCAAAAACCATATAGAAAAATAAAAATTTTCCACATAATTTTTTTTGAAGATGATAAATTCTTGTGTTCAAAAGTCTTGTTTTGAAGGTTACTGGGCATTTTAAAAGTTCAATATCTTTCTCATACGACATCATATTTCGGTCCCGTTCATAGTACCAGAATCGCAGCAACGAGGCCTATTCAGTCATTCAAGTTGCAACCAATTCTGAGTAGTTCCAATTTTGAGCATGTTTTTTCCCTTAGACATGATCACCTAATCACACCTCTCCATTGGGAATATTTTGGAACCCAAAAGCCTTCAATTACTTGTTATGAAGATGAGGGTACAGATCACTCACCTTTTCCACCTCAATCCACTTTGCCTTACTCGGTTTTCTACCTTTAAGACCAACCTGAACATAATCAACATTTCCGCTCCTCGAAGTTTGTGTCCTTCTGTCAAGGATAACATCCTCTTTCAGCTCATCCAAAAATTCTAGCGAGAAATCCTCTATGGATGGTAGCTGAATGTCACTTTCATAATCAGCAATTAAAGGAGGTTCATACAAACGTAATTTTTCCACATTCACAATGGAATACATTTGCATATATGAAGGAAAATATAGTTGAAAAGCATTATTTCCAACTTTTTTAAGGATCTTGAATGGACCATAACAAATAGGCTTCAGCTTTTTACCTTCTCCTTGCATTCTTTAATTACTAATATGCAGCCATACCTCATCTCCTTCTTGAAACTTATGATCAACTCTATGTTTGTCATGCCTCTCCTTGTACTTGCCTTGAATTTTTTAAAGCTGTTCTTGAACCTGCTGATGTATGAGCTGAATTCTTTCAATGAACATGCGAGCTTTGTCAATGTCACTATGCACATCAATGGAAACATCCTTCTCAAGAATTAAATCTAAAGGTGACTTAGGAAAATACCCAAAGCAAGCTTCAAAAGGTGAAGTGTTTGTAGAAGAGTTCCTGGCCCAGTTGTAAACATGTTGAATGTAATGCAAGTGCTCATCCAAAAGCTTGGGATGCTTGCTACAATAACCTCTCAAAAGATGTACAATGGTTTTGTTCACTACCTCTGTTTGGCCATCTGTTTGTGGATGGAAAGCAATACTCTTCTTCAACTTGGTGTCCATCATCTTCCATATATTGGACCAAAAATTCCCAACAAATCTGGAATCTGTGTCACTAAAAATGGAAGTAGGCAAGCCATAATGAACCCATACATGTTGAAAATATAAATCAACAATTATATATTTCTTACATGGCATAAGAATACACATCTTGTTGAATCTATCAACTACTACATAAAGATAATCATGCTGCTTTCTAGATAATGGTAGACCTCCAACAAAATCCATAGAAACACTTTCCCATGGTCTAGAAGGTACCAACAATGGCATATATAAACCAAGCTTCCTATTGATAGGCTTTCTTGTAGCACATAATGAACAACCTCTAATGAAACGCATAACACTGTCTACCATGTGAGGCCAATAACAATACCTCTGTAAATGTGTCACCGTTTTTCTTGGACCGAAATGTCCAACAATAAGAGAAGAATGAGCTTCTCTCATGATGCTTAGTCTCTCCCCCTATGGTATACATAACTTTCCCATATGAAACAACAAATTATTATGCAAATGATAATCATTCTCCTCAACATGATTCCCTTCACTCAAGTTAGCATACACATCCTTAAAATCAACATCTGATGCATATTGTTCTATGTAGCTCTCATGTACAATAGAATCATTCTTAAGTAAAGTAGTAGCAATAATAATAGGCCTTGAAAGCATATCAGCAACATTATTGAAAATACCTTTCTTGTACCTTATTACCAAGTGAAATTGTTATAGGAAACTCATCCATCTGAAATGTTGTGACTGCTGTAATTTACTTTGCGACTGCAAGTACTGTAAAGGCTGATGGTCGGTATGAACAACTGTTTAGTTGCCCATAAAATAGTGTTTCCACTTTTTGACACTTTGTACCAATGCATACAACTCCTTATCATATGTAGGATAGTTGACAACAACACCATTAAATGTCTTAGAATGAAATGCGATAGGCTTACCATGCTGTAAGATAACTGCACCCATGGTGTAATCACTAACATCTGTCTAAATCTCGAATGGCTATCTCAAGTCTGGTAATGCAAGGACTAGAGCTGAACATATCTTCTCTTTCAAAGACTCAAAAGATTTTTGTTTCTTTCCTTCCCATTGGAAAGCACGCTTCACACTTGTCACTGCATGCATAGGAGCTACTATGGCAGAGAAGTTAGAAATAAACTTCCTCCAATACTGGGCTGCACCCAAAAAACTTCTTACCTCTGTAATGGATTTGGGAGTAGGCAAATTCACAATGGCTTATACCTTAGAAGGATCAATTCTCAAAGCACCTCCTCCTACTATGTGTCCCAAATAAACCAAATAAGTTTTCCCAAATTCACACTTTGGCATTTTAAGAAACAACTAATTTTTCTTCAAAATATCAAGTACTTTCTTAACATGCATGACATGCTATTCTCTAGTCTTGCTGAAAATAAAGATGTCATCTAAGTAGACAATAACAAAATCATCAAGAAAAGGACGTAAGACATCATCCATTACCCACATGAAAGTTACAGGTGCATTGCATAAACCAAACAACATAACAAGCCACTCAAAGAGTCCCTGTTTGGTTTTAAATGTTGTCTTCCAAATGTCACTTTCTGCAATTATAACTTGATGATAACCACTACGTAAGTCTAGCTTAGTGAAATATTTATCATCTTTCAGCTGATCTAACAAATAATCTATCCTTGGGAGTGGGTAACGATTCTTTACCGTTATCTTGTTCAATGCTCTGAAGTCCACACACATGCACCAAGTTCCATCTTTCTTTGGAATCAACACTATCGGTGACCCACATGGAAAAGTGCTTGGTCTTATGAATCCTTTTTCCAACAAGTCTTTAATTTTCCTCTTGATTTCAGCATTCTCCATGATAGACATGCGGTACATGCCTATGTTAGGAAGAGGACAATCTTGATGTAACTGGATTTCATGCTGAATCTCCCTTTTAGGAGGTAAACTTGTCGGTTCCTGAAACATATCATGATGTGCATCAACTACATCATATAAATCTGATTTAAGCTTGGAATCACAATTTTCAAATGACTCATGATTCACATCAATCTTGGGCTTAACCATAATTAGTACAAAACTCTTACTAGAATTCACTAGCCTTTTTACTTGTCCCGCATTTACCATCGCTATATTTTCCTTCTTGCGATGTGATCTGACAATGAAATCCTTGCCATATTTAAATAGATGATACTTATTTTCATGGCGATGGAAGACCTCTTTCCTGTCAAATAAGTAAGGACTTCCCAAAACAATTCTTGATATATCAAGCGGTACTACATCAAGTTCAATTGTGTCAATAAAGTGTGCAGTAATCGCGAATCCAATATGAACTTTCTTGAGACTTGTAAGTTTGCATCCTTGCATATCCACCCAAGTGGATAAGGCTTTGGATGTGGAATGGTCTCAAGTTTAAGCTATTTGACCAAGTCTTCTGATATGAGATTTGTTTGTGACCCACTGTCAAACAATGTGTCAATTTTTGTATGTTTTAAGACTACCCTCACATGGAACAATTCAATTCTTTCTTCCTCATTTGGAGCTTGTACATGACAGTTTGAAGTACTAGTGCTTGGCTTAGTTTCAGTTTCCTTTCCCTTCATACTTTTTAAACCCATGGCTGCAATTTTGGTTTCGTCACCTGAATCATCACCTAAGTCTTGTGGTGTAGTTGTAGTAGCTGCATTTATATTCTTTCCTTTGTTTTTGTTAAACTGAGTTCTTTTTTCAGGATGTAATTTGAAACAGTTTTTCTCTTCATGGCCTTCTCTTGAACAGTGTTTACATATCACTTTCTCACCCTCTTGTTTGACAGATGCATTAATTTTTCCTTTTCCCTTAAAACACATATTTCATTAAATTTGGAATTATTCTATTACAAGGCCTTCAACAACATTCATTCTTTTGTAAAACACCATATTAACTTAGTTTAAGATAAAAATAATTTTAGGAATGTAAAATCAATTAGAGACCATGAATAGGTCAAACATGGGGTTCTTAGGTACAATAGTATCAATTCACAATATGAGTGTGAAAGAAAACTCGTATTTATTTAAGGTAAATCATATTAGTATGTCTAACATCCAAGAAATATATTATAGTTATGGATAACATAATAGAGTCATCGATGTTTGATTTTTGTTTTAGATGACTCTAACCCCCTTTCCCACAACCTGTGAGAGTTGTTGATTGAATAATGGTGATGTGAGGATCTTAGTGTAAGTGGAAAGGAGGTACCTCCCTTGCATTGCTTTGAAACTAGTCTACTAGAAACTTAGTAAAATGTTTTTGTGCTAAATTTTCTACCTTTTCATGCCTTTAAGTAACACTGATGAGGAGGTGATAATTCTTCTTTACAACATCCATGCATCCACTATAAAAGCTAGGCACTATTGATCTAGGTATTTCAAGAAGGTTAGGTATCATTGATCTATCTCCACTCAAAGCCAAGTACATCGAATGAGAGCTCTTAAATGGGTATTCAAGTCATTCCATTATGATGGACACTGTCACAAATTGAATTAAACAAGAATTAGTGGTTGTTGAGAACCAATATACATAGACAAGTAAGTAATGGAAGCAAGGGTTTTCAAAAAATAGTACACTTGATGGCAGTCTAGATATTTATCTCTCCTTGTCAACATTGACAAAAACTAATAATGGTCCTAATGTAATAGTTCCAATCTATTGTACGAAAACCCATGATTGACCATTACTTTCACCAAGAGGAGAAAATGATAAGACTTGTTAATGGGGAATAAATAAATGTGAAACATAACTTATGGATTTTAGTTGAAATTTCTATAATTCCCCGTACTCTTTAATTATTAAATACTTAATGTAACTACTAATAAATTATCATTAAAATATTATTTTTGAATATTAAATATGTATTAAAAGTCATTTATCTTAAACACATGATTTTTCATGTGGTCTAAATAAACCACTTAAAACCCATTATCAATAAATTCTAATTAGTTTTGTAAAAGATGTATCTTTACTTACATTAAGAGATTTATTTCAAAAATATATTACATTTATAAACTTGTATCAATACCTATAACTAAATGGAATACAATAAATATCTTCACGCCTTGTTAGCTTCTATGAGATTATTTTAATTACAAATAGTTTATTTAATAATTGAATTTTACAAAATGTTAATCTTGATCAGAAAATCATGTCATATGGTGGAAAAAAGTTTAAATATTTTCATTTCTAATGCAGCTCTTGAATGAGCCTGAATAGTCTACTTAATGCTCATTATGAATTAATTAATCCATGTTTTAATAGAAAACATTTGTTTACATGGATTTTTCTTTTAGAAATAACAATGTCACATTTATACATTCATATTAAACCACATGATAGGTAAATAAAAATCAATCAATTGTTTCTTGACTTATCGACTTATATGGCATGATTGTATATAAAAGTAATTGATTTTAAAATGCATAGTTATAAAAATTTATCAGTTGAAAATAGAATAAACCACTTAGAACTCATCATAAATTGATTTTAAATTATTATTTTTTCTAAACAATGTATCTTTAATTACATTAAGAGCTTTATTTCAAAAATATAATACATTTATAACCTTGTATCAATACATATAACTAAATAGAATTTAATATGTCATGCTTTATGTCTAGTTGGTTTTTATTATTTCAATTGGAAATTATTTATTTACAAATTGAAATTTACAAAATGTTAATAGGGATGGGAAAATCAAATGGTGTATGTTATAAAAATTTGAAATGCATTTATTTATGACCTATATCTTAAGAGAACTTGAGGAATCTACTTACTATTCATTAGAAATTAATTATTTCATGTTTTGTTAGGAAAAACATTTCATTTTACATGGAGTTTTATTTCAAAAAAACAATGTCGTATTTATACACTTATATTAAACTTCATGATAAGCAAATAAAAGCTGATAAATTACACTTATATTAAACTTCATGATAGGCAAATAAAAGTTGATAAATTGCGTTATAGACCACTTATAACTTATTATCCATTACTTATAATTTGTGATATAAATATATATATATTTATTTACATTAGGAGCTACATTTCAAAAATACATCACATTTATAAACTTCCATTAATGCATATAACCAAATAGAATACAATAAATAGCTTCCAGTAATGGTGGATTCTATGAGATTGTTTAAATTACAAGTAAATTATTTAAGAATTCAAAATGAAAAAATGTTAAAATGGATGGGAAAATAAATGTGCTGCAAAAAGTTTAAATACAACCATTTATGATCTATCTCTTTAATTAATCTAAATGGCCCACTTAAGACATTTTTAATTAATTTTCCATGTTTTATTAAGAACAACATTTTGTTTTACATGGAGTTATATTTCAAAAAAATACAATATGAAATTAATACTCATATGAAACTACGTGGTAGACAAATAAAGTTCAATAAATGGATTCATTATTAACTTATATGGGATAAGATGATTACATACGCAAATAGTTTATTTAAAAAATAGATAAATAAATTATGGATTAAAAATCGAATGCCTTACAATTTAAGGAGTTTGAAGTATTCATATATGACCCATCACCCATTAGCTTAAATAGTCCACTTAATACTTATTATCAAGAAATTATTAGATTTATTTTTGGAAAAAATGTCATATAGTATATGGTTATTATATATCACATTTATACACTCATATTAATGGATATAAGTAAGTAAAAACAATAATATAATTATGACTCATATGATATGATTTAAGAAGAAAAAAAAATCCAAAGACATAATTTATCTATAATAGCGTCCAATCAAACCTTGATAGTCCACTTAGCAATCATTATCATTAATTATATGTTTTTTTTAGAAATGAAAAATTACTTATAGTAGATTTTTACCTCAAAAATTAAAAATCACATTTCTGCACTCATATTAATGTTTTTTATAGGTAAAAGGTCAATAACTAACTTTTTAGTGTTGTTGATTTTCAATATGATATGATTTTAATTACAACCATTAATTGATTGAAGTATATAAATTTAAGTAAAATATGGATTGAGAAATCACATATCTTATGCTTCAAAAAGTTCAAATCATGTACCTATGACACATTTCCCATTAGCCTGAATAGCCAATAGTGCATGTAGCATTTTTCAAGTAAATTATTGTAATTTCTTCAATAAGAATTTCATTTTTGTTTGCAATGAGCTCTATTTAAAAACTTAGATTTCACATTTATATATGAGTATTATGCATATAAGTAAACAGAAGCCAATAGAAATACAAGCATGTCTTGATGGTTCGTGTAAGATGATTTCAATGGAAAATAATTCATTTAATAACACACATACACACATATTGGCAAAAAAATATCAATATAACAAATTCATTGCAAAAATTATTATAAATAATAATAGAAATATATAATAATATAATTGACAATTCCCATTGTAATTTTTTTTTATTAATAGAAAGTTTTGGTTTTTTTCCTCTGAGAAAAAAATAATAATAATAAAATAAAATTTCCATATAATATTCCAAAAGATATAAAATCATACAAATTGATTCAGAAAAAACTATGTTCAAATTGCATTCAAAAATTGGAATGTACTTGTGAACAAATTTATAAAGAAAATTATCTTCATCCACTACAATGAAGTACATGTTCTATTGAACATTCGAATGTACTCATGTTTCTCTTTCATACGATGAAGTGTCTTAAGAAAGGGGAATAAAACCTGCATAAGCCAAGTATCTTGCTCTTTTCCTGTATAGGCTTTTATGAAGATGTGGTTTGATCGATATCCGATGAATTGAGAATTATGATTTTTTGTAACTATTAGCAATACATTTGATTCTTCATAACTATCTCCATATTGGGACCACACATCAGTCAACATTTTCTCATAAAATTGAATTGTCTTCCTCGCTTCTAATTTTGTTTGCAAATGACAATGAGACATGTTCCATGCGAATTTAAAGTCCTCTATATCAATATTTGGTATTTCAAGTACTTGTCGGGTGTACTTGTCAGTGACATTGAATGTCCATATTGCAACATCATAATTTTTTTAGCAATATTTTAACAATTCTGAGTGAAAAGGCCTTAAAAAATAGGACCTATCACCGAACTGCCAATGTGGTTCTCTTTGAATATAACAATTTTTTTTATGTTTGGTGTACGATTGGAAGAAAACTCCTCCTATTTTAAATATCAACAAAATATTTTGTACTCATGTTTCTCTTTCATACGATGAAGTGTCTTAAGAAAGGGGAATAAAACCTGCATAAGCCAAGTATCTTGCTCTTTTCCTGTATAGGCTTTTATCAAGATGTGGTTTGATCGATATCCGATGAATTGATAAGTATGATTTGTTGTAACTATTAGAAATACATTTGATTCTTCATAATTATCTCCATAGTGGGGCCACACATCAATCAACCTTTTCTCATAAAATTGTATTGTCTTCCCCACTTCTAATTTTGTTTGCAAATGACAATGAGACATGTTCCATGCGAATTTAAAGTGCTCTATATCAATATTTGATATCTCAAGTACTTGTCGGATGTACTTGTCAGTGACATGTAATGTCCATATTGCAACATCATAATTTTTTAAGCAGTATTTTAATAGTTCTTAGTGAAAAGGCCTTTAAAAATAGGACCTATCACCAAATTGTCAATGTGGTTCTCTTTGAATATAACAATTTTGTTCATCTTTGGTGTACGATTAGAAGAAAACTCCTTCCATTTTAAATATCAACAAAATCTTTTGACTTATAGTGATGCCCAATTGCGTCTGCAACTGCACTGCAACCACATGTATGATATTAAAATATCTCCACTTTATTGCTTAATGATATAAAAACCTAACATTTCAAAAATAATGTTAGTATTTATTATGAATTAATGGTAATCACAAATTATAATTACAATGGCCCTAGTAAAGTGAACAAACTAATGATATGTTTACTTTATACATACAACCTAATACCTTTATTTAATTTGTATGGAATAAGCAAGTCTTATAGGATCACATTGACCCACCATTTAAATCATTGATTTTAAGACTTATAATGATTTGTTTAATTTGAATTAAAAGATATAATTACAATGGTTGTAATTAAACAAACTAATTATATATAAGTTTCCACATGTAATATAATACAATTTTTAAATTTCAAACCTATTTAATTATACGCTAATTTCTATACTCTCTACTTTAGTTTATATTGGTGCTTCTTTTAGTAAAGATTCTATGTCTATTGTTGGTGCTACATACCTCCTAATATAGTTTTTAAACTTATATGAAATAAAAAAGTTTATAAGAATGCAGTGAACCATCATTTGCATTACTAATTTCTAAGAGGTATAATGATAAATTAAACCACAATTGAAAAAGATAATTGTAATGATCCAATTCAAACAAATAGACCAATTACCTATTAATTTTTACATACAATCTAATCCATTATAAAACTTTCTATAGCATGGGAAATTTTGATACGAAAACATTAAACAACCATTAAAATCAATAATTGTTATCAATACAATAATATCTCACAAAAATAAAGAACATAAAATTATTTGATTCTACTTATGACAAACCAAATCAATAATTTTTTTACTAGTATTGTGAAATAGAAGTCAGCTTAAATTTAAAAGGGCTACAAAATATAGTAATAATTCATGATGTCATACATATTATGACATGAAATAGACACCAATCATCTTAAGGTACTATTAGATGTGATTGAACATCCTTCAAAATAGCTTTCACATATGTTGCCTTGTTGCGTTTAAATAACATTATCCATAGCTCATTGATCAACCAATTGTCCTCTTGAGTTGTTCCAATGAATTGAGGGGCAAGAATCACATTTTCTTTTGAATCTCCTTTCATTTTCTCAAGTGAAAAATCCACTATAATAGTGTTGGTTGCATCATATTGGGTATGCATTTCACACACTTTTTTCAATGATTTAGTGTGTACACCTTTTGTTGGATTGTCCATGGCCTTAGGTCCCTTCTTTGGTTTACACTCTGAAGCAATCCAAATAAACACAAGTTTATCTTGTAATTTTTCTGAAACCAAATTTTTTAAACTCTTGTTGTGTTTTATTTCAAGGCTGCCATCCAAATTGAAATTTCAAAATATTCATTTTTGAAACATATTTCAAAAAATGTTTTTTCATGTGGATGAATCAAAAATAACTTTTTCTCTATTGTGTAATCTGCATCAGTTCCCATTTTCTCAACATGCCTTTGTTTGTTGCTTCATCATCGATGCTATGATAAAAAATGTCCTTTAATTCAAGAATAACCAATTTCTTTTCTTTATTTGGGCTGCAATACAATAAAAAATATTCTAGTCAAACCATTTTATTCTTGTTACAAAAATTACTAAAAAAATATCGAAACAATACACTTACCATGAGTGTTTTTTTGACTATTTATAGATGAAACAATCTTCTCTTTTATCATCTTCACAGAACCTGGAGGTAAAAATATTACACCTTCAATTAAATATGATCAAATTATGTAATATAATATATAATCAATACAAAATTTGCAATTAAAGAAAAGCATTAGCAACGTAACCTACGAAATACACACATGCACACTTTTAACATTATTCCGATTGTTAGTTTTGTTATTTTTATTTGTTCCTATAATAAACATATACAATGTTATGGTATTAGAAGCTTTAAAATTTTAATAATAATAAGAAAAACAAAAAGACAAGTAATAAGTACCTGATATGGCATTATCTTCATAATTATAACTTTGCACCTCATCATCATTTTTGTTCTCTTTATTTGTCTCTACATTAAACATATAAAATAGTTTGAATTGTGAAAATGAATAAAAATTATTAAATAATAAGGAAACCAAGTGAGCAAATTATAAGTACTTGATATTATATTTTGTTCTTGATTATAACTTTGATCCTCAATCTTCGAATTATTGTATTTGTTCTCATTATTTGTCTCTATAATGTACAATGAATATGTTATAAATTGTGACAATGATTAATTGAATAAAAAAACAAACAAAAGAATAAATAGCAAATTTCATGTTAACTACCTAATATGATATCATGTGCTTGATTATAGCTTTGTTTCACATGCATTTGATCAATGTCTTTGTTCTCCTTGCTTGTCACTAAAAAAACATAAAAAAATATTATAAATTGTGACAATGAATAAAAGTATTAAAAAACTATATAAACAATAAATCATCTTTAATCATCCATATAATATTTTGGTCTTGGTTGTAGTATCATATTTGGTGAATCATTACTTGAAGCTTCAATCAAATCTTTGTATACTCCACTTGACAGGAAATTAATTTCACTTCATTTTCTTTAATCACCTCTACTTGAAATTCAATGTCATTTTCATTGTAAGCATAGCAATTAATAAGTATTCTTAATATTTCAAGTTCTTTTCTATCTATGGATTCAAATAGGTACATATCAGGCTATATATTCATGGGAGTTTCTATCTGGACATACCAATCGTGCACAAACTCATATTTATGAGATGTATCGTATTTTTTAATAATTTCAAAGGTAGAAGTTGAAGGTGTTATTGATACTGCCATTTGAGTCGATTTTTTTTGTTCTTTAATGATGACTGTAACATTTCACTTGCTTTGGTGCCAACCAATTCTGCATACACAAATAATTTTTTTTTTTGCATAAATCAAAATGAAATTAAAATTTCAAATATTGTCATGTAATGTTATTTTAAAATTTACAAGACCACCAAATCTAACCATTTATAAGAGAGTATACATAAAATATAAAACAATCATACCAATTAAAGTAGACATTATTTGTATATCACTTGTTTTTCATTTTCTCTTCCCTCCTTTACTTGGAATGTTAGGGACATGAGATTCCACAGCTTATGAAAAAAATAAAGAAATAAATAAATTATGGAAGGCATGAAATACCAGATATTATTAAACCTTATAATACACTATTTTCATTTACATACACAATAATAAAGAGGTACATGTGTTATACAAGTTTACTATATAACACCAAAAGTAATCACCTAGCTAAAATTGTTAGGAAAAGAAAAATTATAAGATGGTATACATAAAATATAAAAAACCATACCAATTGAAGGAGGCATTGTTTGTATATTACTTGTTTTTCGTACATTAAAAACCCACTCCTAGTGCTATTTTCATGTGCTTTTGTGTAAAAGTGGATCTTTAATGTGGAAAATCCAACTAACATGGTGTATTTCAATTTTCATAGCAATATTAGGTAGGAAATTATTCAATAATTAATCAAAATTCATTAAGTTGTAAATTGCATACTAGAATTTTGTCAAATTATTTGAAAATGAATATAAAATAGATTTTTAGAATCTCACAGTTTGTACCATAGTTCTTAGCATCTGCAAACATTTGTAAGAATTTATGATGGTAAAATTTTAAATGAATTAAAAAACAATATGAATTCATCTTCTATAACATTTCATTTCATACATATGCACAAAAGAAAAGAAGCTCAAAGCATATGCAAGTTTTCTTAAAAAATAAGGATAACATGAACTTCATTAATCAACAATCATTTATTAGCAACCATTGTAACAAAGTTCAAACTAATTTTAAAATTGTCATACCATTTAAAGATTTTGGTGTTGTATTTGGTGAACTTCCTTTTTCCTTGGATGATTCCTTTGAATTCCCACTAACTTCAGGTCCATGGTTTCTGAAAATAAAGTAAGAAACTATTATCAAAGAAAATATGAATTTATAAATACTACCACTACTTGCATCATTGTATGTGTAACAAAATGAAAAAGAACAATAACAAGTGTAGAACGCACAATAATAGCTAATCATGGTGTTGATTAGAAAAAGGGTGCCACCCCTAAATAATTTATTATGTTCTTTTAATTGTGTCTTTAAGAAAGCTAGCACCTTCTAGCTTTCCTTCTAGCACAACCATAAGCACGTTACCAAAAGAAAACAATACATTATGAGTAAATAACAAAAATAGTAGATACTACAACAACATCATGTTTACACAAAATTTATATTTTATAGTCATGTATATTCTCAGTTTGCTACAGAGACCATAAAAAGGCAAACACATTGAAGAATTTTTCCTATCACATACAAGAGATTGCCAACAACTTTGCATTGTAAAGTAAATCTAGTGCATGATGAGATTCCTTCTATCACAAACATAAACACATTGTCAAAAGAAACATTGCAACAATAATCTTTCCTAGGACATCTCCATGCTTGCGAAAGTTGTCCTTACTTTTTGAAGACAATGAGTTTTTAGTCTATGCCTACATAGATTGTTGTTACAATATAAGAAATGTTAAAACCTCAAATGATTAGAAGGCCCTTTGTATGGAATATGTGGTCTAAGAATGAAACATGGGACAAATAGAAGCATATTTCTAACAACAACATTGCATTGTGAAAAAAATCATTCTATATTACCCTCTATCACAAACACAAGCACATTGTCAATAAAAACGCTACAAGGTGAAAAAAATCTAACGCATGTTAAATTTGATTTTAGCATAAAAACAAACACATAACAACATTGTACGGTAAAATAAATCTAGCATGTGGTAGAATTACTTCTATAAAAAACACGAGCACATTATCGACAACAATATTGCAAACAAAATTAAATGAACCACATGCTAGATTTGTTTCTAATAAATACATGAGCACATTACCAATAACAACATTGGAAGGTGAAATAACTTTAAGCATGCCACATTTCCTTCTAGAATAAATAAAAGCTCATGTCAACATTGCAAGGTGAAAGAAATTTAGCGTGTGCTAGATTTACTTCTAGCGCAAGCATAAGCATATTGCCAACAACAACATTGCAGCCGGGTAAAAGGAAATATAGCACATGCAACATATCCTTACAACACAAACATAAGAAAATAACAACATTGTACAGTTAAGGAAACCTAATACATGTTGGATTTACTTCTAGCATAAACACAGGGATATTACCAATAACTTCATTGTAAGGAAAAATAAATCTAGCACCCACAATATTTTCTTCTAGCACAAACAAAATTACATTGCCAATAATAACATTGTAAGGTGAAAGAAATCTAACGCTCGTTGTGTTTCATTCTATCATAAACACAAGCACGTAACAACATTGCAAGGTGAAAAAAATGTAGCATATGTTAGATTTACTTCTATCACAAACACAAGCATATTTTCAACAATGAAAGAAAAAATAAATCTAGTGTGCTAAATTTCCTTCTAGCATAGACATAAACACATTTCCAAATAAAAACAATGCAAAGCGTTAGATTTCCTTCTAGCATAAATAACTAGATTCTCAAAAATAAGATGGCATCTTGAAGAAAATATAACACATACTAGATTTCCTTCTAGTACAAATTCACAAACATATTGCCAACAACAACATTGTTGGGAAAACAAATCTAACACGGGTTAGATTTATTTGTATCAGAAACAGAAGCATATTGCAAATAATAACATTGCAAGGTGAAAGAAATATAATGCATACTAGATTTCCTTCTAATGAAAACATTAACACATAACAACATTGTAGGGTGAGAAAAATTTAGCTTGTGTTATATTTACTTCTAACACAAACATATAAATATTTCTAACAACAACAATGCAGGACAAAAAAAATCTAACACATGTCAGATTTCCTTTTAGCCTAAACGCAAAGGTGTTACTAATAACAACATTGCAAAGTGAAAGAAATCTAACATGTGCTAGATTTTCTTTTAGCGCAAACACAAGCACATAGCAACATTGTAGAGTGAAAGAAATTTAGCAAGTGTTAGATTTATGTCTACCACAAATACAAGCATGTTTCCAACAATGAAATTGTAGAGTATAAGAAATCTAACATGTGATCAATTTTCTACCAACACAAACACAAACACGTTTCAAATTGAAATAAATCTAACATGTGCTCTATTTCCTTCTAGCACATAACACCATTGTAGGATGTAAGAAATCTAGTGCATGCTATATATTTATTTCTATCACAAACACACGCACATTCCAAGATGAGGGAAACATAACGTGTGCTAGATTTCCTTCTAGCCCAAACATAAGTGCATTGCAAATAACAAAATTATAGGGTGAAAGAAATCTAATGTGTGTAAGATTTCCTTCTAGCATAAACACAAGCAGAAAAGCACATTATAAGGTGAAATAATTCTAGTGCATGCTAGATTTACTTCTAGCACAAAAACAAGCATGTTGACAACAACAAAATTATAGGGCAAAGGAAATATAACATGTGCTATATTTCCTTATAGCACAACACAAGCACATTATAAGATGAAACAAATCTAGCATGTGCTAGATTTCCTTCTAGCACACACACAAGAACATAACAACATTGTAGTGTTAAATAAATCTAACACACACTAAATTTACTTCTAGCACAAGCTAAAGCATATTTCCAATAACAACATTGCAAGAAAATAAATCTAACATGTGTTAAATTTCCTTCTAACACAGTCACATGCATATTTCCAATAATAACATTGCAAGGTCAAGGAATCTAGCATATTTCCTTCTAGCACAAACAACCAGATTGCCAACCACAACATGGCATTGTGAAACAAATCTAGCGCATGCTAAATTTCCTTCTAGCTCAAACACAAACACATTGTCAATAAAAATGTTACAATTTGAATTCCGACGCATGCTAAATTTCCTTCTAGCACAAACACAAGCATATAACAAACATTGTTAGGCGAAAAAAATCTAGCATGTGCTATATTTACTTTTAGCAAAAATTGAAGCCTATTTCCAACAACAACATTATCAAGCAAAAGAAATCTAACACGTGCTAGATTTCATTCTATCATAAACAAAAGTGCATCGCTAATAACAACATTGTAAGATGAAAAAAATATAATGAGTGATATATTTCCTTCTAGCATAAGTAAGCACACATTTTCGATGACACCATTGCAAGGTGAAGGAAATCTACCCATGCTAAATTTTCCTATAGCAAAAACATAAGAACATAACAAACAACAAGGCAGGGTTAAAGAAATCTAGCTCGTGCTAGATTTACTTTTAGCACAAACACAAGTATATTTCCAAAAGAAATATTGCAAGGAAAAAAGAAACATATTTTGTGCTAGATTTTCTTCTATTATAGATACAAGGCATTCTCAATAAAAACATTGAAAGGTGAAAGAAATCTAACATGTGCTAGATTTACTTTTAGTAGAAAGACAAGCATATTTCCAACAACAAAGGTGCATGCCAAAAAAAAACTAGGACCTGTTAGATTTTCTTCTAAGAAAAACACAAACACAATGGCAATAATAACATTACAAAGGGAATGAAATCTAAAATGTGTTACATTTCCTTTTAGCACAAACAACGAAATTGTCAACAACAATTTGAAATTAGAAAAATTTCTAGGCTTTGTGGATTTTTCTCCATGAAGCTGCATAGAAAATGCAGTAACAATTGTTTTGAACATGCAACCAACCATAGCATTTTACTCATATGTAACTCAGGGTTGGGTTCTAGTGGCTTGGTAGAGCACTAACTCGTTTAACACAAGGGTCTAGCCAGATAATGTTGGACTGCTTTAATAGATCTCTAAATCTGATCTTGAGAGGACATTGTAAATATTATGCATTTAGTAAATATTTTTAACCAACATAATATAAAGTTGGAGCAGACGCTTGTATATTTAACACTGGTTTTTTTGGGTACCAATGTAGTGCAGATAAGCCCTTGTTAATATGGCTTGTTTGAGTATGAAGAGCTATCGCTTCTCCATTTTGGCTTTGCACATCTCAAATTCCAGAGAGATGAATACATTTCAACTATGGGAAGGGGTGGATGCAGAGGAAGAAGGGTAAATATGTTGGTATACTGGTCTTACATTATTGTTGCATACAATGGTACTTTGATACCTATAATACTAATGGCCCAAATAATATTCAACTACTTCAAATAATTAGTAACTATTGGGTGGCATGGGCAACCCCTACAAAATAAAATGAGAGTTCCCCTGTTAGAAACTCCCTTCTCATTCTCGTTTATGTTTCTTTGAAATTAGGCAGCTCTTTGTGCGTTATTGTGAGCTCTATGCTTCTTTCACTGGTTGGACTTAAAACTGGGAAACATCTTTTTAGCAATCTGCACAGGTGTATATTTCATGCACCAATTTCCTTTGATGAAACTCCATTTGCGTGAATACTAAATCAGGCGTCAACTGATCAGAGTGTAGTGGACACATTGATTCCTACACAACCAGGAGCTTTGGCTTTTGCATTTATACAACTTTTGGGGATCATTGCAGTTATGTCTCAAATTTATTGGTAGGTATTCATTGTGTTTATACCAGTGGGTTCAACTTGTATATGGTATCATCAATATTACATACCATCAACTAGAGAAGTGTCTTGGTTGTCATTAGTTTCTAGAGCTCCAATTGTACAAAATTTTAGAGAATCAACCTCTGGAGCAGCCGCCATTAGAAGTTTAAACCAGGAGTCTTGGTTCATGGAGAGAAATCTCTAGTTGATTGATATATATACTAGACCTAGTCTCCACAATGTTGGGGCCAATGCATGGATTAGTATTCTGATGGATTTTCTATCAAATCTTGAGTTTTCATTCTCTATAATATTCCTAATGGAAATTTACAATGATAAGAAAATCAAGCATAGTAAAAAAAAAAACACACAAAATTTACAACACATTAAACAACTATAAATCTCCATAAACTGCATTGAGCTAAGGCATTCTATTAATAAAAATGTTGGGTATGAAGGTAAGATAAAAAAACATGCACCTGGGCTTGCCTAAGGCAAGCTAATAATTCCCAGGTGATGAAATCGACTACTCTAACATGTAATGTGGTTTTCCCCAAAAATTTCTCTGCTAACCTAGTGAAAAATTGCATTGTTGGCTACAAAAAATGGTTGTTAGGGTCTCCTCTAGTGCTTAGAAAATTTCAGGAAATTAACCTCGGACACTCCTCCAATAACCCACAAAAAATCACGAAGGAATCGGCCAAATGTTGACTTCGAAATTTCAGCCCAATTTCCCCCTAGCTCCTTCAGTTGTTGGCTGAGTTGGGACCCCTGTTTTACCCCTCAAATCTACCCAGAAAATTTTGCCAAATTATTTATGAGATCTTTGTCAAAAACCTAGAAAAACTCAGAAAGGGCTTGCTCTAGTTTTGACGCTCCAAAATTGACCTCAAAATGCTTGGCCCTCCTTCACAAGCAGAAACTGTAACCTGTAGCAGATGATGGGCTTGTTGCTTCACCAAAATGCTGGAAAATACCCCACGATTTTCCCCACTCTAATTCCAAACAATCCCAACTCCTCAATCCCTTTCACAAGCCAATTTTTGGCTTTGCCTCATCAACTCCTCCAAGAGTTGTTGCGTACTTTCCCCTTTTTGCATCATTGGAGTGTCTATAAGCTCACCAATCATTGTACATGTGAGTCTAACACCTTCATTATATTGCTAGCTTCCCCACAGGTGGCCAAGATCATGTTTTGATACAATTGTAATATTCCTAATTGAAATTTACAATGATAAGCAAATCAAGCATAGTAAAAAAAACAAACACACATAATTTACAACACATTAAACACCAAGAAATCTCCATTAAACACATTGAGCTAAACCATTTTATTAATAAAAATGTTGGGTACAAAGGTAAGATCAGAAAGCATGCACTTGGGCTTGCCCAAGGCAACGTAACAATGCCCAGGTGATGAAATCGGCTACTCTAACATGCAATGTGGTTGTCCCCAACAATCTCTATGCTGACCTAGTGAAAAACTGCACTGCTGACTGTGAACAATGTTTGTTAGGGCCTCATCCAATGCCCAGAAAATTTTGGGAAATTAACCTTGGGTTCTTCTCCAATAACTCACAAAAACCCACGAAATAATTGGCCAAATGTTGACATTATAATTTTGGCCCTATTTCCCCCTAGCTCCTCCAACTGTTGGTTGAGTTGCGACCAAAATGCTAGAAAATCCCCCAAAATTTCATTTTCTGCTCCTTTCCTACATCCCAGCTGAACCAGAAATGCATGGTATCCTCCCAGCTACCAAAGATGAGTAGAACTTTCCTCCCTAGGGTGGCACTCGTGGTCCATCGAAGAAGAGGGTGACTTGGCCCCCACGAAAGACTACGTAGTTCCTGGGCAAGATCACGCAGACCCCTGCTCCTAGAATTCTTACTGTTGTGGAAATACCTCCTTCTCGTCCCACAAACAAGGAAGTCTCATACACCAATTTAGTATCTGGCTTAGTCGTGACCTTAAAGTTGGATAATAATAATAATAATTTACATGCTTCAAATCATCGATTCTTCCAATAAAATTTTCCAAAAAATTTTATCTACTAAACACATGAAAAATCTAATCTACTCTTACATAAATCCATTAGTAGCACCCCCTCTTCCAGAAACAAACTCTATTATCCATCCATCTATAAAATTCAAATCCACAGGTTTTAATCCATTGCAATTGAAATATCTCAGCAAGAGGTTACAAACTTGGACGTGCTTTACAACATGATATGTTTATCCATCCCCACAAGAACTTTTGTAAACTCTGTGACACCATAAATGTCTTCTCCAACCAGCTCTAGAAATTCTCCTCCACAGCTTACTTGGAGAACACAACATTGTTTCAAATGCTATTGCAATTACATTTTTGAAAACTATCTGTATTTGTTTATGGTATGGGAGGCAAACAATGTTTAATCCATAGTTTCAATAAATGACATGTATTCATCCTAAAAATCCTACAAGGACTATTCTCATCCTTCTTGCAAAATGGTGTTGTATTGCCGTAGATGGTAGTGCTTTAATTGGTGGGGACAAAATTATTTATAAAAATGAATATTTAAAGCCTGTATGTGCTAATATACATCCAATGTTGATGTTGGAAGAATTGATTTCATACCTTATTCACCACACTATATACCTATGACTTTAGCCTCTTTACAAAATCACATTCCAAACTCTTTCTATTGGAAGTTTGTAGGACGAGACCAAGTTCTTGTGGCCATGCATAAAAGGCACATTGGTCAACATCTCTAGCCCAACTTCAGATAAAGTTTTCTTTGACTTCTGAATCCCTGTGATATCCAAAATAAATCCATCATGTCATTGTCAATAACTCTTCATTCGATTCTTCCTAATATGCATGTGATCTCCAACATATTAAATATGGGGAAAGGCCTATAACTAAAGTCTACCAAGATCTATCTACAAATCTGAAACACTTTCACCAACCTCCTCAATACCTTCAACATTATTGATCAACCCATATATGTGATTAGTTGATAGATTTACTACAACAAGGACAATGCCATAAAGGCCACCTCGAATTAATTCCATCCAGGTGCTATAATTTTTCTTTTGACACATTAAATTCACTGCCATTCTTGTGTAATTGTTGTTGATAAAGGAACTGCATCTATAGTTCTTTCCTATCTTCCTTAGCAAACTCACAGCAATATCCATATTTTTTCACCTTATCAAACAATGGAAATATGGGATGATGTGGGATGGGAAACTTGTCCATCATTTCTCAACACACGGAAAACATTGTTGACTAGCATGCAACAACTTATGAGGCAACTCTTAATTGTACATGGATAAGCAAGCATTATAAAGTATATAGGAGGACCGATTGAGATGAACTGATATATTACCCATGAATATGAAAGGGTAACATTTGATTGGATATTCTCTTCCAGGTTTCCATCTTCTAGTTGACATCAAAAAAATTGGCTTATGATCATACGTAGGTCAACCTACCCTTAACTTAATTACTTCTGAGAATGTTTCTTTTCTGCTACCATTATCCTTGAATGACGTGCAAAACGCCCTTCCCTCTGAGGAGAGTCAATGCCAATAGCAACTTGTCTTTCAAGCCCTTTTTCTTTTACCAACTCATTGTCATCAAAAGAAGTCAATGCATCTTTAATTGTCTTTGTGCTCTTTACAAGGCTTATTCCTGTAACATGGACCTTCATGTTGTTCATCAGTATTTAAAGATTTTTTGATGCCAGCAACTTTATGTTCAGGGCTTGTTCTAGGTGCTAAATGAGCATTGGCATGGTTATCAGACCCACTGCACATAAATATTTTTGGGCTTCTGAGTTGCTTTGGTCTGAGAGAAATTGATCAAATACACTAACATCACACATGAATTTTTCAACAATAGAGTGAATATATTGCTCTTCCAAAGGGCACCAAAAGCACTTGTATTTGTGATACCATTTGGTATAAAATATAACAAGTTCCCTCCTTCCCAATGCTAATGGTGCTTCTCATTACTGATAAGTAAAACAAGGGAGCGAGGGATATTTTTTTTTGGAATGCCTTAATACCCTCTCCAGAGAATGACCAATGCAGTCCTCCTTTTTTATTATTTTTAATCACATATAGTTTACTTGGTATCCAATTCCTTCCCCATCCCGTTCCTAGACATCCACGACATCCAATTCCTTCCCCTTCCCATTCATGTACATCTGAATAGCTCAGTATTTGTTTAACATAAAAGGTATTGTCTACTCATATAAAATATCAGATGCCAAAGTTATAGTGGTTGAGATATTTAATCCACTTTGCATATGTAATGAAATCGGTTGAGGGATTGAATCCACTGAAGGAGTAGATGCGCCTCCATAGGAGGAGTGTTCTTGCCACCCAGAGCATTGGTTCTCTACTTTTTGGAAAAGAGTAAAAATAAAATGACCGTTGCTTGAAAGGTTTCATATATGAATAAAATCGTATGACAAAAAAAGTAATCTACAGAGGGTTTTAAGGGGTTTTACTCATGGCATATGATTTTGAGGAGTGCTAGGCAAGATTGAAAGGGAGGAAGGGAAACTGTGTGTGTCAGGGGATATCGAAGGTATGGAAATAAAAACAGCGTTGATGTGGGCATGCAGAGTTCTGAAGAGAGGTTTTAGCATTTTTTCTACTAAGCCTGTTGTAGGGGAAGGTGCAATGGTCAAGAAAAATAGGAATAATAAAAAGAAATTGTTGGATGCTGCCAAGCCCCTCCCCGATTGGGGAATTGGCTCCAAATGGCTAAAATCTACTGGCAACACAATAATTTCTACAAAATCACAAGCATCAAGCTCAAAAGAGATTGTTTTCATGGAAAGGCATGGGGGATTTTCCACAGAAATGTTGAACCAACAACAAAGACCCCTATAAGGATTAATGGTGCAAACAAATGTGTGTGGAAATTGATTAATGATGTCCCTAAGAATACTCTGAGACTACACTGAAATGTAGATTAGTGATCCAAACATGTGAAGTCAATGCTAAAGTAAATTTTCATTTGTTCCATTATTTTTTATCAAACTTGATTTGCAGGCTTGGGAGACAAGATTTCTTTGGAAGCTAGAAATTTTGAGGCAGAATCATGTAGTTGGCTAAAAAAATATTTTTATGCATCAGCTATCACAACATTCGTTTTCTTTGTTGCACCCACATTTGTCTCTATTTCTACTTTTGGTACATGTATGCTTATAGGAGTGCCTTTGATAGCAAGGAGGATTCTTTCTGCACTTGCAACCTTTGAGAATTCTTGAGTTGAATGATATGTATGCAAGATATAGTTAGATATGTATACTTTGGAAAGCTACAAAAATAAATATACTTCCAAAAGCTAAAGAAAGAATTATCCCTGCTGAATTGACTGATATGTATACTAGATCTACTCTCCACAATGTTGGTGCCTATGAGTGGCTTGGTATTCAAATGGATTTTCTATCAAATCGTCTGTTTGCATTCTTTTTGGTGTTTCTCATTCACTCTCCCAAAGATGTAATTAGACCAAGCATTGCAGGGTTGGCAATAAAATAATCCTTACATGTCGATTTCATTACACTACAACACATTCTTTGTTGAAAAATGATCCTTTAAATAGAATGTAGATCTATCTTATTCCCCATTATTTCCACCACCTTCCTATACACTATCAACAACTAACAGAAGAACAAGGAGACCAATACTTCTCATTTCCATAGAAATACCACCTATCACATTATCAATAGTTTCAAAAGGGAATTGGTTTATTTATACCACAGATGCCAAAGTTCCTCTAAGGGGTACTCCTTTGTGGAACATATTATTAGACTTTGTGGATAGTCCATATATGGGAAACACCAAATTCACTCTATCAACCTTGCAATCTGTGCCTCCTCCTTGTAGAGTTAAATAAAGTGTTGTAGAACCTTTCTCATAATTCAACCTACATAGTTTTTTGCCACTTCATTTTTACCTCATAATATCACTTCTTTGGAAATGGCTCTAAGGTGTGCATAAAATTATGAACCCATATTTAAATAGGAACCTTCTATATATCCTAATGACTTTGCAGTAATACATGTGTCCGATTGGATTGGAAGTACCACCGAATTGTAGGGTGTGGTTGATAGAACTGCATTCCAAAATGTCATTAGCTAGTGGAGCCCCAATTTCTGGTAGGTCTTTATCATTTAGTGCCTCTATCATATCATGCCATGAATGCAACCTGATTTGATGTGCTTACCCACCATTGCATAGGGATCTTTTCCAAATGCACATACAATGTTGCAACCCTTTGCTCAGCCACCATCTACTCCACCACTTGTTCCAAAAATTCTTCCATGGTGTCAGTTGTGCCATTAAACTCAATATGTTCTTATGCTTTACACTAATCCACCTAATTATTTTCAGCATCATGCAATGCCAATCATTTTTTGCAATCTATTCAAGAGTGCTTAAAATTGACCACCTGTTTTTATTTAATAAATCAGTTAATACATTATCAATAAAAGTCAGCTTTGTTTCAGTTTCCCATCGAATGGCCCTTTTCAAATTAATAATGAACACAACACTAGATAATTTGAAAGCAAAAATTATACATATAAGATAAGATTGCCGATTTCTATTTCTTCGTTCCATGGATCCATACTTGGATATATTTCCCTTAGCACAATAAATAAGTTGCATTAGTCATAGAATTAAAAAATTAAAAAATAATAATATTTAACGATATTTGAAAGCATAAAGAAATTAAAATTTTGGATAAACTAATCCTATAAAACATGAATGCGTGAAGAGAAAGAAAACACTCCATGGGGAAATGATGCTCAGAATAGAAAAACGTTTTCCTATCAAATAGTTACAATCGTATGAACTTAAACTTTGAAATATGCATATGCATTGATATGTGTGCAATTAAGGTGAACACAGAACATCATGTACTCCTTTCAATACTAGGGTAGTGACCATAGCCCATAACTTGCAATGACTACCATGCTGAATTAGTTATAGGAAAAGATATGTGTTTTTCCAATTAGACCTGGGCATAGATGGCATGATGATGACAGTCATGGGATATTATCCTTTGGCTGCCTTAGTCACTTTTATGTTAAGTGATTGGGAGTATTAAGACTCTTCCATTCATTATTTAAATCATGGAAATGATATTAGTAGATCTGAGTGAGATTCTGTAAATTAGACCTACTTATCTAGCTGACTGTGCTATTATTTATTCCTGAGCACCTGAGGATTAGTGTTCAAAATTGAACAGTTTAGAGCCCATCAAGAGGCCTCTGGCACGTCAAATAAGTACTTAGCGAAATTTACGAGTAAAAAAAAAATTAAAATTTGATTTTTACAGGTTAAAAAAAAATGAATAATATTATAAAATGCTCTAGGAAGGGTTGTTGGTCCACTGAGCATTTCTCAAAATTTTGGCTTTATATATAATCTATTACCAATTTTCCTGGCCCTGATTACAGCTTGTAGACTGCGGAGTCCAAACGGCACTCTGCATTTCAAGTTGCCTTTTTCTCTAAGTGAAGTCTGAAGTGTCACATTACACTTATAGACTCTAAATTATAGGCCTAGGGTAGGCCAGGTTGTTGCAGCATTGACCCGATTCTAGGTTGTTGCAACTTGCAGTATTACCCTGAGTCTAGGTTGCTTCAACTTGCAGCATTAACCGGAGTCTAGGTTGTTTTCAGAGTCTAGGTTTTGCAGCATTAAAGAAGTTTAAACACTGGTTAAAGAAGGTTAAAGAAGGTTAAAGAAGGTTTTTGCAGCCTGCCATCATCCTCGTATCTTTGAATCATATAAACATTGGTTGTATATATTAAACATGTTTACTTATTTTCCTGGATGGATAGAGAGGTACTCTGGCTTCATGTTTTGTACCAAGATAAAACTCACACCAAATTCCCCTTTCCTGCTAGTGTGCATAATAAAATAGAGAGCAAGAGTTTGAAACTAATTGAGAAATACTGTCAACTGATTCTTGTGAGGGTTAATCCATTGTAGTCTGTAACTCTCTATTATATCTATTTTAAGGTTATCACTTTGAGCGATTCAAGAATATCTATTTTTAGGTTAGCGATTTGAGAAATTCGAGAACCATTAGCATGTTACCATATGCTACCTCCTATTCTTATATTCATACATCCTAGTAAACAAATGAGTAAGCTCAGCCAACTTATGAGACTGACCTGAAACCAGAGCTGTTGTGGATGGATTCTAAGACAAAACAATCTCATACCCATCTCCATATGAGTTCATTCCTTCTTCCATGAGCTGCTAGAACATGGCTCCCCTACCTGCTCCTCTCCATCTAACAATATGCATATACATGCTTATAAACACACCAAGTAAATTGTCACTCACCCATGTGAAATCATGGGTTTTTGTATGATTTCCCAAACTTTGCCAAAAAAAAATGGTTTTCTCAATATCCTGCTTCCATCTTCCAGATGGTTCTTTATCCAACTCTGCAAAAATTAAAGTTGGGTCTCCTCATCTGCTCCAGCAAGCCTTTAATTTTCAAATCACAGTTCAATATGTTAGTGCAAACTCAACATTATCATTGAGAAATGAACACCTGTTACTATAATAATGGATTTCCTGCCTATAAGATCGTTTTTCCTTCTTTGTTGCAGTGGTTAAGATGATGGAGAGGAAGGAGGCCTTTGATTTGGCCAAAAGAGTTGTCATGGGAAGATGGTTTGTAGCATTTGTGTCATTTATAATCATGTCAGTTTTTGGTGGAAATTATATGTTTGGGTCCTACTTAGAAGAAATAAAAACTTCCCTGGAATATGATCAGAGCACGCTGAATACCTTGCCATTTTTCAAGGATCTGGGTACTAATGTCGAGACTTGGGAATCAAGACCAGTGCTCTTAAAAAGCCATTTTATGTATAATAGAAGCTTTCAACTATTCTTACAACCTAATGAGCCAGGTCTGAAAGACCTTATCTAAGGTCATCTATACAACGCTTCTAAGAGGTAAGTACCAACTCTTTTAGCCCATTTCCAAGTCTACAAAGGTCTTAAGGTCTCACCTGACCTTGAAGGGTTGGTTATCCTAATCCAGTAATACTTCTGTGGAACCATCGAACATCAGAATGCCATTCAATTTTTAGTTTTGAGCTAGTCCGAGCCAGGCCTCAAAGGCCAACTCTCTTTTTAATTGGCCACATTCTCTCTGTGGCTTGGCAGGTCTGAGTGGGTCATTTGTCCTAGTAACATGGAATTATTCAATTAGCCTCCTTGCTATCAGGACCCCCTGTGCTAATCAATTGAAAGTCCATCCATCACATAACAAAAGTTTGAGCATATTTTGTTTTCCAAATATGAAAACAATATAATGAGAACATCTTCAGAGACCATTCTACATCTTCCCAAGCCAATATGGGTAATTAATAAAAGTGGACTACATTTTAACCCTCGTCTTTCTCAACTTAAAATGTGAAATAAAGTCCAAGAAACTATCAAATCCTTATTGCCTAATTTTGGGAGGCCGTATCTATTATAGTAAGGACTCCAAAGGAACAATAAAGAGAAGCATTCTGAAAACTTCTAATATGCATAACTCTCTTGGACATAATTTTGTCTTCACATTGGGCTTAAATTCACTATTATCAGACCTTAAAAATGACAGGTTATATTCCAGAGAGTCCAAGTACCTTCTCATCATTGACGAGGTTGCTGATATAATCTAGCAGTGGCTCAACATAGTGTGCAATTGAAAGGCTGCCCTGTTTATCCCATTGGAAGTGAGATCAAGGGCGATCACTTTGTAACCCCTCTACTTAAGCAGAGTTACAACCTTTATACCAACACCATGATCCATGGCCAAATCCATGAATCAACAAAAAATGATATTGTCTTCCTTCTCCCTCTTGATTCATTTCAATAAAGACAAACCTAAGATCAGCTCATCCTAGGGTTGCATTATTCAATCCTGCAAGTTGGAAACCGAAACAAAATAGGCAGAAGAGGTTGCTGAAGTTTTAGGATTCGATTACCTTCACATGAATAGAAATAAGGAGCAGCATGACACCAAGGCACCAAACAGTCCTGCTCCATTTCAACACCATCATAATAGTGGAGCAGAATAGATACTTCAGTGTCTAACTTGTTCAGAGGCAGACATCTAAGAATTTGACTAACATTCTCTACAAAGAAGTATTAGATCCCTTTTCATATATCTGGTCAAGGAGATGAGGGCCAGGAACTCTTTTCCCTAAGTATGTAAAAATAATTAGTCACGTGGATGATGGATGTGAGTATTGCAGAAAATCATTGAAGGATGAGATCGATGTCTTTAAGGCTTCCCACCTATTTCAATTCCTCAGATGTTCATTATTGGGGAGAATAGATGCTTTTGAGATTTTTTGGCAAAATAATTTTAAAGATTCACCACTTTTCTTGTGGGGCTTCTTCAATGGGTTGTTATTCACCAACAACAGGATTGATTATTTTTGGGATGACGTCTTCAACTTTTCATACTAATAATGAAGATATAATGGAATTTCAGAGGAGATTGTCAACATATGCATATGCATGCATCATCTGGTGAAGGATGGTGGCTATAATAAAGACCAAACACAGGGTTATTACTTTCACTAACATAGGGTTTCTTAAATATGGGGACAATCTTTAGATTGTCCATTAATACTTTCCAGCAATAAATTGTGAATAAGGCGGCCAAATTCAGTGTTAAGATAAATTTAATATTGAAATAAATTTAATAGAAAAGAATGCTTGATAAACTACATAGCAATTTACAGCCATCTCCAAATACTAACATGACTAAACTAAAAAATTCGAAATAATATAGCTAATCTTAAGCTAAGTAAAACCACACAGCTAGTCCTAAAACCGATAGTATCTTTTACTTGAACAAACTCTACCAAGATATCATTTATGTCAAGAACTTTGAGAATGTGATACAATCGTAGAATGTGATACAATCGTAGTGGTCTCAGTCTACCATAACCCAAATTAACACTAAGCTAAAAATTTATCTGATTAATAAACATTAAAAGTTTTCATAGACCGATTTCAACCATGTCTACTTTGAGGGTCGAGTGAGTGTCCCCAGTATGTTTGATTACATTATAGAGAACTCTCTAGTCATAGATATAAATTTTGATACCTGTGAGAATATACCCAATAAATGACGCGTACAGGGCACTTGGTATGGCACTAAAAATCTTTAGGAAAGTAGTCTGTCACACAACAAAAATATGAAGTATCCAAAATAAAGAGCAATATCATTATAACTTAGTACAACATCACTTGAATAATCGCACACAATTATAACAAGCAGCCAAGATAAAAGAGCAATGTCTCAAATTCCATGGAGTTAACCATTGACTCTTTGGTCCTAGTATATATTCATATAAGTGTAATGTATTTAACATGGGTTCAATATCAATTTATTCAAACATATCTTTGAAATAATCATATCGCCTATCTACTCCAAAGTGATCAATAGCTTCCTTATGAAATAATCATATCACCTATCTAATAGCTTCCTTATGTTCCACAATGGTTACTTCTAGTATCCACAATATGATGCACTTCACATTAGAAGCTACAACGCCTTTCAGCATGCCACAACTGGGATCAGTCATTACAATTTGATCTCTATCTACATCCAGGAATGGGTTGGAACACAACTCTGAAAACCAACAATATATCTGGAATAGAACTAGGTGGAACTGCTTTTAAATGGGAGTAGACAACCTCTAGCATCACTTCTGCATATGTGAAAAACTGATTTCTTAAGTTTGGAAAGATCATGTCTAGCTCAGGGTAAAGAGCATGGGCAAAGCCATCACTATCCACTTGATATAAATGATCACTTTTCTTAACAAGTTTCTCATATTTATGTTTGTTGGAATCCAAAAGGGAGGCCTCTTGTAATTCTTCATTCTCATTCCCCTTACATATTTTGACAGATGTGAGTTCATCAGAGAAAATAAACAGTAAGATTGTCATTTTATGCATATCTTGTGCAAGGGGGAGCCCTCTCTTCTGGTGTTCCTTTGCATAGCAAGTCAATGCCATCCAACCTATGTATTTTTATCAAAGAAAATAAACAGTAAGATTTTCATTTGTTGCATATCTTGTGCAAGAAGGAGCCCTCTCTTCTAGTTTTCCTTTGCATAGCGAGCCAATGCCATCCAACCTATGTATCTGACCAAAGGAAATGAAGAGGTTAAAAAAATTGATATTCTATCCATATATGAGGAGGCAGGAATCAAATTTCTAAACTGGAAGCCCTCTTTCCTACCATACTCATCATCCTCCTCCATGATGCCACTACCACTGGCTGCAGAAACTATAATTTGAAGAAGTGTCCACTGTCGCCTATCTCCAAGTATTTTTTCCAGGATTTATTGGATGACTAACTTCTTTTGCTGATAATGAAGGGAGAAAACCAATGTATTGAAATGCTCTGCAGCATGTTATGTTGTTCCCTCTGTAACTGCCGAATCAGAAAAACATAGAGTAGAACTTGATGCTGGTGTACAAGTGTAACAACATCCATAGACTCTGTATCATCAGGAAAATTTCTAAAACCATTTGGCCTTTCTTCAAAATCACAATTTACTTCTTTCTCATCATATGTATTATGAACTCTCGTTCAAAATAATAGACTGCATTTTTTTGTCCCATTCTGCTGCTTTCATAAGAATGTCAATTACAGTTTTGTCTCTCTTTTCTTTGAGATTACCTATCATTTCCACTTTTGGCTTTCTATTACTTGAAAATAGCTCATCAACCATCTTCCTACGTGTATGAAGATTTGTTTTTATTGGCACTTTTTTTGATATGATAGTCACTATCACTGGTGCTAATCATGAAATATGTATTCAGGTGACATTATGTTGCCAAAAGAAGTGCATCAATTGCAACTTCATGACTCTCCAAGTTCATTTCAGACTGTTGATGCAATTCCTCTGCGAAATGGCGAAAATCCAAGGCCCACAGTTCAGAGTCTTGATAATTCAAAATTTGTAAATACTAAATACTCTGTTGAAAAGTTAAGGTTTTCATCTGCACCCGTAACATCTAGCATTAAGTTGCTCATTGACCTACTATCTTTTCCCTTGAGATGCTTTCCATCAACCTTCACATTTATGGTACATTTCATCATACAATTGTTTGATCCTTTCTTCTTGACGAGCATTGAGATATCCCTCTAATATTACGTTGCGCATATTGGATTTAATACCAATTGCACCATCCTTTTGCAACTCTGCAAAAACCCCCTCAGCCCTCTCCAGCATGCCACATTTAATCAAGGATTCAAGATATATTTCATAAGCTGCCCAATTAGGTCGACACCTTGCCATATATCGATAAAATGTGTATTCTACTTCACATTACATAGACAGGCAAATATACATTTGGAGCAAGTTCACATAGGATTGGCTACAATGACTTCAGACCATTGCCCTCAAATTGCTTCATAAAATTTTATGCATGTTCTACTTCTTTTTCTTGAGCTAGAATATCATCACCTTTATCTTTAGGGGAAGCCACAAAATCTCTGTAAAAAAGAAGCTCCTTTTTCGCTACCACAAGGTTGTTCTGTTCTTGCTACAGGGCTGTCATATTCATCTGTTCAAAAAAATCCTTGTCATCTTCAAGAAAATCAAGAAGGTCCTCCTCTTCTAAAGTTGCCAGCAAATATTGATAGGTGTCTTTAAAACTCTGCAGTCTTGGGCCCCAATGTTTGAGAAAACTTTTAATGAGAACTACCATGGAAGATATGCTTTTCGGACTGCAGGATTTCTTGAGCCAGTGATTATGCCATTTTTTGGGTTATAAATCATGGCTTTGGAGAATGTCAATTTCACATCTTCGGCAAATGATGCAGGTGAGTTGTGTTCGTTTTTATCCAGCTTATAGTTTAGAATACCAAGTGCTCTGATATAATGCAACAATTGCATGCTTTGCACAGGTAATTTGAAGATACATCTCTTACTCTTAGCAAAAGCCTTAGCAAGATTTAATTTTGGTTCCCTGCTAGAGTTTATCTGAAAAAACCCTCCACAAGTGAGCTATGCAAAATCTTGCTACAACAATATGAATATTTTCTTTCCCTTCTCAAATTATTTTCTTCATAAGTTCTCCCACCCTATATTGTTGTATGGGATTTTAATTTTTTACAACAAACTTGAACTTTCCTTTGTCATTTACTATACTCTCTCCCATCACATAATTTTGTTCTGTTTCCTGGAAGGATGGATCTAGTCAATCAACATTCAAATTGAGCTCTCCAGGATATACATTAATATCTCAAGCTGCAGTGCAATCTCGTATTTTCAAGGCTTTAATAAGACAAATCAATGTGTCTAATTCCTCCTCATTAGGCCTTGATTTGTTGAGCCTTCCATCTTCTAACTGCTCTATTTTATCTTCCAAAACCCTTCTTGCTCCACTTCCTCCTTGCTAGACCTTACTTTGGTCAAACTTCCATCTTCTAATTACTCCATAATATTTTTGGGTATTATGGAAAATTTGCTTGACATCGTAGCCAACATATTCTTCCTTCTCTTCCTTTATGTGTATATATGATAGTAAATAATAAATATTCATGGATAATCGTAATAACTTAATAGAATAACATGCAGATACAAATTCCCTATTTTAGGGGTGGAAATGTATTCTTTGAGACAAGTTGTGCACTCAAGGTATGATATTCGAGCAAACCAAATACACGCCTTCAACTCTATCAGAGGGTGGTTCCATCTGGCCTCCAATCAAAATCACAGTTTTACCCCATGAAACCTACAAAATAAGTGTGCATTATGACTATTCACTGATTTAAATGCTCATTCATTGAATCTTTGTGGTTTCTAGGATAATATCACTTTAAAGTTTAAATTGTTTCATGAACCCTTTTTTAAGTTCCCTAAATTAATGTGCTCGTATTAATATGATATCATTTTGAGAGTTTTGGAGTTCACTTCTATAACCTTAATTTCCAAATTTTCTAGAACATCCCAAGATCATGTACTACTTGAGATTTCTTGAGATAGTAGAACCATGATATTTATTTTCTGCTAAAACAAGTATATACCCCATTCTAATTGACATTTCCAATTTTTTTAGAACTTCCCAAGATTGTGTACTACTTGAGATTTCTTGCGATAGTAGAACCACTGTGTTTAATTTTTGCTAAAATGAGTACATACCCCATTCTAATTAACTGGTCTTCATAAATTAAGACAATGTTCAAAAATAATTTACGCTATAAAATTTCTGTGAACTTTATTTAAACTTAGTGATGTGTTGTTTCTAATATATCAACCTAACTTATCTCCACTAATTTCATTGTTTTTCTACATTTTTTTTGCAACTATTTCTTCAGTTGAAACATTGTAACCTGTACAATAAAGTTACAAAATCTAATAAAATCTAAAACTACCAGAAGGCTTGCTTTAGTGAAACCTTCAATTTATATATATATATGGATTTCAATGTTGAATTTGCAATGTGTCACACAAAACAATGTATATACAGGTGATGCTTGTCTCCATCACACCTAAATTTTTGGCTTTATACAAGTGTTTTGGTCAACTTCATAATTTTCAGCAAACTTCACTATTTGTCTTCAACAACAAATACAATTTTAAGATTTCAAGCCATCACTTATAACAATGCTATCCTTTTTCATCAAAATTGTCATAAGTAGTTGAGCTGCCAACTATGCATTCTTGGTTGAATGTTTGTCCATCAAATAAGGTTGTCGTGATAGAATTTTATTCAATGGCACTATCAACTATTTTCATGAACAATAATTATCCATGGAGCATAATTTCAATTTCCATATTGGTTTTCTATTTGATATAATGGCATTGAATATTACTAAATTCAAAACTCAATAAAAAATTTACACATTTTAGACTCATTTTGTATCCGTTACCAGAATTTATTTTGGAATAAAATCCTACATGTTTCAAATATTCGTGTTTTCTATACGACCACCATTTATCTCTATCATCAGTTTTTATAGCAGGTCAATAATATGAATATTATCAAATAAGAAAAATATTCTAGTCCAATACCTTATTTTCCTTTTCTTCATCCAACTGACATTGCTTCTATTACTCACTCTCATCTACTTGTATAACAAACAATGTTTGTTGGCCTAGAATTCAAACCAGTGTCCACATAGGCATCCAAAAAATTTGATGTAATCTACCACTGGCATTTCAATCCCTTGTTACAGAAACTGTCTTACCTGAGATGACTAGTACTCCCAAAGTATTTCATATACTAACCAAAGGCTCAAATGTTAACTATCAAAGATCAAAAGAATTGAATAAAGCATCAGTTTGTCTCTACAACCCCTTAGGTGAGGTGCCAAGAGGATCATGTTGTTGAAAACTAAAAGCAAGGAGATAAATACATTGGGTAGAAGACAATCAACACCATCCTATATTTTCTCTTAAGAAAGGAGACCATCTCATCGATACATAACCCAAAGAGAGTTAGTGAGAGAAGGAATCATTAGAGGTCATTTCTGCACTAAAGGACCAAGCACTAGCTCATATAGTCGGTGCTTAGTTTTCTCTAAGCAGAAATGACCAAGCACTATTAGAGAGTTTTTTGCTTAGTGATTCCTAAGTGTTTTAAATTTTTTTCTTAGTTTCCTACCCAAAAAGTTGTTTGTTGAAGAAATGTTCCCAGAATTTGTAAAACATTTTAGGATGGAACATAAATCTTGGGCATTTCAAGAAACTGATAAAACATTTTACAAAGCCAAAATGTCACCAAAACACTTTTTCAACATTTCAAAGTCCTTACATAGCAGAATCTGTTTCTGATTTGGAAAAAAACATTTCAAGGGTCCTCCTGGGGTGTTTTTCGTAACTTAGCTTGTATGCCATCAACAATGACAAACTGTGCTTTAACCAGAAATAGATGTATGAATTGAGCATGACTCCATATTCTGGGCATAGTTGGGACTAATAATTGGATTGCCTTATGAAGTTTGTTGGTTTGGGGCATCCTTTATTGAAAGCATCACAAAGTTTTGTTGGCTATATAAGTTTGTAGAATATTATTGGCATATATTTTTCAATCACAACCACCATTTATCTCTGTCATCAGTTTTTATAGCAAGTCAATCATATGATTATTCTCAAATAAGAAAAACATTCTAGTCCAATACCTTAGTTGCCTTTTCTTCATCCATCTAACATTTCTTATATTACTCATTCTCATCTACTTGTATAACAAACAATGTTTGTTGGCTTGGAATTCAAACCAACATCCACATAGGCATCCAATAAAGGTGTTGTAGTCTACCACTGGAATTGCAATCCCTTGTTACAGAAACTGTCTTACCTGAGATGACTAGTACTCCCCAATTTGTTCATATACTAACCAAAGGCTCAAATTTCAATGTAATATCCCGAATAGGAAATATAAAGTAATATAAAGCAACATAAACAAGTAACTACAGCAAATAGAGAGACATCATAAAAATACTACAAATATGGAGAAACGCTGAGCCATTTTATTATAAACTGAAAGACAACAATAGGTACAAAGGTGATCAGAATGGCTACTCTCCCATGAACAACGTAACTCCAGAAACTGTTGCTGCTGCTACTGTTTGAATCGAGCTTCTCCTTGGGGTTGTTCCCCTACTCAAAAAAATGTGAAACTCGGGATACAGGCTCTCCTCAAATAACCTGGAAAAACACAAGAAGGAATCCCGGAATGGCTGACCCTGGAAATTGACCTCCCTTGGTAAATCATGCACTCCAGATGAGTACAGTAGCCCTAAACTGATAAACTATAACTGATGGCCTCCTCCTCCTGTAAAAGATGATTTGTGAAGGGTTGATCCCTTCACAATACTCCTGGACTGAAATCTCCTACTTCTCCTCTCTCTTAGTGCTGCCTCCTCTCCAAACTGTGTAATCTCCTAGAGGGACTGTGCTATCTAAGAAACTGCATGGTCTTGGATGAAGGATGCTGAGTGTTAAGCTCGGAAAAACAATGATGGAACTCCTCACCTCAGCGGGAACTCGAAGTCCCTCGTGGCTCAGGTTGGGATCTCCACTCGGAGACACCCATGTGCTGAACAACACTTGCAGACTTCGCTCAACAACAAAAGTGCGCTCAATGTCAAAAGACAAAAATCATAATATGCACAAGAGAATGACTGAATGGTGAGCCTCATCTCCCTTTTATGCTTAAGAGCCTAGCTCCCCCTTGGGCCCCACTCATCTGTGTTGTCCCTCCTTGGCCACGTTATCCCTGCCACTACACTGCCCCGGCCCACGCTACCATTGTGTTGCCCTAGCCCATGCTCCCACTGTGCTTCCCTGGCCCACACTGCCACTGCGCTGCCTCGCCCATGCCACCTCCACGCTGCCCCTTCCCTGTGCTATCACTTGGCCCTCCTGGGTCCCACACTGCCAAATAATATTTTCTCAAGTGACTATAGGGAATTAGTATTTCCCAAGTGTGGGTTATGGGTGCCATCTCCCCCTTTATTTACTGACTAACTTTAGAAAGGAAAAATTGAACAAAATTAATATTGCCAATTAGTTGCTACTAATTGGGAATATTACAGTCCTCCCCGCCAAAATTTTTCTTGTCCTCAAGCAACTGCAAAGATGGATGATGTAAGATCTTATCACTTTCCCAAGTGGCATCCTCATCCAACAAATTCCTCAAACTCACCAAGTACTCTCTAATTGTCCTCCTCCTCAGTTGTCTCTCCCTAGTCTCAATGATGGCTTCTAGATGTAATACCAAATACCCCTCATCATCTATAGGTAGAAGCTCCTTTGTTGCAGTCACCTGCTGCCCCAATGCCTTTTTCAGGCATGATACATGGAAGATGTTGTGGATCCTGCTATTCTGCGAATCACCCTGTAAGGCCCATAGAAGCAGGGCTTGAACTTCTCGGCCCCCTTTTGTTTCAGCGTGGACTGCCAGTATGGCTCAAGTCATAGGTAGACCAAGTCCACTACATCAAACTGCCTCTCTACCTGTCCTCTGTCGGCATACAACTTTTGCTGGTTCTGTGCAGTGGCTAAGTTATCTTTAAGAGCCTAGAGTATATCCTGACTCTCTTGGATCTAATCCTTGGCCCTGGGGACCTTACTAGCTCCAAACATGACATCAGCAAAAGTCAGAGCATGATAACCATACAAAGCATAAAATGGAGACATACTGATAGACATGTGGAAAGTGGTGTTGTAGCAGTGTTCTCCCAAATGCAGCCAACACAACCATGCCTTCTGTTGCCCTGTGACATAGTTTCGCAAGTAGCCTTCCAATTGTTTGTTCACTATCTCTGTCTGCCCATTCGTCTAAGGGCTCAGAGCCAACTCTGTACCAACCAAACGAAAGAGCTAGCTAGTACTCGGAGTCAACTCTATACCCACCAAACAAACGAGCTCTGCCAAAACCCGCCCATGAAACGGTTGTCCCTATCACTGACTATGGTCTTCAGAAGACTATGGAATCTAAAAACATCCCTGAAGAATAGCTCTGCCACCTATGTTGTTGTGTATCTTGCAGATATCGCTTAAAAATGAGCATAATTTTTTAGTTGATCAACGACTACCAAGATGCAGTCCTTGCCCTGCACCATGGGCAACACAGTGATGAAGTCCATCGAAATGCTTTCCCACTTTCTTTCCGGAATGGGAAGCAGCTATAGCAGCCCAGCTGGGTGAATCATCTCTCCCTTGTTCCTCTGACATACCTCGTACTCCCGGACATGCCGAAATACATCCTCTTTTAGGCCTCTCCAAGAGAACCTCTCCCTGATGGCCCTGTAAGTCTTCGTGAATCTCTGATGACCCAACAATGGTGAGTCATGGGAGGCACATAATATCTTCTCCTTGAGCTGAGAACCCTCAGTCAAGAAGATCCTGCCCCTGAAGTAAATGACCTCGTCCATCACCCTGATCTGGCCATCTAGCACCTCGCAGGAAAAACGGCCCTTGGAGTACTCCACTAACAGCTGAGTCCTCCAGTCCGTGTCTATACTCATCAAAACCAATGCTTTTGTTCTATGAGATAGATCATTAGCCACACGTTGTTCTTCCCTTTGAAATACTCAATGTCAAAGTCATATGCCTAGATCTTACTGACCCACTTCTGCTGTCTCTCTTGCAATTGCTTCTGCTCTAGGAAAAATCGGAGGCTATTGTGGTCAGTCCTGACCCAAAACCTGTTGCCCACCAAGTACTGTCGGAATTTGTTCAATGCATGCATAATGGCTAGCATCTCCTTGTCGTATATAAGATAAACCTCTCATGCGGAAGCAACTTTCTGCCCTCTAAAGCTATGTGGTGGCCTCCCTGCATGAAAATTACACCTACTCCCTCTCCTGAAGCATCGCACTCCAAGATGAAAGGTTGCATAAAATCTAGCAAGACTAATACTGGGCAGCTTCTCATCACCTCCTTGAGCCTGTTAAAGGCTCTCTGTGTTATGTTCGTCCAACTGAATGCTCCCTTTTTGGTAAGTTCTGTATAATAATAATTGTATAGTTGCCTTTTCTTCATCCAACTGCCATTGATTCTATTACTCACTCTCATCTACTTGTATAACAAACAATGTTTTTTGGCTTGGAATTCAAACCAGTGTCCACATAGGCATCCCATAAAGGTGTTGTAGTCTACCACTAGCATTTCAATCCCTTGCTATAGAAACTGTCTTTCCTGAGATGACTAGTAGTCACCAAGCCGTTCATATACTAACCAAAGGCTCAAATGTCAACTATCAAAGATCACAAGAGTTGAATAAGGCATCAATTTGTCTCTAAAACCCCTTAGGTGAGGTGGCAAGAGGATGATGTTGTTGAAAGCTAAAAGCAAGGAGATCAAGGCATCGGGTAGAAGGCAATCAAAACCATCCTATATGTGCTCCTAATAAAGGAGTCCATCTCATCGATATAGAACCCAAAGAGATTTTGTGAGATAATGAATCATCAGAGGTCATTTCTGCACTAAATGGCCAAGCACTGACTCATATAGTCATTTCTTAGTTTTCTGTAAGTAGAAATGACCAAGCACTATTAGAGATTTTTTTTCTTAGTGATTCATAAGTGTTTTAAATTTGTTGCTTAGTTTTCTACCCAAAAATTTGTTGTTTGTTGTTGAAATGTTTCTAGAATTTGTAAAACATTTTAGGATGGAACAGAAAGCTTGTGCATTTCAAGAAACTGATAAAACATTTTAGAAAGCCAAAATGTCACCAAAACACTTTTTCAACATTTCAATGTAGTGACACACCAGAATCTGTTTCTGATTTGGCAAACAACATTGCAGGGGTCCTCCTGGGGTGTTTTTAGTAACTTAGCTTGTATGCCATCAACAAAGAAAAACTATGCTATAACTAGAAAAAGATGTATGAATTGAGCATGACTCCATATTCTGGGCATAGTTGGGACTAATAATTGGATTGATATATGAAGTTTGTTGGTTTGGAGCATCCTTAATTGAAAGAATCACAAAGTCTTGTTGGCTATAAAATTTTGTCGACTATTATTGGCATAGTTTTTTCAATCACAACCACCATTTATCTCTGTCATCAATTTTTAGAGCAAGTCAATCATATGATTATTCTCAATTAAGAAAAACATTCAAGTCAAATACCTTAGTTTCCTTTTCTTCATCCAACTGCCATTTCTTCTATTAATCACTCTCATCTACTTGTATAACAAACAATGTTTGTTGGCTTGGAATTCAAACCAGCATCCACATAAGCATCCAATAAATGTGTTGAAGTCTACCACTGGCATTTCAATCCCCTATTACAGACAATATCTTACCTAAGATGACTAGTACTCCCCAAGTCGTTTATATACTAACCAAAGGCTCAATGACAGAGTAGTATAGAACTTCTTAGTGGAGGTGACCAGTCTCTCATTGCCATAAATATCTTCCACCTCAGGGTGTTAGGCTTGGGCCAAGGGCCACATTTGCATAAACTATAAGAGCTTCTATCTCATCCAATATTGCATGTTTATCACCAATGTGTCATCCAACTGAACTCAACGCTGCTAGTTTTATTGTTGCAATTCAATTGTCCCACTCCACTTTGAGCAGATGGTATCTGATCTCATCACCTATGACTTGGAAGGTTCACAGAAAAACCTATGATGGTACTCCATTAACATCTATGGAAGTGAATGCCAGATTTTCAGAAACTATAAGAGCTTCTATCTCATCCAATATAGCATGTTTATCACCAATGTGCCATCCCACTAAACTCAAAGCTGCTAGTTTCATTGTTGCAATTCAATTTTCCCACTCCACTTTGAGCAGATGGTGTCCGATCTCGCCACCTATGACTTGGAAGGTTCACTGCAAATCATATGATGGTACTCCATTAATATCTATGGAAGTGAATTCTTGCGAATGCAAAGGCACTGTAGGGATAATCCAATCAAGAGGGTGGGCAGTGTGAGCAGAGTGTTCAGAGCAACTTAGGAATCACTTAGCTTTCTGCAGAAATGACCAAGTTGTTCATACGAGACTATATGAGTCAGTGCTTGGTCATTTCTCATATAGTCAGTGCTTAGTTTTCTCTAAGCATAAAATTCTCTAAGCATTATTAGAGAGTTAGTCATTTTTGCACTAGTCTCAGCATTTCTGCTAGATGATGGGCAGCCTTAGATAGTGATCCGATGCAAGGTTTTGAGGCCTATTTGGCATAATACTGTTGCTATTATAGAACAGAAAATGAAAGCCATTTTCATTAGTTAGTATATCCCCTTCTCTAATCTAATAGTCATCAAATTAAGAAATAGCTAAGTGTAGATTTCAAAAGAAACAACCAGTAAGTAGCATATTATTCCTTGTGTTCACCTTCATCTGATTTTTTTGTACTTTTATTGCCTAAATCTACCTTAGGCTGAAGGAAGGCAGAGTTTAGGGTAACATCAAACCACGCTCAGTCTGGTAGCTAGCCCTACCAGAACAGGAGAGGGCTCTCTCCGGGTCAATCTCAGCTAAAAGTAATCAATAGGGCTTGAGATGACTGAAATAAAAGCTAATTTTAGGCTAGGTATATAAATAAAGGAGTTTGATTTTGATTTTGGGGGTTTTCGTTGGATCAAAGGGAAAGGCAGTTTTGGGTGCAGGGATAAGGCCTAGTTTTTGCAGAGTTCTGATTGGGGCAAGGAAGGCAATTGTTTTGATGCTTTAGATTGAAGGAATGGATGGATCAGACCGGTGAGGGGCTGAAGAGGGAAAGAGGGTCTCAAGAGTCCTCCTCAAACAGATGAAAACATGTAAAATTAAACAAAACTGAAGGCAGAGCAAAGCAAGCTACTAAATTCCACCTTTAACACTGATTTGTTTAATCTAAGAAGAAAGGAGAATGAAAATGGTACTCATAAACATCAATGAACTTAAAAATACATGGATAAAAACACCATAAAAACACAGAGCCACAAGGATCCCAAAGAGGGCTGCAAACCCTGGTCTATTCCTTTGCCAAAATTGCAGAAATGAAATGTACAATGAAGTGTTGAGCAATCCCAAATGTCCAACCCTGAAAATGTCTGAGAAAATACATAATATAGACAAGCCTAACTCCTCTCCATGCCTCTAGGGGTCGAGCTCATCATTCTAGGAGCTATTTCAACCATATCTAAACTAGGAACTGAAAAATAGGCAATGAAAACAACTTGCCTCTATATGCTAGGAAACTGATTCATTCACTTATATTTCACCTTTTGGTGAATGAATCTTCTAGAACAAGTAAAAATGTGCCAAAATTACATCATGGTCATGAAATTACATCAAAGTACATCAAGAGTTACATGAAAAAGTGAAACTGGCCAAAACTAGGCGAAATTCTGAGCTGCTGAGTGAAAAATAGGCCAAAATTCTCTATGCGTCGCGCCCAAAATCTCTATGCATAGCACAACTTTGGAGCTGATTTTGAGGCCCTTCCCAAAGTCCAAATTGAGCTCATAATAGCTCGTTGGAAATATCTGCCTGTCTACGTTCCAACCTAAGTGGAATTTTTGGATTTGGTTGCTATTTTCCCCTCCAAAACTTCAATCGTCCAACACTGCTTCCTGTGTGTGCAAAAAGTGGCAGAAAGGCCATTTTTAGGGTGTTTTTGACCCTTTAGGCAACCCAGAACTTGATGAAATCCTTAGGTAATCCATGAACATGCATAAATTTTAATAAAAAATCCATAAATGCAAATTTTTCCCCCTGAAGAGCTGCCCATTATAATCGTGCGCCAAGTGGCGCTACGCGTCGGGCAGGAAAATCTGTTTTGTGACCAAAAAATTCAAAAATGACAAAATTTTTTCCAAATTCCATGAAATTTGGGCTGAAGGTCCCTCATCAAGTGCTATGCTCAGCCAAGGAAACTTCGGCCAAGATCATGTCTTTTCACGCCTCCTCGATGCCTTCTTCATCTATGTTGCCTGAGGTGAATATGAAGAGTTTGGTGTCTTTGTCTTGATTGCTAAATGTGTCAAAGGGAAAGGACTGTGGAAAATATGGGTAGTGGGAACAATGGACTTCTCAAGTGGTAGTTTTCCCTTTGATAATTTTACAAACTTTGGGAGAAGGGACAATCACTAGACTGTTTGGGAAACTTGGGGTTTGTGAATTTTTCACAAATGAAATGGGAAATAGGAATGATAGGGAATGAAGTGACTTAGAGGTAGGAAAATGGGACTTATGAATAAGTGGTTTAGGATGTAAGGGGATAGGGAAATAGACTATAGTAATGAGATCATGGGAGATAGGAAAACAAGGTGGGGAGTGGCACAAAACTGTTTTTAAATTTCAACACAAAACCCTAAGGAACAGCTCTCCAATAAAAAATGATAGGGTTTGTTTTGACATTCAATTCTTATGCTTCAATCTCAAACAATACCAAACATGAGTTATGGACAAGAGGGGAATGACTTTGACTTATTCAAGCGTAAAGCAACCAAGAAAATTCGATTTCGGAGAATACTGGCAGAATTTTTTTGTTTCGGGCTAATGTGCCACGCGCATAACCCAGTGTGCCGCGCACACTGTATGCGACATGCACGTTCAATTTTACACTGGGTAGAATGGCTCTATGCACTGCGACTACCTCCCAACGCGCCGTGACCAGGATTTCACACACAGTCCAGCCTCCAAATACTGATTTCGCCCTCCAACTTATTTCTCCATGATTTCTCTCCGCTCTCTTACGTGCAAATGAATTATTGAAACACAGAAATATCTCCTATGGCATGGACTTTGATTTTTCATTTGGAAAACCCACTTTTGTAATGTTGCAGACTTTGGCACTTTTCTCATAAACTTTGTTTTGCTTGTTTCCTTTGATTTTTGAGCTGAATGACGAAACTCTTGTCTATTTTTGCAGGGATAGATGGCATGGTGTTTGGCAAAGGCGACCAGGGCTGCGCCTGAAGAGCTTCACAACTGAAAAAAAATTGAACATTCCATGGCATTCATTACAAAAGACGAAATTGACGATTTTACTTCAAAACAGAGTTTTGAAGAAAAATCATTCTCAAGCAATATGACGATGAAATTTTGCGATGAAAACTTATTTTGAGCCTCCCTCATGTGCCTGCTGACATTATTAGACATTCTGCAGACGAAACCCTAGACCTAATGACTAAAATGACTCTTTGGCAAACATGACTGTACATGGTAAAATTGATTTTGATGAATAGACATGGACCAACAGGTACATGACATGAGAGATATGAGTGAAAAGATCCTTCCGTCAGAAGATCGATGCTCCTAATGGAATGCAAATGACTGGACTGAATGAGACACCTAAAAATGAAATGCAACAAAAAAGATTTTGATCTCTGACGGAGGGATGAAGAGACCAACTCTAACATTGGCTCTAATGGGGATGGTAGCTCCTTGGAGGTGCCAAGGACTGCAGATCTTTGGGAGAGCATACAATGCCTTCATCCATTGGGCAATGGAGTCAAAACACGAAAAATGACATTATGCAAACTGATTCAGACTCAAGGCTAAAACCGAAAACCATAATAAAACCAAACATGACCAAAAATAACTAAAAAACTGGAAAGATGCTCATAATTGAGCTTATTTATCGAACCTACTCTAATTGTTCTTTTCACCACCCAATAAAGTGAAATGGAACAGCCAATGCAACCATGTAAGCATCCTGGTTGTTATTGGATTTCTTCCCAAATGCTTTTTGATGCGCAGGAAAAGGGAAGAATCGAAAGGAAACTCCCATGGAAACTTGGAATCAAGTTGACTGCTGATAAACTTGCAAAGCATGAATTGACTGGATGACTTCAAGAATACTGCGAAAGGATCTTCATAAACATAGCTATTGATTTCCATTAACACATTACTGCTCTAGTCTAAGTAATCTTCATAGCTGGATATTAAGATTTTCCTCACATATGTGTTGTCTTTCTTTGGTGACAGCAACAGGCTGTCAAAAGGATCCTGAATTTTGTGAATAACCGAAATCTGTTGGTGATTCCAAACAGAACAAAAATCTCCTTTATCAATCTCCTCATATGACTGCAAACCTTGGTATGGGCTTTGTAATGAAAATTCTATTAAACAAGACAATGAAGGCGACTTTTGAATAAGATTATTATCAGCATTCTCTTCTGGCACATGGTTAGCTAATGGAGCAGAACTTTTACAGCAAACATCGTCCAACACACGAGCAATAGGATCATCAAAAACCTGAGAAGACTGCTGTGATGTATCCATTGAAACTGTATGAAATCCTACTGGCTGTTCATCTTTGTCTTTAGAGATATTACGAATATTCTTCTTTATAAACTGAAATTCTTCTAAAAAAAAGGGTACAAAATCCTCTTGCATCATTAAATCATGTATTTCGGCTTCCACGGCTTCATCTATAATCTGACCTTCAATTGCGTTTGGTGGCTACAAATATGATGCTAGGGAGAGTTTTGTATCCAAAATGATTTCATCAGTCATTTCAGGGGAAGATTTCTCATTAACAACTTGCTCAAGAATTTCGTTATCTGTCTCATCCTCATCATTAAAACTGAGAGATTGTTGATTTCCTACAGGCTGCTCATTTGAAGATTTACAATGCAATTTATCCTTCAAAAACTGGAATGATTCAAAACAAAATGGTACGGAGTCATCTTGTATCATTTGATCATATGTGCCAGCTTCCATGTCTTCATCTGCAACTTGAAAATCAATAGCATTCAGGGACTACAAATCTGAGTATGGGAAGTCTTGAACAAGGTTTTGATTGCCCTCAAGATGGTCCAAATCAAGACTTGTTGACAGTTGATTTCTGATTGTATGAAAGTTGTCTTTGATGAACTGAAACGAATCAAGACAAAAAGGCAAAGATCCTTCACTTACTTCAAAATTTGCTGCACCCTCATCATTGTCATAGCTGATATGCATCGGTTGATCATTGTACTCGAGCTGCTGAAAGTGAACTTCCTCCTTCCACAAACTAGTTATTGATTTTTCTACAAGATTAGCTTCTGTTTGGAGAACATAATCATCATCATACTGATCAAAATGAGGCAAATCATCAGTATAAAACACATCATCGAGCATACATGTCATATCAACAACGCTCTCTTCTCCAAGATTATCTATAAAACAATCACTATGACAACCGGAATAAGAAACAAAATGCTTTGGATCATCAACTTGTTCTTCTTCAATTAGCGAGCCATGGGCTTGAACATTATACTCATTCCTTGTGGTGATCTTTTGCATCATATTTTCCACTGCACTTACCAACATGTCAAGCTTTACCTCTAGAGATGTCGATTTCTCTGGATCTATGTTTTTCATCTATTCTTCCTTCAACCTTGCCCTTCGGATCAGTGAATGAGCCTCTACATTTACTGCACTGTTCAATATCTCTTCAAGTGTTGCAAGATTCCTTTCTCTCAGCTGAAACTCCATTTCCGGATCAAAGGCACCCGGGTAGTGCAAGAGAGCAGATCTAGGAGAAGGCCTTATATCAACTGGCATTGAATAATGAACTTTGTTAAATCTGGCAGAAAACTGTTGTACTGTCTCCCCTGACTGTCTTTTCAGCTGGGTATACTCGCCTAAAATAAGGAAAGGATTCTGTTCGATCACCCACCTGTTGAGGAAAACTTTGACGAACTGCTGGAAATCTGAGATGCTCGCATTAGGCAGGGCTTTGAACCAACTCTTGACTTTGGCTTGAAAAGAAAGAGCAAAAAGCCTAATACTAACATCCTCTTCATCAACTTCAAAAATGTCAAGAAAAGTCTCAATATTCTGCACATGTTGCTCAGCGTTGACATTGTTACATTCACCATCAAATCTTGGTAGATATAGGTCATAATTTTTAGGGAAAGCATGAAGAACAGAAGGTAAAACAAGAGGTTTATACCTATCTAGGACTATAAAAGGTGTAGGAGTATATAGAAGAGCTACGGGATCAGTTTTGTTTTCTTTAGGATCATCACTTTGAAAAGAGTCATCATAAGATGTGGGAAAAGTAAGGAGGCCAGGATCAAAGGGAAACTCAGTATTTACACTTTTTGAGTAGGTCGAGCGAAGATTTTGATCACCTTTAACATAAAACAAATTCTGAAAAACTTTCAGGACAGCTTCAAGAATAGTGAAGAAGTAATTTACAAGAAAGCAGACCAGATCCTGAATACCATTCCACTTTGGATACCTAGACTTTGTGTAAGATCCTTCCATCTTCTTAGAGAAAGAGTTAGTCCTCCAGTGGAGTCTCTACATTGAGTTGGAGTCACCAGGTGAATGATTTCAGCCTTCTTATGTCTGATCGTTGTCCACCATCAACCATCAGATCTAACTTGATACATGTACTGGGGCAATTTACATGTTAGATTTTACGTTTACAAGCTAGATCAGAGATTGACTAAAGCAGCATTTATCTACTTTCGCTAATGCAAAGCAAGAGCGTTTCGAAGGCTTCCTGGCATAACTTTAGGCTCTGTCTGTAGCTTATAAAACAAATAATACCAATAAGAAAACCATTTTCTCCCCAGTATGGTCGCCACAATGTTATTGCCTAAATCTACCTCAGGTTGAAGGAAGGCAGAGTTCATGGTAATATCAAACCATGCTCAGTCTGGTAGCTAGCCCTACCAGAACAGGAGAGGGCTCTCTCCAGGTCAATCTCAGCGAAAATTAATCAATAGGGCTTGAGATGACTGAAATAAAAGCTAATTTTAGGCTATGTATATAAATAAAGGAGTTTGATTTTGATTTTGGGGGTTTTCGTTGGATCAAAGGGAAAGGCAGTTTTGGGTGCAGGGATAAGGCCTAGTTTTTGCAGAGTTCTGATTGGGGCAAGGAAGGAAATTGTTTTGATACTTTAGATTGAAGGAATGGATGGATAAGACCAGTGAGGGGCTGAAGAGGGAAATAGGGTCTCAAGATTCCTCCTCAAACAGATGAAATCATGTAAAATTAAACAAAACTAAAGGCAGAGCAAAGCAAGCTACTAAATTCCACCTTTAACACTGATTTGTTTAATCTAAAAAGAAAGGAGAATGAAAATTTTACACATAAAAATCAATGAACTTACAAATACATGGAGAAGAAAACCATCAAAAAACAGAGCCACGAGGATCCCAAAGAGGGCTGCAAACCCTGGTCTATTCCTTTGCCAAAATTGCAGAAATGAAATGTACAATGAAGTGCTGAGCAATCCCAAATGTCCAACCCTGAAAATGTCTGAGAAAATACATAATATAGACAAGAATAACTCCTCCCCATGCCTCTAGGGGTTTAGCTCATCATTCTAGGAGCTGTTTCAACCATATCTAAACTAGGAACTGAAAAATAGGCAATGAAAACAACTTGCCTCTATATGTTAGGAAACTGATTCATTCACTTATATTTCACCTTTTGCTGAATGAATCTTCTAGAACAAGTAAAACTGTGCCAAAATTACATCATTTTCATGAAATTACATCAAAGTACATCAAGACTTACATGAAAAAGTGAAACTGGCCAAAACTAGGTGAAATTCTGAGCTGCTGAGTGAAAAATAAGCCAAAATTCTCTATGCGCCGCGCCCAAAATCTCTATGCGTAGCACAAATTTGGAGCTAATTTTGAGGCCCTTCCTGAAGTCCAAATTGAGCTCATAATAGCTTTTTGGAAAGATATCCTTGTCTACTTTCCAACCCAAGTGGAAGTTCTTGATTTGGTTTCCATTTGCCCCTCGAAAACGTCAATCTCCCAACACTGCTTCCTGTGTGTGCAAAAAGTGGCAGAAAGGGAATTTTTAGGGTTTTTTTGACTCTTTAGGCAACCCAAAACTTGATGAAATCCTTAGGTAATCCATGAGAATGCATAAATTTTAATAAAAAATCCATAAATGCAAAGTTTTACCCCTGAAGAGCTGCCAATTATAAGCGCGCTCCAAGTGGCGCTATGCGTCGGGCAGGAAAATTTGTTTTGTGACCAAAAAATTCAAAAATGACAAATTTTTTTCCAAATTCCTTGAAATTTGGGCCAAAGGTCCCTCATCAAGTTCTATGCTCATCCAAGGAAACTTCGGCCAAGATCATGTCTTTTCACGCCTCCTCGATGCCTTCTTCATCTATGTTGCCTGAGGCGAATATGAAGAGTTTGGTGTCTTTGTCTTGATTGCTAAATGTGTCAAAGGGAAGGGACTGTGGAAAATATGGGCAGTGGGAACAATGGACTTGTCAAGTGGTAGTTTTCCCTTTGAGAATTTGAAAAACTTTGGGAGAAGGGACAGTCACTAGACTGTTTGGGAAACTTGGGGTTTGTGAATTTTTCACAAATGAAATGGGAAATAGGAATAATAGGGAATGAAGTGACTTAGAGGTAGGAAAATGGGACTTATGAATAAGTGGTTTAGGATGTAAGGGGATAGGGAAATAGACTGTAGTAATTATATCATGGGAAATGGGAAAACAAGGTGGGGAGTGGCACAAAACTGTTTTAAAATTTCAACACAAAACCCTAAGGAACAACTCTCCAATAAAAAATGATAGGGTTTGTTTTGACATTCAATTCTTATGCTTCAATCTCAAACAATACCAAACATGAGTTATGGAAAAGAGGGGAATTACTTTGACTTATTCAAGCATAAAGCAACCAAGAAAATTCGATTTTGGAGAAGACTGGCAGAAATTTTTTGTTTCGGGCTAATGCGCTGCGTGCATAACCCAATGCATCGCGCACACTGTATGCGCCGCGCACGTTCAATTTTACACTGGGTAGAATGGCTCTATGCGCCGCGACTACCTCCCAACGCGCCGCAACCAGGATTTCACACACAGTCCGGCCTCCAAATACTGATTTCGCCCTCCAACTTATTTCTCCATGATTTCTCTCTGCTCTCTTACGTGCAAATGAATTATTGAAACACAGAAATATCTCCTATGGCATGGAATTTGATTTTTCATTTGGCAAACCCAATTTTGTAATGTTGTAGACTTTGGCACTTTTCTCATAAACTCTGTTTTTCTTGTTTCCTTTGATTTTTGAGCTGAATGACGAAACTCTTGTCTATTTTTGCAGGGATAGATGGCATGGTGTTTGGAAAAGGTGACTAGGGATGCACTTGAAGAGCTTCACAACTAAAAAACTTTGAACATTCCATGGCATTCATTACAAAAGACAAAATTGACGATTTTACTTCAAAATAGAGTTTTGAAGAAAAATCATTTTCAAGCAATATGACGATGAAATTTTGCGATGAAAACTTATTTTGAGCCTCCCTCATGTGCCTGCTGACATTATTAGGCATTCTGAAGATGAAACCCTAGACCTAATGACTAAAATGGCTCTTTGGCAAACATGACTGTACATGGCTTTAAAATTGATTTTGATGAATAGACATGGACCAGCAAGTACATGACATGAGGGATATGAGTGAAAATATCCTTCTGTCAGAAGATCGATGCTCCTAATGGAATGCAAATGACTGGACTGAATGAGACACCTAAAAATGAAATGCAATAAAAGAGATTTTGATCTCCGACGGAGGGATGAAGAGACCAACTCTAACATGTACAACGAGGGATCTATTCTAGAGAAGCATTTTATGGCCTAAAATATGTTGGGCCTCATTGTGTAGGGTGCAACTCCTTGCCATGGTCAAGAGGTATGTTTTAAAGGGGATTCCACTTGGCACTCAATCCTAGGTTGCTTCATTTCCTAACAAATGTAATTGTTTTATTTTTTATTTTGTGGTTGATGCATTTATTGGGGGAGGTATTTATAGTAACCTAAATTTATTTATTGCACCCTTAACCATTGTTTCCTATTCTTGGAGAGATAGTTGGGTCATTGAAGAAAGAGACTTAGCTGCCTTTGCTATTTTGAGCTTGTAATTGGTTTGCATTTAGGATGAGTGATGAATCACCTAAATCAAAGGAGTGTTGCCCTAGTTGGCACCTTAGCACATTATTTAAGGTCACTCCATTTGCTAGAACTTGTTGTAACCTACAATGGCCACGTTGACCATCCTATACACATTTTTAGGGTGAATTCTTAAGGGGTGAATTGGCTACTTCCTTGGAGAGTATGCACTAGCTCACCCTGATCTATTGGGGGTATGTTAACTCACTAATAGTGATATGTGTGAGTATGGAGAGACAGTTGAGTCATTGGAGAAAGAGCCATAGCTTCCTTTGCTATTTTGAGCTTGTAATTCAAAATTGGTTTGCATTTATGATGAGTGATGAATCACCTAGATCGAAGGACTTCTCCCCTAGTTGGCACCTTACCACATTATTTATGGTCACTCCATTTACTAGAGCTTGTTGTAACTTACAATGGACAAGTTTACCATCCTGCACTCACTTTTAGGGTGTATTCTTAAGGGATGAATTGGCTACTTCCTTGGCTATTTCTGGCCTCAATATCTTGTATGTGTCTATTACATTATGCATTTTAACCTTTGCTGCAGTAAGTAACCTGCAACAATCTATATTCTCTTTGATTGTAATTTATTTGTCTTTCTACTCTGCTCTCATTTATTGTTATATTGATATTTTTATAGTAAAAAATTTACTCATAATGGTGCAGTGAAGTTTTTTTCAAAGGATTCATCACCATACAATGTAATAGAAAATGGAAGCCAGGACTGTAGGATCACTATGTGGACCACAGCCATTCCACGCCCTATTTTTATTTTTTATAAGTCCATTAGCTGAACATGATAATTGGTTTGATGCCCCAAGCTAACTCTAAATTTAATTCACTATATAAAACACTTCTCCCTAATCCATAGAACTAAGGGTCATTATCAAAATATGCCCATGCACCATCCTTACCCACTTCTTCAACAATATGCCAAGTAGGCTTAGGTACTATGATATTAGGACAACTCTTTTACAGAATTGAGACAAAATCAAATAGGAAAAGCGCATTGAATAGGAATAATTTAGGGTAAATTCTTAAAGGGTGAATTGGATACGTCCTTGGAGAGTATGTGCTAGCTCACCCTAATCTATTGAGGGTATGTTAACTTACAAATAGTGATATGTGTGAGAGTATGGAGAGATAGTTGAGTCATTGGAGAAAGAGCCTTAACTGTCTTTGCTATTTTGAGCTTGTAATTGGTTTGAATTTATGATGAGTGATGAATCACCTATATCGAAGGAGTGCTCCCCTAGTTGGCACCTTACCACATTATTTAAGGTCACTCCATTTGCTAGAGCTTGTTGTAACTTACAATGGACAAGTTTACCATCCCACACACACATTTAGGGTGTATTCTTAAGGGATGAATTTGCTACTTCTGGTCTCAATATCTTGTATGTCTTTATTACATTATGTATCTTATCCTTTGCTGCAGTAAGTAACCTACAACAATCTGTTATCCCTTTTATTGTAATTTATTTTTCTTTCTACTCTGCTCTCATTCATTGTTATATTGATATTTGTATAGTAAATAATTTACTCTTAATGGTGCAGTGAAGTTTTTTTCAAAGGATTCATCACCATACAATGTAATAGAAATGGGAAGCCAGAATTGTAGCATCATTGTGTGGACCACAACCAGTCCACGCCCTAGTTTTATTTTTGATAAGTTTTAGAGCCATTAGCTGAACATGATACTTGGTTTGATGCCCCAATCCAACTCTAAAGTAAATTCTATGAGATTCACTATATAAAGCACTTCTCCCTAATCCATAGAAATAGGGGTCATCATCAAAGTATGCCCATGCACCATCCTTACCCACTTCTAGAACAATCTGCCTAGGACGCTTAGGTATTGTCATATGAGGAAAAATCTTTTAAATAATTGAGACCACATCAAATAGGAAAAGCACATTGAATAGGAAGAATTTTCCTATCTTTAAATAAGTTTACATTCCTAGCTTGCTAAATACCCAAGCTATGATTCAAGGAAGTTCTTTGTAATCCTTCACTCAAGAGTTATGGCACCAACCTCTTACACCATTTTCAACTATGCCACCAATTTAGAATTTTTTCAACCTAGTCAAATGTTTAATCTCCCTCTAAACTTGCATAATGTAGTTACAGTACATGACAAGATGTTTATTGGTATTTTCACATACCTTGCATAAACTGCACCTATCGATTCTTTCTCTATTCCTTCTCAGAATATTATACCAAGTCAAGTATTTTTTTTAGTGCAAAACACATAACATTTTATCCTTTGAGGGATATTTAAATATCCAAACTCTCCTCCTCCACCAAACATGATTCCTCTTCTCCCTTTATAAACTAATAGAAATATATCTAGCTTCTGGCATATAAACCCCAGAGTGGTTCTTTGACCATATGAGATTGTCTATATTCTTAGTCAATCTGACATGGCTAGACTTGAGTCTTGCCATAAAAATTCTCTAGAAATGAGCATCGTCACCTCTAAAATCTAGTGAAAGCCACCTTTGATCTCCAAATAGAAGTAATAATAGGAAATGCAATATGAGAAATATTAAAGTATCATGTCCCTCAACAAAGGACTCATATGGAGTCATGGGTAAACATGGGAAATTAATCCATAAGGGGACACCTTGTTTCATTCATATTGGAATTTGGATGGTGGTTGAAGAGTTAGTTCATAATACAATGTGGTTGATACACTTGTTGCACCACCCTTCATATTTTATCCAATAGTTATCAGTTATCCCCATCGTCTAAAATTCCAATCTGCTAACCCTGAGAATAGTGCTTTAGAAGAGGGATAACTTTAATAATACTTTCTCATGACAAGAGGCATCAAAGGAGAGAAAGTGGCATATGATAGGTTGGAAACAAATAGTTATGCCTAAATTGGAATGAGAAGCAGGGATAAGAAGACCGATAAACAAAGCTCCATGTGTTTCTCTCTGGCAAACAGATGAACCTTATCTAATAGGTATCAGCTATGTCCATCTTCTAAAAGTCCAATCTGCTGATCTCGAGATCAATACTCTTGGAGAGGGATAATCATAAAGTTAATAAAACTTTTTCATGACAAGAGGCATTAAAGAAGAAAAAGTGGCACCTGATAGGTGGGAAATAAATAATTATGCCTAAATTGGAATGAGAAGTAGGGGTAAGAAGACTGGTAAACAAAGCTCCATGTTTAAGAGTATATTGGTGCTTTATCCTTAACAAAAAAATATCTTTGTGTCAAAATTATAAGGAAAAAAGATACATGGAGAATAGGGAACCTGTCCACCTTGTGGGATTCATGACATGATAATGTCCCTAAACTATCAAGCATAAGGAATAATATGATCAAAAAAAGTTTAACAGATAGTTGGATTTCCCAAGATGTCCAACATGGAGAAGAGGCAGACTTTTTGGAGTATGCATGGGTTGGACACTAGCCTCTCGGAAGCATCCAAGCTCTAGACAGAATAAAAAAGGTTATGATCAATTTGGAGTGAACCAAAACAAACGATTATTGGATCAACTAGACATATCCTTTAACATGGACAACAAATGTCTCGACTCTCAACTGATGAGGCAAAGGAAATCAAGGAGGCTCTATGATTTAGATTCACTAAATTCCAAAGTGAATAAGATGTCTTGTGTTGAAATCCCACATCAAGAGGATCCTACTCACTTAAAGAAGGAGATGGCATGGTTCTATTCAATAAAATACATGACAGCAAGAAATCCCCTAGCCATCTAGCTTCATGCCTCATTGAGCAAGCCAATCATGTCAAAAAAGAAGAAGCCTTACAACTCAAGGTCCTCTAGCTGGGATAAGAAAGGCATTCACTATTCTCATTTTTTGTGGGACACCCTTAACCAAGTAGATTTTGCATGGTAGGACATTAACAGACTACAATCAACAATGCTAAATCCGTAACCAGATGAAGGACAAATTGTTCTTGAAAATGGAACATGGAAGATTGACAGAATAGTTGAAGACAATACCAGATGATACCAAAGAATCCCTTTAAGATGAGGGACTTAATGGTAGCTGCTTCCCTCAACCATGATGTTTGTGGTTGCAACACAAATCATGAAGGGATCTCACTACGCCATGAAGCTTCTGAAAAAGTACAAATGACTTTAGGGCTCTGTAAGGGAGGCAGTCCACCTAAGAATAACATATTTGATGGTGTTTTAAAGGCTGTTCCCACACCCAAAATCATGTAAGGTGTACTAAAAAGAGCACAAACATTCCTCAACGCTTCGAAACTAGATGTTCTGGAAATTTGATGCTCAAAACCCTTATCTAGCATACAAAAATGCAGCCATTTAAAGCAGTGAATGCTAGAAAAGGTCATCACACTACCATTGTCAAGCAAAACCATGAAAGTGATAAAAATAAATCTAAAGTCAACGTAGAAGCACAAACCCTAATTTTTGCCATCCATCTACAAAATCTTTGTAGAAAGAGGGATTCACAAATCATTGTACAGAAGGGCCAAAAATATAATGAACCACAATGGACAACTATCCATGCTATGATCCAGAGGTGCCTCACGTCCTAACAAATTTCACTGCTCACACTCCTAGTAGAAGCTTCACCTTGTCCCCCCTGCATTGTGTCTTCACTCTGCTACTCCAAGAAACCACTGGGAAGTACTTGGTACATTCTTCAGGGTTTCTAGAAGGATATGTGTGTTATTTTTTAGTGCTTTTAAGCCTGAGATTGAGTTGTGCTAGTGATTATGATAGTACTTTTGAGCTATAGTAGAGTGTCATCTCTGTATTTCTTGTTATTTTTTTAAGCATGAGATGTAAAAAATGATGGGCATTAAATATGAATATTATCGACAATAGAATTGTAATAATTTCATTCTTATCCATTTCTCCTTTTGTTGTCATAACTTATTTCCAGTAAATGGTCATCTTGGTTGTTGTGGAGTAGTCGCCTTGACAATTCTGGAGAAAACTTGTTTTGTTGTACCTATTACATTGTCTTCTGCACTCCTTCAATTATCAATAGCTCCTTCTGGTCTTTACAACTAGTTAAAACATTCACAACAGCACACACTCTGCTCCTCTTTGCATTCATATTTTCTTTGATAAATTCTCTATCTCAGTAGTTGTTGTTGATCCATCCAAATGCCCTCTTTCTCTGTCTTATTTTATGTGAGGGAGTCCCTTCTCCAAACTCGAATCCATTCGACCACTAAATAAAAAAGATACCCGAGTTCCAAATCCTTGCCTTTATTATCTGTGAGTATAATGTTTATCATTCAGAAGGCTATCCTACGTTGTCGAGACTCCATCCTCTGCAAGGTTTCAAGAATGGGCTAATTTTTCATTTTATATCTCTGGGACTCGATTTGTAGTCACATTTTCCTTTACACAACTGCATTTCATCTAGTTGGCCGAGGAATGCCAGAGAAAACCCTTCGTTCTATAAAATTTGAAATTTTCTCTAAAAATTGTTTGCCAACCAATCCTCCTTGCCCATACCTCGCCAATCCAGATGTGTTATTTTGCATCACTCACACATTTCACTGACGCCTTTCCCAAAAATTTGGTAAAAAATTAGGTCAGTGCATCACTATATGGTCGTTTTCTCCTTCCATGTTACTTCTTGTATTGCTACCATACCTAGCATACCTGTGGGAAGAGTTTGATTCAGAGTCTGTTCCCAGCCATTTCTTTTTCCTCATCAATTGCTACCATTGACTCAAGGAGCAAGCGATAAGCAACATCATTTCATTCGTTCTGCCTATTTCCTACAACCCGGTTCCTCGCTGGATATACTCTTCTTTTCATCACTAGTTTGAGACTGGAAATTCTAATGTCAATTTACAGTAATTATATTTTTACTGAGAACTCTATTTTGCTGTTCATCTAATGTTATTAGATTATTCACCTGGTTTGCCAACCAATCTTGCTTGGCCATGCCCTGTCATGTCAATTCTCTTTGGCCATTAGGTAAAATGAAATTCGCGCCAATCATTTTGCCCATACCATGGGAAAATGAAACTTTGAATGAAAATATAATTAGAATATAATGTGAAAACACCTTTTTAAGACTTTTGTTATAATGTGAAAAATAATATTATTGAAAATAATATTTTAAGAGATATCTTATTATTGAAATTTGTAGGAGATTATTTACTTTTTCGTTTTAATCATACTATGTATTTATAAATAAAAATGTGAAATTGAAAGGATTTTATTCTTATATTACATTTTTAAATCATAAAGTCAATAAATTTACGTTATGAAATAATTTTCTTTAAAAAAATAATATTACAATACATTAAAATCATATTTGGAATTTATAAACAAGAAAGCGGAATTGAAGTGATGTTATTCTTATACTACATTTTTAAATCATAAAATCAATGAATTTACATTAGGAAAATGATTTTCTTTAAAAATATACATTAATAAGGTAATAGATTCTCATTTTGAAAATTCTATTTACAATCATATTATTTCGTGTAAATTAAAGGCCCAAAACTTTTATTATAATATGAAAAGAAAAATTATTAGAACAAAATAAATATTTTTATTTTTTTTTAAGTTATGTAAGGTTGTAAATGTTTTAATATTTTTCAAAAAAATTAGTTGCATTTGTAATCTATTTTGTTTTCTCAAATTTTTTATTTTTTCATGTTTTCATTTTAAGAAAGATTTGATTCATCCGTCTTCACGCTTGGTAAATCCAAAGTTAAGATGGATCTAGATCAGTTTAATTATTAATTATTGTTATAGTTATAATTTGTTTTATTTTTTAAATTTTAAAGAGGACATCACAACATCTCTACTATGGGAGAGGAATTCAACAATTATGGAGAAACCCTATAGGCCCATGGAAAAATTGCAGGCGATGAAAGGGATGTGGAGTTTCTAACTAGAGCGAGGCACAGTTTTGATGAAAATTGAATGGGATCTCAATAATTTCGGGCTCTGATATCCTTTCCAAAATGCAAAATAAGATTAAATATTGATAACCATGAGATTTTTATTCACATGATGTATATGTTTTAAGTACATAGATTGTCGTCGTGATAAACCCTTTGAAGAAACACAACTACTCATCGAATATGGTTTTTTTCAGATGAGATGTTGGTTTCTTACTATCAGACCCACATGAAGGAGGAGGAGTTGGTGGATTATACATTGGAGGAGGGGTTTTTCAACAAATTTGGGCTAGCGCAAGGATTTTATCCATTCGCATTTGGAAGTTAGATCGAAAGGTCACCATGCTGCAGTTTTCAGGCCTACCAGGTCTTTAGAAAGCAAAGTTAACAATTTTATAGGGCATTCATCTAGCGATTAAGAGGCCCTAACCCATACTTCAATTGTGCATTGTTCATAACCTCTAGTTTCGGCCAACCTAGGGATCGAGGACGTTTGTCAAGGGATGCAAAACTCTTCTTGGGGTTGTCTAGCTTTGAGTTTGATTTCCCTTTCATCCTAGAGATCAGAGAAAGACACGTAATATTTTATGATACGTATGTTCAAGCTCATATTGCTTGGCCAATAATAGAATTGAGGTAGGGTCAAAGTGGACAAGAGGGAAAGTTGCATGCATAATCCCAGATTTCAATAAACACGTCATTGTCAAACACAACAATAGAGAGCATAAGAGTCCTCTTGAGGGTAAGGACGTCTATGAGACACACTTTCGTGTCTTGAACCTCAACCATCTCATCAACCAAAGCTTCTTTCCCCAAATAATCAGACATTAAATCTTCATGTGATTAAATTATTGAACCAATAAGAAGAAGGAGAGATAGGATGACTTACCAAATGAAGGAGGTGAGTCCTTCAGCATGAGACCTACTCCGCGCTTGCTCCTGGCCATGGATGTGCTTCCCTGGAGGAGATGCAGAAGTAAGGGTTGAACGAGGGAATAGTGAAAGGTTGGTAGCATTGAGGTTAAATTGGTGATTATAAGGATAATTAAATTTCACAGACGTGTGTTAATCGGACATTGGAAAACTCACCAATCGAGGAGAGGGGGACCCAATCATCCCACGAAGGCACATGGTTATATTGTGTATAGGTTTCGGTGCGACCATCGTAGATATGTGAAATATCAATGGCTAGGATGACATCAGGTCAAAAGGGATGGTGTAACATTCATGCAGGTTTCAGTGCGATATGATTTAGTGACCGTTCGATTGATCTGATGCCAACAGTTGATATCTATAGGGAAGAAATCCCACATTTAAACCTCGTGTTATTTTAGGGGCAACGATGAGGCTTAACCAAGGGATCATGCATCGAACGGATAACCCATGACAAGTTGATCGGGGTTTAAACTCATCGAGGATCTGACAATGGGTTAAAGGCGTAGCACATGTAAGTGTGATGAATGCGTTTGCACCATCAATCTTCCTGTAGGGAGATATCTGTCGCTCGTACCTACACACTCCATAACACCCACCTGACTTATTTTAGTTGGAGGGTATATAGATAATTAGTTTTAATTATAACTTAAAAGCTCGAAAAGGTGAGGTATTTTTAAGCTCCTAACATAGTACCTTAACGAGTTAAAACTCAATTCATGGACCATTGAAGAGTTAGATTCAACATTCATTATTGCAATGAGAATATATGAAGTACACCAAATATTATCTATGCATTCATAAGCAACATCTCACAAACACCTTTGGCATCTAGCTTTTAGTTTTTACTGGAGATGCATGAACCATTATATAAACACAATGCAATATTTTGGGAAGTCCATTCAAAAGTGGAATATTACTATGAAATTCAAGTTAAGCATTGATATAACATGCATTAAATTTTTTTGCATTGAATTGTTGTTGTTTGCAATATGCTTGTGTTTTGGCCAAAAGTAAATCCACCACGCACTATATTTCCTTTACCTTGCAATGTCATTTCATGCTTGTGTCCTTCTAGTTGTTGGAAGATTTTTCATTGAGGTCAAAAGGTGAATGAGCCATATGCATTGAGAGTCTTGCTCAAATCTATGTTACTAGTGTTTTTGTTGGATGTGGATAGTATATTTGACATCACACCATAACTGTTCAAAATTTTGATCATTGATGTGATCCAATTTCCAACTCGATTTCAGTTAATGCAGTTGATGATGACCAACTTGAAATTGAACTTGCCATAAAAAAAGAGTATGAGGAAGACTCAGCTAAAGTTGGACTTTCTTCCTAAAGAACTCTAACCAGTAATACATTTTATCATTCACTCAGTTGTTAGCATGGAAAAATCAGAAATGATATTACTACTATTTTACAAGCAGGAAGGGCATAGTTGCAAGGGTTACATTATATATATGATTGCATCCTGATTGAGACAATATTTATATACTTCGCAAGATGGCCAGGGTCATTTAGAGACACTCAAGATAAAGGAAACCTAGACCATCAATATACTTTTCAAGATGACTAGGGTTATTACAGTCCCAACCCAATAGTCATGTTGCTCTATGACTCCAAGCACCCTCCAGACCATAACTAGTTTGGCTCATTGGTTAGTTCCAAAACCCAAGTGACACACCATTCTTCGGGATGGCCAATCCCTTTATGATGTCTACATTCCATGGCTCACCAATTGGTCTCCATAAATGTTGTAAGCTCCAAAGTCCAAGCACAAGTCTCACCGACTAAAACTCTCCAATAAACTCCAAAACCCTTGCATAGGCTCACTGATTGGTCCATAACTATTCATGGCTAATTATTAAATAATCCATCTAAATTCCCTGCATTTTCCAGCTGTGGAGTCATGGGCCCCCATACTCTTTTGTTTATGTCTTCTTGTAGCCATTATGGGTTTATTAATATGCATACATTAAACATGTTTACTACATCGAGCTTTCCAACCACGTAGCATAAAAAACACATACATGTGGGCACACCGACCCCAACACATAAACACACATACACATGGTGTATTGCCCTAGAAGCAACTCTCAACGCACCAACCTAATAGTCATGGTCCTTAAACCCATTACACATGCACACCAACCTTAACCATATTCATAACTTGTCGCACTGACCTAACATTTAGATACACATAGAGGCATGTCAGCCTTAATTAGTTTTAGACTCACCAACCTATTCGACATGTACACGATTATTAGAAGATAAGGGTCAAATAGGGGGTGTTACAAACCTTGACTGTGCTCATCCAATGCTCCCATGGCAAGTCCATGGGGCCCTCCATGCACTTCCAGCCACAAACAATAAAATAATGTAACACCCTCTTCCCACATCTCCCCAAGTAACCACCCAACCAGGGTAAACATGCGAAGAGAGGCTACTAATATGATATTCTACCTCATATATGACTTTGAGGAAGTGGAACTGATGGAAACATGACAAACAAACCTTAAACTACATCATTGAAATCCCCAGGAGATAACCCAACCTTCCAGGGCCCTGTTCCCTAAGGGGGAACTTATTTTTAACACATTTGAGGGTTAACCGCGGGCATGTAAGGGAAAGGGAGCGATTTTAGATCCCTAGCTGCAGGCTTTCCTTTTCAATGTCGTGGCTAAGGCCCCAAAATTTCAGTTATGTTCCTGTAGCTCTGGGATTTGTGCCACATTTTCAATTCCTGAGCCCAGGTCACTGCCAAAAACTTCTTATAAATTCAAGAGAGGATAAATAAAATTAAAACAAATACATGGAAGCAATCACATCATCAACAACTCATGTGACTCCACCAAGCCATGATAGGAATTTCGTCAAACATGTCACAAACATTGCATCTACAGGTGTAAACAACATAATTAATCATAGGGGTCTAATACTTATCTGAGAATCGTTGAGAATCATTGCTCCCTTAAATCATACGTTGCAATACAATATATTTTACCATAGATACATTGTATATTCATTTTATAGGGAAAAACATAGATAGAGCCATACATCATCACTGATAAAATACAAGCTTATAGCCAACATAATACCAACAAAAATACCATGGATATAACATCAATGAAATCCACATAATAACGAGTACATTTTCATACCAAATATCAAAGGAAAGAGCTTCCCATTAATGAGTGTAAAAACCAACCAGAGATGAGACTCCCACGTTCCACTCGACCATAGAATGGCTGAGCCAAATCTACTTCAGCTAATCACCCCCGTGCCATATTCGTGGGACTAAAACTGAAAAATCAAATCAGGGAATCCCGAGGCTAAACCACCTCACCCTCATCAATCATAAGCCAGGCTTTATCATGATCTACACCTGATCACTAGGCCAACACACGAGATGGGGGCTTTAAAGAGTTGTTTTAGTATCTATATGACCAAATTCATGTGGAAGAAGGTGACAATGAAATTAATTGTATTCTCCATAGTGGGCGGCTTTACAAGCTAGATAATGTTTGTGTTTTTAAAGGTGAAAGGTTGCATCTTATCATATCTATCTATTTGATGAGAGTGAATATTTAGTAAACCATTCAATTTGAAGAAGATGATAAGGAAGGAAGATCAAGAGGCAACATGCATGTGTCCATCATTGAAAGGAATTGAGCTTGAGAAATGGTTGGCTAAACCTACTAGGAATGTCTTCCAATAATGTTAGTGCTTAAGCTTGAGTCACAAGAGATGTAGCCTATGGTTGTAGAAGTTTGAGGATGTTGAACCACCAAGGAGCCCTTGGGGAAACCACTTTGTTGACACATAAGCTAGTATCATAAATAACTACATTTTTGGATGATCGAAGATGTAATGATCATACTATGTGATAGGTGCTTACACTAGCGACTAATAGGGTCGATGATACAATAAACAAGTGACTACACTAATCAACCTAGAATTTGATAGTGAAACTTGTAGGACTGGTGACATGACATATGATGTTAGTGTGATGTATTTCGACACGAGCCTAAAAAATGCTCGAGAAATAGTCTCCAACTATTTTTTCATGCAATAATAGCCTACCACATATCCAAAAGTTGCAAATTAAAGGATGACAGGTCCAAGCGACAGGTAAATTGTAAAATTTATAGTTAAAAAGACATAAGACTATTAGAGTGGAAGTTAAAGATATTGTGCAAAAAGGTTGTCGACATATAAAATTCAATAGAAAAGTCCAATCATCAATAGCCATCTTCTAAGTGTTTATCCTATTGTTTTCCCTTCATTTGCAAAGGGGAAATGAAAAAATTAAACCCTGATGTTATCAAAACTTTATATCCCCTCATAATTGAAAAAATAAGTTGAGTAAACTATGACAGTGAGATTTTAAAGAGTGTCTTTCCTTAATACAAATATAATTTTTATAAAGAAATATTAAGACTTTTTATTTTATTTTAAACTTAAATATAATTTTTATAAAAGAATATTACTACTGTACTTTTTTTTAAAAATTAAATATATTTTAAATGATTTTTTTTTCAAAGCATTCAAACATAATTAATATGGAGTATTAAGAAAATAAATAATGAATTTTAGAAACCAGCTATTGAAATATATAATTATTAATTTTTTTTAAGATGGAGAATAAAAAAGAGCAGCAAATCATGAAAAAAAGTGAATAATAGAAATATTAGACCATAAAAATAAGATTGAACATAAAATAGACTGGAGGAGGAGGGGGCGATGGAGCTTTTCATTTATTTGTTGCGCAAGAAAAAAAAAACGGTGATTGAAAGGAGTGACGGGGCAGAGAGACCCATATTTCCCTCCAACTACATTTTAAAGGTAAATTCATCAACCACTTGGTATTGTACCTGTATGCAAATTTTTCTTGCCTTACAAGCTCGACAGACAAAGAACAAGCTTAGCTCTAGAGCCTAGTATATTTTTCCACCTTTAATATTTATGGACAAAGAGATATCAATTTTCTAAAGCATGTGAGAGCCAAATTATCACTTTTCCCTTGTTGAACATCATGGAAAATCTCCAGAGACTAGTTATCCTTATCAAACCAAACATTTCATTGGAAATTATCATCAATCCCATGACATTACTACTTACCTCCACCTTTTAATCATACAAAATTTATTTTGATGTCACTATTATTTATCTTTAATGTCACATAGTTAGTTGAAAAATCAACCCAAATCCTGTAAATAATATTTTATGACATAAAAAACCCAATAAATTTTATAGATTAATAATAATTATAATGTTTTATAAACCCAACAATTTTCACAAGATTACAAATTATTCTCATATGATTAGTAATTAATAATAATTATTTATACAAAAAAAGCATCACATTTCTTTCAATAGAATTGAAAGCCACATACACATTTAGTTGAAGTTCCATTCCACATTTCACTGAATCTAAGGCTTTCAAATATAATACATTTTCGTTTCCCTCATTTATTTCCCTCGCATTGTAGTAGTTGTTGATGGGAAGAGGAGGAAGAGTGTAGCTATGCACTGTTATATATGATCTAACACATTTTTGGTTGAATTTAAGAAATCATTTTTCTTTGAATTTAAGAAATTGGATTCATGGTGCCTCAATTGTAGCGATTTCATTTTAAGGAGGATATCTGCACAAATTTCCCCACATTCAGGGCGATGGACATCCACAATTCCATGTCTCTTCACAACTTGAAAATACTTCTAGACAAGCTCAATGAGGCGCTTAGGAGGCTGAACTGTATGTTCAAGATTCCCTGGAGGAAGATGAAGCTGAAGGCATGAGCATTGTTGAAGACGACATGTTCTTTACCGGCCCCAAATTAGTGAAAAAAATGTAAGGAAATTAAATGTCCTAAGACCATACAAGGTCACCACCCAGATGATCTGGCACAGATTGTGATGATCCATTCATCCCTAAAAATGCCAGAGACCCAAAAAGGGCCTCATATTGGACTAGACCCAGGCTTTCGAGACTCCCAAAGCAAAGAAATCAGTTGCCGAGGAAATGGATGTGGACTCCTACATGTAAATTTCATCTTTGACTATGTTTCTGTTAATTTTATATTATCTGTCGCACGCTTCTGTAGCAAGTCATATCAGAATAAGTTTGCACTTTATTTCGTGGCATCATTTGATTAGAAATTGTGAAATTGTGTTTAAAGCATGACTATCTATGTGATCTATATTAGTCATATTTTAATGGGAAGACAATCATTTTGTTATTTTATCTGAGCATGAAAACCAATTTTTAAACCTGGAACATATTCTTAATAATGAAGAAGAAATGAAGAAAAGAGGTCAATTAGTTGTCCTGTCATCTATAATGCATGTTTCTGTTCCTTTTTAAGGAGAAGCTACAACTGATGGATCCTGTAAAAGGCAAGCTTCACTGCAATTGTTATGGTTATTTAGAAGAAGGGGCACTGGAGGATGCTTGCAGTCCTAGTCCGCGTTCACACAATTTGCATCATGTCCCCTGACCACCAATAGGTTCTGTAGGTTTAGTTCTTTGCTACCCACCAAATAGCTCACAAGAACAAATCAAGGTATGACTTTGCTTTTCTTGAGCATATCTTTTATCTATATACATATATGTTGGAGACTTACATTCTGAGTGCATTTGTAGTGGTAATGGTGATGTTTATAGAAGTAATGGGATGAGGGAAATGGATTACATAGGGAATTAAGGCTCAGAATCATCATGTTGATACCATGTTATATGGGAATTGGATGCTATTAGAAGAAAACATCTCTACTTAATATGTCAGATACGGTTGGTTTGGGAACTCTTGAAACTGCATTTTATATATGTTTTCTTTATTTTTTTCTGTTGATAAAATTTTCATACACATCAAGGTGAATGGGCCAGATTAGACAACAATAAGTGCTATAATTGTTTGATTTTCCAATTCTACGTAGCCTAAGAGATCCCTTTTTTATTTTTTGTAATTAAGACTACTTCTATTAATAGTAAACGCATATAGTACAAAAATAGTGATAAAATTTAGATTGAACAGGGTGGCCTGGAGGAACTAGCCAATCCCTATTCGATATCCCATCATAAGCATACTGTTGGATTGATGTCCGCTACGGGGAAACCAGCAACCCAAAATCATAACCTGTCCATGTAAATGCTGCCCAAAACTGGGAAACCAGCCGACAGACAAAAAATAAGAGAAAATGGGGCCTCTAAGGCATATCAAAATATCCCTATAAATGCAAATATAAATATTGTTCACAGCTATAGCATAAAATGGCAAAAACTTGAAGAAGCAGAACTCATGGCTTGAAAATTTGCTCAACATTCGAGATTTCATTCAAGTCCGGGTGTTCTTCCACACAAACATTTAGGTTCAGGAGGTTGGCAACAATAACTTTCGACAAGGACGGTGCATTTAGCCATATGGCTTTCCCGGTTGACTTCTTAGACGTGTCAATTTCCCCACTGGAATTTTGGGTAGACACTTCCACATGAAAATCCCCATACTACTGTTCATTAATGATCAGACAGCTGCCTTAAAGAGAGTCCTCAGGTTTGCTAGAGGAGGACGAAAAATGAACTGGAAGAACCTTACGTTTTAACAGTGGAAGCTTTGGAGCAGGTCGAGTAGTCTTTTGAGCTTCCAAGATCTTGAGAGCTTTCCTCTTGAGCTTCTTACAGTTATACAAAAGCTCATCCACCTTCATCATGGGAGGGAGAAGCTTAGCAGGGAGAGTCGAGCTCAGAGAATCCAGACAACTACCAATTGGAAAGGCTACCGCAACATTGTTGGCTAGAACGTCGATGGCATGCCTTGATTGGACTAGGGAGTGACTGGCATGGAGAATTAAGGAACACAATCTCCTGTTGACATTGTTCTACCCATAATTCACGCACTAGAAGGTTTTAGCATGCTAGTAACAACCCTCCAAAGAAATATGCTGGTCAATACCTTGAGCCTCCTGATCATCTGTCACCTACCGGATATGGCACGAGATGTCCTCCGTGAAATTCCCCATGGAGATCTCAGTTGCTTTCTTCCCACGACCATCACGACCACCACTAGAACCATGACCAACCCCCTGCCTTGAAATCATACATTGTCTTAGCATGGCGGACTCAAACCAGAGAACAAAATGCAACACAAACTCAGACCAGGGATGTAATCGAACCAACTCTCCACAAATTCTCACACACATCCAATGCAAATGAAGATGCCGATGGAGAACAAGCATGTTCATAATGATGAGAGTGGTGAGTAATGAATTCTCATACCTCGAAAGATGCTCATACCTCGAAATATGAGGAGGGTTAACGCAAGATGAGGAGGGTTAACGCAATCGTGCCAAGGAATATTATAGGAGAGGAGGTACCTGTGCTACAAGTGCTTCAGTCATGCCACCTGCCTCTTCCTATTCCCCGCCGTCAAAACCATGAAGGGCAAGGGCATTAAGAGACCTCTATTAATGCATTGAAGCATCCACATTCAGGGGTTGCAGGTCCTGATGAGCCACTTAAGTGCAAGAATAATATAGTTCATTGTCATTAATGTTTTCATAAGGGAAGAGATGCAAACTGAGATCCGAGGTTACCCCTTTATTGGCCAAGTAATCTGCCAGAGCATTAGCCTTCCTGCAAACATGAAGAAAGGTTGTAGCATTGATATCTCTTAACTCATTAGCCAACATTCTAAGAATGGCACCAAGGCTCCAATTGGTGGAAACCTTGGACATAATGGAGCAATGAAGAACGAGAATAACCATATTAATGACGACCCTTGAGTCTCCTTCCACCTGGAGAGGAAAGAGATTAAGATCTTTGGCAATATGGATACCATGAAGGACCTTCGAGCTCCATCACGTTGTTGCTATCCCATCTTATGTCACCAAAATAAATATGGAGAATCTTCCCATGAGAGTCCCTAAAAACCCCTCCAAAACCTGCTTCCCCTAGGTTGCTTTTTGAAGCCCCATCAAAATTGAGTTTGAAATTTCCCGATGGAGGTGCCTCCTAGGAGTCAGGGCTATGAACGTTTCCATTTCTAGCTGAAGGAACCATATTGAGCTTCTAGATACTCAAATCCAAATTATTCCAAATGTGTTTTTCAGCAGAAGAGGTTGGGAGATCAGAATCCGTCCATTGGAGAAGAGATCAAGTTTCCTGGATGTGGTGACGAAATTTAACCCAAACCACCTCCACCAAGCTACTATGATCCTTAAATATTCTCTAATTTTGTTCCTTCCAAATGTACCAGACAAGAAACCATAGAATGATCTTACAAAGTCTATTATTGATTTTGTTGGAGAAGGGGTCGACCTTCTAGTTCTGAATTGTACCAACAATGTGCCCGTGAGAATGATGTGATCTTCTGCATAGACATATAACCTTTTTTTGATAAGATAGTGCTTGGAGGGGCTGTTGAGCCCTCAAATATTCCAGGAGATGATCTTCATTAAGAAATAGGGGGTTGGATAGAGTAGAACCTGGTCAATTTTGGGTATAACCCTGATGCGACCAGTTCTCTTCCCATAACAATAAGTCTCTGTAAATCTGTGTGATGCCCTCTTTTCTTGGTTTCTCTAACAATTTTTTTCTCGCCGTCTTGGCTTAGCCATTCTTGTATTCCGAAAGTTGGGAGATGTTGAACTCTCATGAGGACCTCCTCCAAACATTGGAGTTACCATTGCAAAACATAGGTAAAATCCTTGCGATGACATGCATCTTCTAAACTAAGAATATACAGATCCCCATAATCAATGCTTTCTGGTTCCTCCTCCATAGGGGCTTCCATATCTGTTGTAGTATGCTTCTCCGTGTTCTTCAATATCTCATTAGAATCCACATCCACATTTTTATTCTATTGTATATGCGCTGTATCTTTGGGCTTCTCTTGGGATACCGTGGGCAAAGAAGTAGCTGGAGCATTAGCAATGATCTACGGAATTTCTTTCTGAAAGACCGCATTGGGTTTTTTGGAGGGAGGTTCCATCAGTGTCAACGAAGACGGAGCGTTAGAAGCAAGAGAAGCAAGAGCATCAAAAATTTTGTTTGTCTTTGGTAGATTTTGGGCTGGGGCTCCATTAGTCTTCTTGGATTATGGTCGTCTCCCTGTAACCTTGGTAAACCCCTCAACATCCTTTGAATCAGAGCTTTTTGGATCCTTCAGACTTTGATTTAGAGGGAAATATTTGAAGAGATGCCCATGGTTGTGACATCAACAGCAACAGAAAGGAACATGTTCATAATCTATGGTCTTAATCCATTCAAAGTCGTCATGCAATAGACTTATAGAGTCGAGTAGCGTCTTCGCGATATGCATATACACACAGATCCTGGCATAGGCTGTATCTTTTGTTGATTCTTGTTTCATCAACAATATTAATGAACTCGCCTAGGCTATTTCCTATATCCTTCATTGCGTATTCATCCCAATAATATTGGGGGAGAGAGTAGAGTCTTATCCAAGTAGGGGCCCAACTGAAATATTCTTTATCAGGGTTAAAACGTTTCACCTAGTTCTGGAGATAAAGCCCAACAGAGTTGAAGAAGTAAGGCCCACCATCCATTACCCTATTTTTATCTTCCAAGAAAGCAAATATAATGTTTAAGAAGCCTTTAGACTCCTGTTGGAGGCCGATGTGCCCCTTCAGTTTCCATTTGGCCACTATCCAACCTCGAAGGGCTTTCTCTATGGGCCAGAAGCCAATAAATTTTCCAATTAGGGCATAGTCCCTTATATATTTGATTTTAGCATTAATCCAGTGTGCAGGTAAGAGAATCTCGGGCCACTCGACCACCTTCGGAATACAGGTGGAGGAAACTGAAGCATTCTCCTTTAGTCCATCCATCGCTTGCTAAGTATGAGGCACAAAATCCTGAGGGTTCACGTGAACCGATGTAGAGGGTACCTCAGGAGGTTTAGTTGCAGCTTCCGTCGTTGCGAAAGGAGACAAGGATGGGAGGGGGGCCACTATGGCCTCCCCCAATGGTTCAGACATCGAGAGCTCTGGTATAAAACACTGACGTGACAGTCTTGTAGCTACTCAAAGGATGCTATGAGTCCTTACAACATGTCAGAGACAGAAAAAACCTTAAGACCTAGAAAACCCTAGTTCACTATCACTGCACAGCTCCCCTTGCTCCCTTTCCTTACTTGAAGCTTACACTCATTTGTAGCCTAAGAGATCCTTACTAGAACAGATTTACACAATTTGTTTTGTGCGGTGTGCTAAAAGGTGAGTTGACGCAACCCTTTCAATCAAGCTAGCTTAAATGAAAGGGGTAAGCTTCTTATCCCAAGCAAAAATAACTAAATCCCTACCAAGGGAAAATGGAAATAGGTCCAAGTTCCATGTTTGGATGAAGATGCTTACCAGAACAGAACACCACATAAGAGTCTTAATGAAAGATTCTAGAGAACTCCTTTCAGCAAGAGCAATAGCACTAAGCGGCAATGGTATTTGCAAGTGATCGCATCCATCAATAAGAGAAACTGAGATGCGTATTTAAAAGTAGATTCAATAGTGAATTAGGTTACACCTTCCATATATACTGTATTATCCTCTTCAATTGAGGTTCAATATTATCCTCAAAAAGAAGATTGGTTTCATACTATATTCCCCCATGATATTGTTGGCTGGAAAATATTTATACGAGTCCTATCATCATCTCACCTCGAAACTGCCCGAACTACAACTGGAAACAACATTTTCCCCATTTCTCACCCTAAAATTTAAATGCCAAATGAAAGGTAATTCATTCTAGACGTGATATAAATATAACAACTTCCAATCCATTCACTCATATTCCTCTTCATTTTGATCATTAAAAGTGATGCCTGAAGATGATGCCTAAAGCTCGTCTTCACCTTCAGACATAATTTCTCTTGAGTTATCGGATTTTTTTTATTCATGTTTGTATTCCCAGATTCACTTTGTGTAAGATAGACAACAAATTATACAACTGTTGTTGCATAAATATCTGACTCAAAAACTGTTTGAGCTACATCGATGACATCCATGTACTTCACATTTTCTTGTTTTATACCCATGAATACCCCAGGAAATAAAGTCATATTAGGGAAATTCATCCCACCTTCCATTAGTTGAATGGCATGTAAATCATCTTCACATATGTCAGAATCAGAATATTTCGTTGGATGTGGACTCAATCCTTTCATGTGGAGACTACTATGAAGAGGAGGCTAATCATATCTTACAACATCAGATGAATTTTCATGACTCTGCTTGATAAAAGGTTCAAACCACTATTCACTTATATTGCTAACATCATGTGAAGCAGTTGGAGTAGAGGACTTATTGTTAACCAAAGTTTGTTTGAAATTAGTAGGTGCTTATGTTTGTGATAGCAATGAAAATATTTTCTCTCTCATTTTTTGGTACTGAACCCTGAAATTCGAGAAGTACTATCTTATGGTTTGAAATTTGTTTGGCATGCTCCAAATACATTTTTGATCCATTCTGCATATTTATAATATGCTCTCAGTCCTCGTTTGTGTTTTATTCAAAGAAATGATGCCTGGACATAATTCCGTATTTATATTTGCCCTCGGAAGGAGTGCTTAATCTGTATGTTGGCATTTTGATAATTTAGTTGGATGCAAGGGGGTTGATAGATATATTATGAAGTACTAAATCTGTCTCTTATACTCCTTAGATATTCGATTACTGTGTACCTATTTGAGGATATTGGCTACCTTAAAGCTGATTGGATGCCTATTTAAGATTGTTAATCAATAAAGTACATATGCTTGCTTAACTGGTCTTGTATATATTTATCTACAATTTCCAGAACATTTTTTCCTTGCAATGTGCTTAAGCTTCAATTTTCCCAAGATTCCTTATTCATGGATTAGATAATTAAAGATTTTTTCGGCAAATGCTATGACAAATTACCAGTGAAACACATACCTCAGCATATGATAAGTGAAAGAATGGATATGATGGTTGAGAAAGTATTAGCTCTTCAAAGCAAAACGTTGTCTGCTTATAGCTGGAAATAGAAACTGCCTATCATCTCGTGAAGTTTTGTAAGATGTAAAACTTACCATGTTGCTCGATCTATTAAATATTAACAAGGGCCTAGTATTATCTAATGATAGCTCTACTAATTTCTATCCTGATTATTAGTCTGGTATGGTACTATAATATAGATATAACAACTTATGGAAGTGGAACATAATCCTTCTACCAAAGGAATAATAGGCTTTCTTCATAGCGTAATTTTGTTATGAATGTTAAATACAACAGTTTTTATGTATTCACTTTGTAATTTTGAAAAAATACTAAGCAAATATGCATAACAGTCAGGATTAGGATATGCTACGTAAAACAATATTGTCAAAGATGTGGACTTAAATTTGAATCTAAATGTATAAGTCTTCAAGTTCCCTCCATGCATCACTGTCTACCATGAATCTACAATTACATCCATGTCATCTATCAATTTTAGAGTTTCCCAACTACCTATTATTGAAAAGCTATGTCATTCTACAAAAGTATCTGTAGATGTACTTATTTAATTTTTAAGTTGTTACAAGAGATTGCATTGGCTTTACTTACATCTCTAGGTATTTGTTACAAAATTGTAATAGTAATCATTCATTATCTAGCATTTAAATTTGTAGCTCAGAATAACAATTTACGTGGCTTTTATTCTCCCTAATTTTCAAACATGTCTTGACTATGTTAAATTAATGACTAATTTTGAATAAATTGGTTGAACATTGAGCTTTCTAAATGCATTTTTGAAGTCTAAGGAGCTTTCGAAATACATTTTTAAAGCCTGAGTTAAACTACAACAAGAACATCACAAGGAAGAGTTTTTACAAAATATAAGAGAAACTATGTTTCTTGGCATGGCCTAATTTTCTGTTGTTGATATTGTAGCTATAGGAGGTGTAGGCACTTCCATTATGCAGTTACAGTGGATGTCCTGTTTTAGTCCCATTGATTTACTTTTGTAGTCTGGACATTAATAAAGTTATTGTGTGAAATTAGAATATAAATCATTCTTCCTTTTCAGGCTCCAAAAATAACATTCTTTAAAAAAATCCTAAAACTATCCCTAATTCTATTCTATGACTATCTATAAACAGTCTGCCTAGTCTCCTTGAAGGAAGCCTTCACAAAATTAGATATTCTCTTTCTACATGCAGCCAAAAGTCTACAAGTACTACAGTAGCAACATAGAGACATCTGAAACAAATTCTTCGGGTTTGGAACCCTACATCAGAACAACAAACTTTCAGCAGCTGATAATTATATCCCTCCCTTGAACTCTTGTTCAGTAAGGGACCCATCCTGCAGTAACAAAGCTTTTTTTAATAACTGATTTTCCAGAGTATTAAACTATTTAAAGATATGTGCAAAAGATATACCATCAAATCTCCCTCAGGTTCAACTAACAAATTATCTGTTATGCACTTATTATTAGACCAATCCACCATCAGCTTTGAGTCTCAAAACACTTGCAACTTTTTTATACCCTATCTGATGTTGTTTTCTAGAGGAGCCACATAGCATAAATTTTTGTTTGGTTATTTGTGCAAAGTACTAATGCTAACTTTAGCTTGAAATGGTGATGTCAATCCACAAATAGAATATTAGAATGACACCAACCCACACAAACCTGGAACTTTTTGACAGGCTCCATCGAAAAAACACCCAGGCCAAGTCGTAGCTATGTTACTGTTTCCTTTAGAATTTTGGCTGGTTACTCTTTCGAGGAAGATCAATTTCCACCGCAAATATTTCTAATTTTATGGGCTACTTGTGTTGTTCTCAACTCTAGATCTAGGAAGATCTTTATGTTTCTAGATAACTAAATATCTTAAATCACAAAAAAATTGTAAAGTCTTGAAAACTTTTACAGATTTTTCTAAAATCCAAGAATAAAAACATTCAGTGAGAGTCCTTTGCCCCATTTAATAAAAACATTTAGTGAGAGTCCTCTGCACCTTTTATTTCTCCTATGGCACCACCTCTAGAATCATGCTTTGATCAATGAACCAATTGGAAAAGGAAACAATGGTATGGTTTCTCCAGCCTCGGACCTCAGATGGATACTTAATCCATCCTTTTATAATCTAATATATGATTGATTTCTCTTGGAAATTCTACTGAATGAAGGTGAAAAATACCCACCCCCATTTACATATTCGCATTGGGATGCCACGCTGATTTGATCTAGGATCAATCAGTCACCTGTCAACTTTCTCATCATTGCCAACATTTTTGTGCCCATCTGTACTAGAACTATACTCTATTCGTGCTTCTCAATAAATCAATATATTACAGCCTATCCATAGGCAAGCTCCAAAAACAGGAAACAAACAAGTCATCCATGGATTCCTCACTTGTCTTACACAAAATACATATTCCTGCATATTTATCTTTTGGCAATTATCCCAAATTAAAATTTTGTTGTCGAAAGTTAACCAAAGAAAGATTTAGCTTTAAGAGGAATTTCTAACTTTCAGACTACGTGCCACCACAGGGATCTTTCCCTCATCATTTATTCTTCCATCTTTAGCATGTATTCTACTATGGCAATATATTCATCAGACCAATCATTTTTTGACAATCTAAATTAGCTTATCTTGTTCAAAAAGTTTAATTGCACTATAATTTAAGTTATGGTTCCTTTCAACAGTTTTTTCTCCTTGAAATTTCAAATCCCATGCTAACTTCAAGCCATGAGATCAAATATTCCTACCATCATTTGTTGCTTGTAATGTTCCATTTTTAGGAACATTGTCAATTGACAAGGAAATCTATTCCAGAGATGGACTGAAGGGGCATTTACTGGATTTTTCACCTTCACGAGGAAGGATGAACTCCAGAGGCTTCCTGGCCCACTATCAGACTCTGTCTATAGAGTGATTTTCAAAGGACAATATTCCCAAGAGGGAATACAACAGGATTGGGAATCTCTTAAGATAACCCCAACATTGCAGCTATAGCAATAAGCAAAGACATAAACCGGAAATAGATGTGAATACATTATGCCAAAATGTATGAAAACCATTGAGCCATTTTATTATGAGATAACAGCAACAAATGATACAATGAATGACAGAATAATAAGGCTAGAAGCCTTCTATGAAAATACATGTCAAAATACAAGTGTTGCTCTATAGCAGAATGTCCATGAATAGGGACTTCGCAGTCATAGAAGGGAGACTGATGTACTGAGTGTAAAAAACACGGATCTTCATATACATGGCTCATACATCATTGGGAGAGAAGATCTAAGCTCCCAATCACTACCTCTAGTCAAATCCTGGAAGGATTGGCTAAAATATGCAAAACTACTGAAATGCTGGAGTTGCTGGTTAGTTGCAGCAACTCAATACATAGAATGGAATGGAGAATTCTGAATGGCTGAACTGATGAAGATCCCTTCTCCTCTGGAAATCTGAAGTGCAAGGCTGATCCCTACACCAAAGATCTCACCCTCTGAAAAGCCTGCAAAACCCTCACTGCAAATGTGCTCCAACTAGAACACAGTCTATGAGAGTATCTGTGCTGTGACTGATGGAAATGGTTGGCCTCCTACCAATGATAGTGTATTATGATCAGAAACCATCCACACTAACCTCCCGGAAGTAGAGAACTTCCCTCCTCTGAAAGATCAGCTAGAAATGGTGTTGTGGGAAACCTCCAACAACACCTAGCAACACTGCACAATAATCTGCTCCATACACTATGCTGATGAAGATGGTTGATGCTATGGCTTGAATGCTGAAATATGGAGGATCAGTGTAATCCTTCATGAGCTACTCAAGAAGGAGAGGAAATCCTCAACAGGACTCCCTTGTGCCCGACGGCACTGCAGCTCTGCTAAACAACAAGAGGCAGAAATTTGTCTCTCTAGACAAATAATCAAAATGATCTAAGATAATCTCAATGGGCTGCCTTGCCTCTCTTTTAAACACAATGAAGCCTCCATCTTTCTTCCTCTATAATTTTCCTTCCTCATGGAATATTCCTCCACTAAAACTGCGTTGTCCCACCTAGTGCTTGCCAACTCATGCCAACACAGTTTGACTTGGTCAATTAGGCCTTGTCCATTTGCAATTTAACCTCTTTCACACATGAGGGTGTGAAATCCAGTTCCATAATGATCCCTTTTCACACTGTAAGGGATTTTATTCCTGTTTATTACATAAATGGGTCACTTTACCCATTTTTATTCAACAAAATAAAAATGTGCAACTATAATGTTCCATTTTAGCTTGGGGCTAAAATTGGGAACATTATAGTCCTCCCCTCCCACATATTTCTTGTCCTCAAGCAACTGCATAGAGAGAAAAAAATTCCTCCTCCTTCTTCCCCTATGGCCTCCTCATCCATGGTCCCACCACTGCTCAAATATGCTGCAAAAAATCTGTCCTCCAATGCTCTCTCCAAATAATGCAAACTCAAAATGATGCTCCTCATGGAAAGATAGAAGGTGTAGTGGAATCCTTCCTGTTGGAATGTGGCCTCCTTAACGTAGGAGTGATGATATGCATGGGATAATGCTACTCCCAATGATGATCCTTCCATCCATGCAATCATCCGAATGAAAATCTCACCCCTGATTTCTGCAATGAGTTGGGGCTGAATGGAGAGTTTGCTTGCGTTCTCATGATGGCCCTCTCTCCATTTGAAGTGTGCATGGGGTTTCCTCTGTATTTAGGCTAAAAAGTATGGCCCAAGCTACCCCATCAAGGAAATCAGCCATGAGTTGCCTCCTCAAATCCTCCAAGTGGTTCCTCCCACAAGAAGAGACAAGCAATAATGTGGCAATCATGGTTTGCCCATGGTATCTCCTGCAAAATGAGGCATGTATAATAGGGATAATTATGCTCCCAATGGGGTAATCATATAATGCTCTCCAAATAGTGCTCCTCAACAAAGTACAACATCAGAAATATACAAGGAGCAATATGCAATAGAAACAAGTTGTCAAATGACAACCAGAGAGTGGTTCCAAATCCCACTCATGGAACCTGCTCAGTGCCTTCTTGGCCTGCCTCAAAATCACAAATAAAAAGTGCTATACTAGCCACTTGTTTGCTGACACAACATCTCCTCATAAGATGCAACATGAAAATACAAACTTAGTGCCAATGGTGCACACCAAGAGAATGTGGCTTCCCCCACAACCATCACAAAATAGCCATGATCAAGGCTACAAGTAGCTGCAAGTACATCATAACAAATGCAAGAAGGGATGATCCTCCTTGATCAATATACTGCTCACAGAAATTAAAGAGGTACATAATGTGAAATGATACCTTCTCTACCATGTACTTGAGACCCTGAGCTGAAATGGCTCATTGGAATACTCTCCCTCTCCTCCAATGAGTAAGGGAATGGTTGTGCCAGCCTCTCCAAAATCAATTGGGCTATGCATCTACCCATATGCTAATGTAGATCATGCTGAATGCCCTCCAAGTGAACTCCTCTAGCAAGGGAAAGTATGCATCCAAATGCATAGCTAGGAAGTTCTCACGTGGTACATTCAAATAATTTCTCCTTGAGACTTGAAAATATAGCCAAGAAGAGTCTGCCATGATGATAGATGGTCATATCATCCACTAGGTGTTTGTCATCTCCATGAAAGCCATCTAAAAATCATGCATTCATATAAATCCTAGGACCTCTCAACCATAAGTTGAGTCCTCCAACATGGATCAATCCTCCACATAGACAGCGCTGGTGTTCTGCAATGAAGTGCTCCATCACACTGTTGCCTGCTACCTTGACATCCCCTCATGCAAAATTCATCCTCCAAGTTGCTTCCATGCCATCATGCATCTGCTCATGCTCAAAAGGAATGAAGATCTCTGAAAATAAGCCTCCCATAAGAGATTATCACCTCCAAAGAATCTCCCGATCCTCGGTAATGTAAGCATGAGTGGCCTCCCTCTACTCCAATGCATGAAAGAGTCCTTCCTCAAGGGAAGTACCATCTCTCTCACTAAATCTATGGAGAAGTCAACCTGCATCATGAAGATGAAATCCTCTATCCTTGCAGCAACATCTGTCAGTGCAGTATGACTGAAGACAGTGGGTGATGTTGAAAAATGAGAGAGTGTCTCCCTCATCCTTGAGTCTATCCCAAACTCTCTGCACTATACTGAATCCTCCAAGGTTTCCACCCTCCTGAAACCAAGGTGTGAAGCCCTCAAATTTAGAGCATCCAACCTCCTCTACTGATTTAGTGGTCTCCTTGGTGCAATGTCTCCATTCAGTGAGACACCATCCTCAAGAGATGACTGAATGTATGAATGGAGAAAACCCTCCATGCTTCCACTGTGCAATCCAATCATCATATCAGGTGCATCAACCTCATAAAATAGATAGGGTGTGTGCTCCTCATCACATGATGTTGATCATCCTCCCTATCTCTTCCTTCTATCTCCATAGCTCTGCACCCTAATACCAATGGCACAGATGTATCATCAGTTGTGCCTTGATCTCTACATGGGAGATCCTGGGGAATTTCTTGCAAAGACACAAGAATCCCTCTATGTGGAGCAAGAGCTCCTCTTACCTCTGCACGAGGCATTGGATCAACTCTAGCTATCCCAACTGAGTTTCCCTCCTCCTCATCAACATGAAGGGGCAACTTCTCCAAAATCTGATCTCCTTTTGAAAAAAAGAGACCTCCATGCTCTCCTATGCAAGAATATGATATGGTTACCTTTCCTTCAACAAGGTGTGATGCAATATGTCAGCCTTCTCATCAATGTTCTGAAGTGGAACTGAGTTTATGTTTCCTCCCTTCACATGCAAGACCTTATTTTATGTTTCCGAATGTGTTACGGATTTTCTCCCACCAAATATTTCCATCATTGCTTCAATGGATCTAAAATAGGAAGAAGTATTTGCATCCTCTAAAGAACATGACTCAAATATCCACCATGCATAGGTATTACCTCTAAAGTTCAGCGCTGCAAATCTGATAGCACCTACTTTGGAAACTCTGTGGTGGTGCAACATGGTCTTCAACTCTTCTACCCATGCTTTGGCTGGACATGTAGGTGAACCCCTGAAAGTAGATAGAACAAATCTATCTTGCTGTTGGCTCTCCTTCACTTTAGACTTGCAAAAATCCATGAAGTGAGATGATCTCTGAATGCCAGAGTCTGAGACTCATACTCCTTATGAAAATCTTCAAGAGTTTTCCTCTTGATCACCCTCCTTTTTTTCCCATCTCTTCATGAAAAAGCTGCACATGTGACTACGCGATGCATCAAAGGATGTGATTACATGCTCACATTCCTCATCAGAAACCCTAGAGTTTGTTTATGTTTCAAACCCTTGTGGATATTCTTCAAATCTCTCCCTTCTCTTTTGCTTGTGGCTCCCATGAAAGCCCTAGATGGATTTAGGGAGAAGCTCGGCTAGCTCATCTCCTTTTTCTTTCTTCTTCTCCACAAAGTGGAGTCTTCCTCATCTTCTTAGATGGCATCTTGGCGAAGATCCATAAGCTAAGCCAAGATTATGATTTGATACCACTGTAATGTTCCTTTTTCAGGAACATTGTCAATTGACAAGGAAATCTATTCCAGAGATGGACTGAAGGGGAATTTACTGGATTTGTCACCTTCACAAGGAAGGATGAACTCCAGAGCCTTCTTGGCCCACTATCAGACAGTTTCTATAGATTGATTATCAAAGGAAAATATCCCCAAGAGGGAATACAACAAGATTGGGAATCTCTTAAGATAACCCCAACATTGCAGCTACAGCAATAAGCAAAGACATAAACCGGAAATAGATGTGAATACACTATGCCAAAATGTATGAAAACCATTGAGCCATTTTATTATGAGATAACAGCAGCAAATGATACAATGAATGACAGAAGAATAAGGCTAGAAGCCTTCTATGAAAATACATGTCAAAATACAAGTGTTGCTCTATAACAGAATGTCCATGAATAGGGACTGTGCAGTCATAGAAGGGAGACTGTTGTACTAAGTGTCAAAAAACATGGATCTGCATATACATGGCTCATACATCATTGTGAGAGAAGATCTAAGCTCCCAATCACTACCTCTAGTCAATCCTGGAAGGATTGGCTGAAATATGCAAAACTGCTGAAATGCCGGAGTTGCTGGGTAGCTGCAGCAACTCAATACATAGAATGGAATGGAGAAGGCTGAATGGCTGAACTGATGAAGAGCCCTTCTCCTCTGGAAATCTGAAGTGCAAGGCTGATCCCTACACCAAAGATCTCACCCTCTGAAAATCCTACAAAGCCCTCACTGCAAATGCGCTCCAGCTAGAACGCAGTCTATGAGAGTATCTGCACTGTGACTGATGGAAATGGTTGGCCTCCTGCCAATGATAGTGGATTATGCTCAGAAACCATCCACACTAACATCCCTAAAGTAGAGAACTTCCCTCCTCTGAAAGATCATCTATAAATGGTGTTGTGGGAAACCTCTAGCAACACCCAGCAACACTGCACAATAATCTGCTCCAGACACTATGCTGATGAAGATGGCTGATGCTATGGCCTGAATGCCAGAATATGGAGGATGAGTGAAATCATTGATGAGCTACTCAAGAAGGAGAGGAAATCCTCAATAGGACTCCCTCGTGCCCGAGGGCACTGCAGCTCTGCTAAACAGCAAGAGGCAACAATTTGTCTCTCTAGACAAATAATCAAAATGATCTAAGATAATCTCAATGGGCTACGTTGCCTCTCTTTTAAACACAATGAAGCCTCCATCTTTCTTCCTCTATAATTTTCCACCCTCATGGAATATTCCTCCACTAAAAATGCGTTGTCCCACCTAGTGCTTGCCAACTCATGCCAACGCAGTTTGACTTGGTCAATTAGGCCTTGTCCATTTGCAATTTAACCTCTTTCACACATGAGGGTGTGAAATCCAGTTCCATAATGATCCCTTTTCACACTGTAAGGGATTTTATTCCTGTTTATTACACAAATGGGTCACTTTACCCATTTTTATTCAAAAAAATAAAAATGTGCAACTATAATGTTCCATGTTAGCTTGGGGCTACAATTGGGAACATTACATTGCCGCATTTTCCATGGAATAAATACCTAAGAGATAGAGATCTCTTATTAGCTCCTTACACAATTTTAAATTGTCTTTACAGCCAATCTAAGGGTGCTCCCCTATTCTCACCTTGTTCCTTTGAATCTTCCATGCTGTCAATTTTCCAATTAATGGGAAAGATTTCAACCTTCATTGTAGACTATCCTCTACATAATTTTAGCAACTAGAGCTAGATTGTAGAGAAATTTGGTTCTGATCATAGGTTTTCTATTATGCCCACTAGTATCTACCTCTACTTCCATCATCAAAAGAAGGGCTTTGAAAAAGAGTAATGCTTCAAGATCCTGGAAGCTAACAATATTCCAGAGGCTGGACTTACCTTGGAATATGTCCTAGAATGCTTGAAAGAGGAGAATATTATAGGGATAGATTGAAGAGTTGTATATATTTTCTAGGGAGATGAATGCAACGGGTTATGTACCTGACATAAGATCTGTACTAAATGATGTGGAAGAGGAGCATAAGGAATAATTTCCTTGCCACTACAGTGAGAAGCTGGCCATTGCTTTTGGGCTTATTAAGACATTCTGTGGGACAACTATTCAGGTAATTAAGAACCTTCGAGTGTGTGGTGATTTCCACTCTGCCATCAAGTTCATCTCAAAAATTATTTTAAGAGATATTGTTGTGAGGGATTCCAACCGCTTCCATCATTTCAATGAGAGGCGGTGTCCTTGTGGTGATTGTAACTATAATCATAAAAGGGATTGGTATTTCTAGGAGGGACTTGACCTTCTGCTTGGATCTGGTACAAATATGTTTTAGCCTGGACTCAGAATCATTATGTAACATTACGATATACATACTAATTGGTAAATTGTATGTGGAGGATTACATGGAAATCATAAAGACAAGTTATTATTTTCAAAATGGCAGGCATTAAAATTCTACCAGTTAAGTTGTCCCTTGTAAAATTTGTTATCTGAATTTGAGTTCATAATAAATTACAGGGGTTGGTTGGGTTAGGATGGATTGCAATATATATATATGTGTGTGATGATGCCTTTTGGCTTGAAAATATGATGCTTTGAAATTGTGATTGGCTCATGGGATATATTTAAAGTTTTGCAGGGAGAGAAGAAAATATCAATAAGGATATACAACCGGTCCTTGCTTACATTGATTGAAATAAATGCACAAAGGCCTAATTGTGATGCTATATTTGTTCTCTAAAATGTATGCATTGATAAGGCATATACTAGCAATGAATGCATTGAAATTCAGTCAATGTTACAGAGTAAAAGCGTTGTTGTTGTGACATTAATCATCTCATAAGCACCTCTCAAACTATGAGACATTGAGACTTTTGTTTACCTACAACTAACCAAAAAAGAAATGATAAGTGGCTCTTTTGTTAAATATCATCTGGCATTAAGGCTTGAAAATCAAAATGGAGCAGTGTTGCTAACAATGTTTTTTGGTAATGCAACATTCAGTATTGAAAGACAAATATCAAGATATGCACCATTCAGTAGTAAGTGATAGATCTCAAGAAACCCCACTTTAAAGGGTTATTATATTAATGAGAATATGGAGAGGCTTCTTCAAGCTTAAGTTTAATGGAGCCTCAAAATACAGAAGGGAAAGATGGGATGGGGATTTATCTCCAACCATGCAAAGTTGGTAATTCTTGGTTGTTTGTTCATTTGCGACAACTCTTGGAAAATGTATCCAATTTCTAGTGTTGGTGTTAAAGATTTGTTTAAAAAAATACATGGAAACCATGTTTATGGAATCCAGAAAAGAGACTTGAGTAAGGCAATTAAAATGGTGAAGGGAAATTGTATGTGAATATAAGAAGTTTGGGGCTTCAAAAATTATATGAATATAATGATGGTACTGGAAGAAAATATTCTGTTGTAGCAAGGTGTTTGATAACGAGTTTCATCTATAGTAGACAAAGAAAGAAGAAGAATTTCAAACCTTTAGTTGGAAAAATGTCTATGGAGAAGAAAATTTTCAGTCCTTTCAATAGAGATTGCAAATTAAAGGACAAGGCTTGAATGAGATCACTTCCATTATGATGATGCCATGTTGAAGACATAGTAACCAAGGTTGAATTTATATACAGATACAGTATGAGATGGAAAATTTTGGGTATAGAGAAAAATTGGAATTAAACATATCCCTGATACAAAAGCAAATATGTTTTTTTTCTAAATTTTAAAAGTCAAACAATTGTAACTATCATATCCCTTCAAAATGGATACGAATTGTGGCTTCCTTCTTCAATAATTAAGTTTTAAACACAATACTACTAGTGGCTGAACTCATTTATACCGTAGTTTTTCCTTCATCATGCTCTGAAAGGTTGACTTCTAAGTTGAAAAGTTCTCACAAAATCAAATCCAAATGGAAACACTTTGAGAATACGCTAATCGCAATCCACATGATTCAATCCAATCCCTTCTCTATCCTTTCACATCATTTGCGACCATCCAACCTCATCTTGACCAAGTGCAATGAGTACCCCCATGTTTTTTTGTGGACTCAGGTCGAGAGCCAGCTTTGGCACAGGGCGTGCTGATAATGATTCAACTTCAGAAACAGGGTGTGGTTGACAAACGTGGAATTGAAATACTCAGCTAGCAACCACGAGATTTGACATATGAGTTCCAACAATGATCAATATGAAAGACAACTTCTCCACAACTTTTTTGTATTTCTCATAGGCCTTCTTGTTTCACGAATCCATTATGGGATCTTTACATATGGGTGCAACTTGTGACAAGCTTTGTGTCATGTGAATTTGTCAATGTCTTGGTTAATTCAATGTGTCCAAAAAATTTGGAGTTATGAGTTTTTTCATCAACCTAATTCCCAGATCTCCTTGGGGAACGTAAGTGTTGTTAGTTTTATGCAACAATATGACGTCAGGATTAAGGTATTTGAAGGATTCAGGTTCTAGATACCTTTATGAGCTCTATCAGTGTTCTATTGTTGGTCCTTAATTAAGGTCTACAACATTACTAAACATTATTTCATTGTCACAATTATGTTGTATATTAAAGTAAAAAGGTTGTGGCTTTACCCATACTGTAAAGAGCAAGAGGGCTCAACATATTTTTGACATCTGGAACACTGATTATCCCTTCAAAAAAAAGGGAGGATAAAGTGCAAAATGGAATTATAAGTTTTGATATATTTCCAAAGGCTCTCTTCCATAACCACAAGAGTACTATTTTAAAAATTGATTACACAGAATTATAAAAAATACATTAACAATAATTCCGTTGAGCTTCACTGGAGTTCTTACACTGGAACAATTGGATGCTACTGTGTAGTCAATTTAGCGTCCTAAATTGCTAACATAAATTATCAACCAGGGCTAGTAAACTGATGAAGTGTGGTGCACTATATGTGCTTAAGTGGCCTCTTCCCTACTTCGTTGTATGTGTTTTTCGTATTGTTTTTATGTAATCTACCTCCGGAGTGCTCTAACTGAATTAACATGCAACTAGTCTATGGAATTCTACAGTCTGTTTGTCCATCACGATTGGTATTTTGGAAGAGTTCCTTCTTTTGGAAGAGTTTTTAGAACAATCTTGACTGTGTAATTGAGTGCAAATGCAAGCATAAAGACTGAAAGCAATGAAAAACTAAGATATCATAGCCATCTCCCACTCGTCATTATGATATTTTGGACAAGTGTTTAAGAGCAAGAACAGCGATGGTACTTAGTGAAAACACACAACTAAAACGTTCAAGATCACAGTCATGCCTTGGACATCATAAGGATCTTTTGGAAGAGTTTCTTCTTTTGGAAGAGTGTTTAGAACAAGTGTAACTGTGATAGTGAACAAAAAGAAATTACAATTAAATCCTACAACAATATAGCCATTTTCATTCATCATTATAATCTTTTGGAAGAATTTCTTCTTGTGGAAGAGTTAGAATGAATATAACTACAGTAGCTAATTAAAAACAACTATGAATTCAACTCCTAATCCTACAATACTATAGTCATTTCCCATTCATCATTATAGTCTTTTGGAAGAGCTTCTTCTTGTGGAAGAGTTAGAATGAATATAACTATAGTAGCTAATAAAAGCAACTACGAATTCAACTTCTAATCCTACAACACTATAGCCATTTTCCATTCATCATTATAATCTTTTGGAAGAGCTTCTTCTTGTGGAAGAGTTAGAATGAGTATAACTACAGTAGTTAATAAAAACAACTACAAATTCAACTTCAGAAACGTAAAGGCAACTAAGATACTCAACATGATACAACCAAATCTTTTTCATCTAATAATGATATTTTGGAAGAGCATTTTAAGAAAAAAAATGATTGTAAGATGATGAGGATCTTTTAGTTAAACAAATAATGCAAGACATGAATTAAAAGCTACTTATCTAGAAAACATGTAGAAGCCTCCTTGGATAGCAGGGGCCCTCTGCTACCAATTTGGTGAAGTCCTTCAGCTCCTTAAAGTTGTAATCAAAACATCATCAAAGAACTGAATTTCTTTATTGAAAATCTCACAAATCTACATCCCATTCCATCTTGAACTTTGTTACAAAATAATCCTATTTTCTCCTACTTCTTCATTACTTCTTCATTAACCATGATAGGAGAAAGCTTCTCCTATTTATACAAAATATGAGGAGTCATCTCATTAATGAGAGTCCATGAATATCTCCCTCCAACTCTAGAGTTACAATCAAAATAGGAAATGATAAGACACATGTCTTTCTAGAATTTCAACACAACTTAAGAAATGAGACACATATCCTCTTAGAGTTTCAATACAACAAGGAAGTGAGACACATGTTCTCATGATCCCATGATCTTCTCCAACCAAATTCGAATTTGGCCTTAGAGTGCCACATAAGGGTCTTCTAGAAGTCTCCTTTTTGACCTACACATGTCACAAAACTCACAACACATATATAGATATATGAAACTATGTTAATTTTCTAATTTCTAATCATAAATTCACTTTAAATACATAAAATAAATAACTTTGGAAAACAAGGATCCTAACCCATATATTTATGAAAAATGGTTATTTGATGTAGGGCTTTAGGTCAGATGGCTATGAAATAAGGGCTAGATGGTTATGACATAATGGAAATATGTATGAATATGGAAAACACTTTTGAGACTCAACAGCTACAATTTGATGCTAGGGCTTGGGTTCAAAAGCTAGATACATACTTCCACCTGAACCCCATGTAGGAGACCGATGTTATTCGGTTTGATACCCTTCATTTAGAAGGGGATGCCCAAGAGTGGTGGTACCATGGGCTAATCATGTTGCGACGTAGTCACATCAATTCTTACATAGATTTCACCCAGAGGCTGTTGGAGAGGTTTGAGAGGAAAGACCCTGAATTACATTTTAGGGAGTTAGCCCATCTGAGACAAACTGGCAGTGCAAAGGCATACATTATGGAGTTTCAGGGTGTTAGGTCCTTACATTATTAGTATAGTCCCTTATTGTTGTTAATATAACCCCCTTATTGTTATTGTCGTATCCCTGTAACCCCCATATTGTTATTATTGTGCCCTTACATCCCCAACCCTTCCCAACTTTCTCTTCTGTATTTTGAGGCTCCATAAAACTTAAGCTTGAAGAAGCCTTTATATATTCTCATTCACACATTAATTAGGGTTCACACATAACAATTCAGAGTTAGGTATGACAATTATTTTAAATATTTTTAACACAAAAAACCACCTTGTAACATCCCCAACCCCTATTCACGCAACACTACATAACGAGAACCTAAGCTTCACCGGTATGCCTTCCAAAAGCACATAGTTTATGGTTTCAAATAATAATTCCCTGGTTAATTTTTGAACTCTAGCACATTCTAGAGCCCCTATGACCATATCAATCCATGGATGGTACTTAGTAACTACTTAGTGCACTATATAACTATTAATTTGGTTTTACCAATTCTCTCAAGGTGAATGCACCTATACTTGGTTTTAATAGGAGGTCAAGCTTGAGGCTTGAGGCTTGAGGTTGCCCAATGCACAGTTTTGAGAGGCCTAGCTAAGTGATTGTGCAGTTGAGGAGCTCAAGAGCTCAAGGTTGAGGCTTGAGGCTTGAAGTTTCCCAATGTGCAATTATGGAAGGTGAACTTATTTTCTGTTTGTTACAGGTGTGCTTGCATCTTAATATACAATCTAGGAAACTGTTTGGGGGAATGATGTGGATATGCAAAATTGGTTGATTGCAACACGTAAGAGTATGACATGTTTCTCTCTGAGAGATTTTTGGAACATCTATCTTCCCTGCCTCTAGTTTTACTAGTTGAATACAGTTTAGAATACCCACTGGAAACTAAGCAAGCAAAAATAGGGCCGTGAACTTGGAAAGTCTTATATTTAACTTGGTAAACTGCTTCAGAATACCTACAAGATTCAACTGCCTAGTATTTTTGTATTTTCTTCACTGTTGAGGTATAACGTTTATACTATATAGGCTTTTCAGTTTACATACGTGTGATATTTTCTCGGGATAGTTACAACTATTATTATTTTTCATATTTTCCATTATATAGTTATGATGACTACCCCATCTGTTGATACCATTCCAAGGTATGGAATTCCATTCCAAGATCATAATATTAAGCATCCTATATATATTTTTTGAATCCTCCAAGTATACAGGTATAAAGAGTGTTGTTTAAGGAGCTATATATTATGCAGGATATGAGCTTTATCAATCAAAATATTAATATTTGTCTATCATCGAACATGATATGTTCTCATGATTAAGCGGTATTTTCCATAGTTTTTGACCTAGCTTTGGTCGATCATAAACAACTTATGCCTACATATTCATATTTTATGTTTACACATGACTGTCTTAGTTTCGTCAATATGACTAAACTGAGGAAGTACTGGAATTCAAGATACAAATTTTTTAATGAGTGAAGTACCAGGATTTAGGAGACAAAAGAAAAAATCCTTTGTCTATGAAACTAAGTCAATCAAATGTAAACATAAAACAAGAAGGATCTTTTTTTATGAGTGAAGTACCAGACTCTAACATAAATTTTATAGCATCCACCCAAGTAAAAAAAATTTAGGCTAATCACTTTCTTGGATTTGTTGATCTTGGCGGTAGATGACTACAAGAAATTGTCCAAAGTCCCATCCAAAATCAAATTCCAGATTTGTGAGACCCTATTCTCCTAGTTTTGTAGGCAGGATATTGGCTTCCACTATGGTCTTGAGGAAGTTCTACTCACAACATAGTTCAACTACTCACCCCTCCATCCTCTCGAATGTTAAATATTTGAAATGGATTTGAAATATTATCTGGTTCAAAATTTCTATGTTATGTAGCTAATAATAAATATAACATCATTATGATTATGTTGCAACATTGTTGGTTGTAATATTGTAGCTTGACATTGTAGTTGCAGCAAGTGAAATTCCTTTATTCCTTTGGGAGTTTCACCACAGCCCCATTGCACCAACCAATTAAATGCCTCTTCATATAATTGTGAAGCTAAAACACCAAAAAACCATTTGCTGACTTCCATTATTTGATTGGGTCACTTGCTAGGGTCTTTGTGGAACTCTGTGCCGTTGAATAGGCTGGCTCATACCTTAAATTCAATTTATGGGGAGCATGGTAGCTTGAATGCCCATGCCTTTGTGATTTGGATAATTACCCACAACATTTTCTTAACTAATTGATGTATTGGAATGACCCCTGACACACACCGATTCTTTTGGTTAATGTGCTGTTGGCTTAAAGCATAATCACCTATTCTTGATTGTTAGCTACTGTCAATGAAATTGCTTTGAAGGCCATCTTCAATGGGAAGACTTATAATTAATTTGAGTTTTGAATTCTGTACATTCAAAACAAAGTTTAAATTCATGACACAATTTGCTTGGATTGCTTGGTTAATGCCATTGCTTGTGCATTGTTTATGCAATTTCTAAGCAGCAACAATACCACTTGGAAATTCAAAGAGGAGTCCATTTTACTATTTGTAGGCAGTGTTGTCACCTACAACAATGTGAGGAGGTAGCTACCTACAGACATACTTCTTATTAATTTTTGGGGCTCAACTCTTAATAGATTCCTTGAGATATGTTTGTAACTTTGTATATGATGAACACTTGCTTCATGTGAATGGGTAGAGTTAGAAATCCTCCAACCCATCTGCACTACAATATAAATCACTACCCTGATGGATGAGTATCTAGCTACTGGGGTGAAGGTCTCATCATAGTCAATGCTCTCCTTCTAAGAAAACCCCTTAGCCACAAATTGAGCTTTGAACTTATCCACACTACCATTAACAGTGTGCTTAATCTTGTAAGCCTATATAGAGCAACCGCATATTTTCTCTCTGGAAAAAGTACAACCTCCCAGACACTGTTCTTCATGATGGAAGAGTACTCTTCCACCATAGCATCAATCCACACCTGCTGCTCGGATGCTTCCTGAAAGCTGGAAGGCTTAGCCTCAGTTAGCTCACTCATCAACACCATATAGCCATAATATTGTTGTGGTTCCCTACTCTATTTGACTGAATATCTAGGAGTACCCACGTACTCCTGAGCATCTGTCAGTGTTTGCTCCACCCACTTGGCCCTCTTCCTGCCTATGCTAGGAGTCTGAGCGTAAGTGAGAGGGGCATGGATTTAAGGGTGTGCCATAATCACCCTTGAGTCTTGGAGGGAACATTTGGACTAAATGGATACGTAACAGGATAACTGAAGTTTTCAACACTAGGGTTTTCACCATCACGTGACATGTCTGCTTCCACTTCTCCATCTCTCTTGTTGCATCTGTTCTTATATATATATAATTTAGAAACTAGATATATATTCAGATTCAGAATTGTAAAAAGAATTGTTACTAATATGGGAATGCACAAATCACTGCAACTGTAAAGCCCTTTTCTGATGTTGGTAGTGAAGAAATATTCAATTGTATTATGAGACACACTAATATTTTTCTGTTTCTGAAGAAATATTCAATTGTATTATGAGACACACTAATATTTTTCTGTTTTCTGAGGCTGAATTTATTAGATTAACGCTGGATCTATTAAATATCTAGAAGAATTAAAAAAGGCTGTGTAAAATATTTAAGGTTAAAATTAATTTATGCAAAAAAATTTACATCTTTTTTTTCTTTTCAATGTGCAGAATCCCAAAGATAGGAGGGAAGGATCTGGATCTTAATTTGTTATACAGGGAAGTAACTACTCTTGGTGGACTAGAAAGGGTAAGGTAGACTCTGCATATTTATTATAGCAAGATTATTCTTCTGGAAAAATAGCTTTTGAAAAGTGTCCTCATCTTTTTGCTTCTTTATACAACCATGCATCTAGAACAATGGTTCCAGAAATTTGGCTTCTGAAAACTGGCCCCTTTTTCTTGCTTTTTATGATAACTATGATCTAGCAGAATTTGTTTGTGTAGCAGAAAGGTGGGCATGTAACAAGTGCCTACACAGGAGCTATCCACATTCTTATTGTTTGCAGTCAGTGTTAACCTTGGAGCCTCACCGTTATTACTCATTGATCTTATATCATTGCCCCATAAATTATTTAACATTCAAGTAATGATTAGATCCTTAAGGATGAGAATTTGAAAGCATTGTTTCAAATTGGGCAATAGTTTCAACTCCCAATTTTCATTAATTAAATAGCACTGTACAACAAGATATGAACAAAATGAAGCTGATCTCAACAACCAACCTGTTTAAAATCATAGGGCCAAGTATAGATAATCTAATTTGCATAATTGTACAAAATTTGGGGAGAGGAAGAGACAAACAGAAGAAGTTGATCTGTAGTGACTGTTGATCTGTAGTGCAACACAATCTGTTGAGCTCTCCACCCACTCCATTGAGCCTACACTGATTTGGAATGGGTGCATGCAGCAAAGGTTAATGCAGCAGTGTATTAACATTACTAAACTTTGAGATTGTGTGATCACTTTGTTGTAATGCTAGAACCACTTGACTAAGAATATTACTGTGTTTGTGTCACAATTCTAGTTTTCCACTTTGATCCACAGCAAAGTTTCCCATTCCAATTTACATTTGGTGTCGATAATTCTTTGTTATTTTGCACCTTTGATACAATGATTGAATTTTCATGCCCATACTTGATGAATTTTGTGCTGAACTTGTCTCACAAGCTTGGTCAATATGTGACTCACTCTAGGATCAAACAACCCCACTTATGATTTTTTGATCTCAACCACTCTCCTGCAAGTTGGGGAGTGTTAGAAATGACAATAAAACATTTGTGTGGAATTTTTGAGCTTGTGAGGATTGATGAAACTGTTGAGGTGGAGTTTTTGTTGTATTACACATGGAGTTGAGATACAAAATTGAGGGGACATTGCCACATTATCATCTTGGGAGTTTGGAAAATGTTGCTACCTTGGAATTTTTTGTTGGAGATGTTATGACTTGTATGCACAAGGTTGTTGGTCTAGTCAAAGATGATAAGATGAGTTTTTAGGTGCTAGCAACATTATCCTTGATAGTGTAATCTTTGTAATTTATTAACCTTTGAGGAAATTAGTGTTTGACAAAGTGAAACTTGATCATTGTACTTCTTATACATACACATATATTTGAGTAAGTAAGGAAGCGTAAGAAAAGGTGTAAGTGTGAAAATTAAAAAATTGAGAAATAAGTGAGCCAAGTGCTAATATGTCTGTAGTTTCTATGAGAGAAACTTGTTATGTACCTGAAAAGAATCACAAGTACATCTCTACTTTGTTGATAGGTTGCATGACCTTAAAATACATTGGTATCAATGCTAATAAAAATCATTAAGGTTGGGTGTGTTTATTGTAGTGCACAACACATGATAAGCTCTTCTTGGAAAGTAGAAGCGTTGTGGAATAGTTTCAATGCACATATCATTTTTTCCTCCTCTCGAACATGGTATCAGATCCTAGTTTATTATGATCTAGGAGATTTGCATGTTTGCATTAAAGTGTATATACTTTGATTCTAGAATAGATTGGGAGTTTCTTGTTGTTGTTGACATTTCTAAGCAAGGAGGGGAGCGAGATGCCATTGACTTAAAGCATTCCCTTTCTGAACATCAAGTTGGTGTTAACTTTTGGGGTTACTGCAAAAGTGTTTTTGCTCTTGTTAGGAATATATTTATGATCATCTGTGATGATGCTTTGTGGGCATGTGGATGGTTGAAATGGGGTGGATGCTTGAAATTAGAGTGTTACCTTGGTATTCTTACCTATGGGGTTGATGCCCTAGTCAATTTGTTGACTAACCCATTGGGTGTGGACAATGGGGAAGTTAGTTGCTAGATTAGAAGAGATACCTACCTAGGAGGAGCATTGGGCACAACATCAATGAACCACAATTCACTTCTCAACAACCCCAATATGCTAGGTAATCCAAGAGAAAAGATACCAAGCATATGCCACCAAATTTCATCCTTTCAGGCACACTTTTCCAAGCATAAACCATATTTGAATTTATTTTACTTACTCCAGATTTACAATAGTAAATCTGCCATATTATCTTCCAAATTTTTGTGAAAGCACTTCACAATTTTCACCCTTAATATGTCAAATTAGTATGAAAGTGTCAAAAATGGTGTAACCAAGAAAACAATGAAAGACTGCAAAATAAAATTTGAAACTACACGAGTATTGGACAAATAGAAACTTCATATGTGTGTATAAGGATTAAGTACATGTATATACCACAGCTTTGTTATGACAAACTGATCAAAATCTTTCAAGGCCCAAAAAGGGTTAGATGTTCAAAAATAGATTCAAGAGAATCGTCAACTGTAGGCATATGATGCCAAATCAAAGGTAGAAAAGCGTAATAAACTATAGAAAATTTTGTTACCAAGATATATATCAATTTTCCTATCTTGATTCCACTTTCCTTTGGATCTTCTGGCTGTTGAAAGTTCTTCCTGATGTATCTTGATTTCCCCAATTCAAAATTCCAGATTTTGGATGGGGTTGGATGGGGTAGGGAAGGCCTTTTGTTGCATATTTCTCCTCTACTTTGCCAACTGATGGGCAAAGCTAGATTTCGGAATAGGGTTTTTCCTTTGAACCAATCTTTTCCATTGAAGTTGATTCAACTCATGTGCCTTTATCTTCAACTCTTAGACATTTGTTTTTGACTGCTTTGGTGTGTGATTATGAGTTCATCTGATACTTGTTTGCCTAATCTTTGATCCTTTGAATAATTTTGAAAGTGTCTCCTTATTTCAAAGGGATTCTCCAGTTTCACTGCTGCATGCAGGGGGGGGGGATCTCCTTTTTTCCCTTGACTAAAGACTTAATGGAAACTATTGTCTCTCTCTTTTTTGAGATCATTTATAGGGAAAGGACATGTTTTCAGAAAATTTTTGGTTTAGACATGATTTGATTTAGAAAAATTCCAGTAATAGGTAATTTTTACATGTATTAGCTACCACTACAAACTATTTTAGCACACTTTTTCTTGATGCTCTTTGTTTGTCACTAAGGATTACTGAGGATCATTGTTTCGTTGATAGCTTTGTGCACAAACATTAATGATTAAATAAGCTCTTTTAATGATACTATAGTTGTTCATATTTGTTGTTACGACCCTTTGTTCCCAAAATTTGTTAGATCTCACCAAAATCCTCCTACACCTTATTCAACTTTCCACTTTATTTTCCATGGCAAACAATGCCCTATCTAATGCATAAGGCTTATGGTGGGCCACACCATCTTTAATGACGTGAATTTGTGTCATAATTTATGACAATCCTGTTTCTTGTGTCACTTTATTACAGGTGACATATTTGTCAGAGGTTGACCCCAACTAGGAAAATCCATTTTGGGATCTTGTGTTTTGATGTGAGCTATTATAAGAAAGCTCCTGTTGTTAAAATTTTAGGTCATTAAAGTAATGGTCAAATTTTGAAATTAGTGTACATGAAAAAATTGTGTGTGGTGTAATTTGAGGGTCTATAAAATGGCAAGTCAATAAGAGGACAAACTTGGCTACATATATGATGAGAGAGAGATTTAAGGAAGTGAAAGGTCATTGGACAAATAAAGAGTCGTAGGAATTGGAATGTTTAGTGTTAACAACTCTATTGTATGTTCACGTGCTTCCAAATCCATTTTCTTTTACTCTGTCTTTGTAATAAAATTTTCAGTGTCTCATTTCATGGTATTTTTGTCTTATTGAATGATCTAGAATGGCATTCAAAAACAAATGATTCATGGAAGAGATGAATCCCTTTCCGGCCAAGAGCAACAGTTTTTCACCCAGCCTAGCAAGTGACATCAACAAGAATAAATACTTTGCTGGTAGAGATCACAAGTACAATGGCTCAAGAAGGAGAACACAACTCAAAATTCTTTCACAACTCGATGATTCGACATTGGAATTGTAATAGAATTACTCATATCAAGAACAATCAAGGTAATAAGCTAACTTCTCGTTAACATATTGAGCACAAACCAACAAAATTTTTCTGTTCTCTCCTCTCAAAACTCAAATAGGACGGTTTCACTGCCATTCACATGATCACTAAACACATCCCCTAATTAGCCTTGAAAGAACACACTGCTAGTCCCATGAGGCCCATCACTTTAATAGATGTCAAATTGATTGTCATGTATATGCCTACCAGAAAATATCCAAGTCCTAATGTTTAACTTTTCACCACAAATTTCTTCCACCACATTTGGTTCACCATTAAAAATGAGGTCTAGGCATTGAAAGAAAAGTTACACTAAATCTTAGGTGCCTTTCCAACCATAAATTCTACCTTCATCGCTATAATTCCAAAAGAGGACAAATCACTCAATCCCTCCAAATTCCAATCTATAGGTCATTGCTATGTTATTTACAAAATGAGATGAGAGGGGTGCACTAGCTGTAATACAATGATTGCATCCTGTAGATCTAGTCACCTCTTAAGGTTTCCATCTCACATGGCTACTAGATCTAACACTGGTGGGTTCTTAAAATCAAGGGCTCTATACCTTGGTTCATTGAGGTTTTTTACTTTTCAAATTCCACTAGATCTACTCCCTTAAACCACCAAAAATTTAGTGCATATTTTTTCACTAGTGTGGCTGATTACAATCAAACTGCAAGATGCAGAATTTTGGCTTCATTTCCACATTGGGTTCATAATAGTGATTTTGTGCAGTATTGTAGGTGTTATTCCCTCAAGAGGATTTCCTTCAATACATATCAAAGCCCTATCTTGCAAGGCAATTTTTTCCTTGCCTAGGTACTAGATTGAAGTCTACCATCAAAGACCAAATTTTTATGCCATTTTTGAATTGGTATCATAATAGTGATTTTGAAAAGTATTGAGGAAGTTATGACTATTTTATGTTATGATTTTGTTCAAACTCACTTGGAGTCACAATCCTCGTGGAAAAGGGGGAGCCATTGGATGTAAAATTCGCTCTCTCTTTTTTACAAACTCTAGATCTACTTGTGCTGCTTCATGGCATAGTGATAGTCACAGAATTAGATTTTTTGTGCAAGATATAGCATAACAGCAAGATGCATTTTCACAACCACCACATTTGGGAAACCATGATGGTCATGTTCAAGACCATTTAGCATGTTCTCCAACCATCATTGGTCTCTAATCAAGAGATCTTAATCCTATGACTTTTTTTGTAATGTCAATGATCTTTATTTTGCTCCAACATCTTCTATCTCACCTAATATTATTCTTGCTGACCCCTGCATTCTCAGTAGCATCATAACACTTTGAGTGTTATTATTTATTAAGTTTTGTACCTTTTGAATTGGAATTGTGTTAGGTAGCTACATATCAAATTTGAGTTTTCTTCCAAGTCCAGGTAATTGTTTACGATTTTTGGCACATATGCAAGCCTTGAAAGCAAGAGAATGTGCAAGAATAAACTCTTGGGATAAATACCCATTTCATTATAAGGGCTTATCTTACGTTGATGTCATAATGTCAGCAAGGACATTTGTAGATAGCTTGACACAAAGACAGTGTCAACAAGGACATTTGTTAGCGTGCATCTTGGTGTGCATTTGTGGCTTCTTCAGCACAAGCATACACCACAGTGATGACTTGGTTCTGTGCTTGTGCTGAGGTGAGACATGGAATTTTATGAACAATGCTGGTCAATGTTCCTGGAACAGAGTTTATATTGTTATCATCCCTGCCATGAAAAATTTTAGTGGCTAATATTCGCAGGTGGGCTAATTTTCCATGGTTTTTCCAAAAAAAATATTTGCCAATTTCCATTTTTTTATAGAAATGATTCACCCAAATTTTACAATATAAAATTATTTTACATTAAAAATCGCTAACATTATATATAAAATATATATAATATCATTATAAATTTTAATAATTTTACAAATACATCAATAAACATTTTATAGTTTGCATATTAGGGACTAGTGAGATTCGCCAATTTTTTAAACTTCAAGATATTTTTCCATCCTTAAAATTATCTATGCTGATTCCTTGCTAGGATGTGAAGGTTTGTTACACCTTGTATATTCTCATGTTGTATATGCATTGATTAAGTTAGTGAAACTGGCACCTCCCCATTGACATCTTTTCATCACCAAATTGCCAAAAGCTATAAAACGGTTGAGCAAGGTTGCAGTGAGTGAACTCTAGCGTTTTTGTTGAGGCAAACACCATGCTTCCTTCAAGTAAAATGACTAGTGCTACAATTCTCAGGGTACTTAAGGACTTGAGCTCTCTTACTTCCTCACTTAACAAGGAAAAGGATTATTAGGTACTACCTTATAGAGATCATGATGAAAGTGTCATTATAATCAAGAGTCTAAATTTAGTTGTTTAACTTCTATGGCAACAACTGGGCCTCTCCATCAGTTGATAGAAAAAATTGTCATCTTCATTGTCTATTGTACTTGTGTCTTCTGGTGCTAATGGAGTTTTACTCCCTCTACCACCATATATTGACATATTTTTTTGTAATATGTGAAAAGTTGCAACCTCATCAACTGACACTTACCCAGCTAGAATACAGCAGTGATGAGATAAAATCAGCTGCAAGTTCATCTCATTCCTCAATGCTCAAGATCCTGGCCCATTGATTACACATAATTCAAGGGAATATCCTTCACTTGACAAGTCAAATAGCCAATAAACGCAAGGCAACAATCTCAAGGTGAGGGCACTCATGCTACATTATTAGATTGACTTGGTAAACTGATATCCTATTGCATGTTCAGATTGCTGGGTGCTTTTTTTTTATTGTACAGACTTTAAACACATGCCCAACCCATTTCCTTGTAAGCACTACTAAGCATAGGATGATAATATGGGCATTTTCCTGGATTGGATTCCAGCTAGCTATTGCCTCTGCTTTTAGGCATATGGAAAGTTAAGTGCATTCTAGGGGAATTTGATTACTTGTTTCTTTGTGTCAAGCTACCTACAAATGTCCTTCTTGACATGGTGGCATCAACGTAAGAGAAGTCCTTATAATGAAATGAGTATTTATCCCAGGAGTTTATTCTTCCACATTCTCATGCTTTCAAGGCTTGCATATGTACCAGAAATCATAGACAAGTACCCAGACTTGGAAGAAAACTCAAATTTTCTATGTAGCTACATAACCCAATTCCAATTCAAGAGGTACAAAACTTAATGAATAATAACACTGAAAGTTCTATGCTACTACTGAGCTCCATTCTATAGAAACAAAGATCTCAACGAGCTAAAACTCAATTCATGGACCATTGAAGGGATAGATTCAGCATTCAGTATTACAATGAGAATATATGAATTACACTAATCTTATCTATGCATTCATAAGTAACATCTGACAAACACCTTTGGCATCTAGCTTTTAGTTTTTACTGGAGATGCATGAACCATTATTTAAACAAAATGCAATCTTTTTGGAAGTCCATTCAAATGTGGAACATTACTATGGAAGCCAAGTACAACATTGATATAGCATGCATTAAATTTGTTTGCAATATGCTCGTGTTTTTGCTAGAAGTAAATCCACCACACACTAGATTTCCTTTACCCTACAATATTCACCATGATTTCCCATATATCGCCAGGGGAGCGTTGGGCCAATCTGGAACTGTAGTTCAGCGGAACTTTAGATTGGGAAAAATCCTTGAGGAGTCCACCTCTCGGATCATCACCTTGCTACGGGAGACCAAATCAGAAGTAGCAAGATGGACAAGCTTTGGTTGGTGCACAAGTGACAACATAATGGTTATAGAGTGCCAAAGTCTTAGCAGTGTAGAGCAGAGTTGGAAGCAATGCAGGAAGGCACAGTGCAGAGTCAATAACAACACAACAAATTCAAAGGGACAATGTAGATACTAGTTGCAATCAGATCTTCAGTACGAGATGCATCCTACTGAACACTTATTTTAAATTTTGCATGTTTTTTTCTGTTGCAGTGTAGTAGCAGTTGGCAGTAGCATGCATGGTCGACAACAACATGGATGCAACAGCGTAGTGTTGGTGGACAGCAGTGTCAGACATCAGCGGTGCAAAGTGGATGTTGCGGAATCAGAGCAGTACTTCAACTGGATGTATTGCTAGAGCACATTCCTTGCTAAGAGGGAGTGTTGATTTCTGGTAGCATCAGAGGTGCTCTGAGTCTTAAAATTTGCAGGGAGGCTTAGGCACATGTATTACAAAGAACCCAGAAAGGATTTTGGGAAATTCCACTCAGATTATGTTTTATGGAAATAATTAATTATTTTTAATGGGACCCTAAGTCTAAACTTAGGAAATTAAAATAATTAATAAATATTAATTAAAATAGAGTGTGAATCTTCTAGAAATGTCAGAGATAAAGTCAAGTTAATCTTGGCCATTGATTAGCGATTTAATCTCGGTCGTTGAATACTCAATGAGAAGATTATAAGGACTTGATGGATCATTTGGAAAATAGATCGAGAATATTTTTGCAGAGAGGGGTAGAGATAATTTTTGGTTGGAAGAGTTTCCTGATCTAGAGAGTGCAAGGCAAAGGAGGCAGTAAAAGCCACATACAGCATAGCAGACCCAGCCATGCAGAGGCTATGCAGGGACTGCGTAGAGCTTCAGAGGGAGTTTGATTTTTTGTTGAGGAAACAGTCGGGGTTTAGTGCCAGTAACCCAAGGGAGTTTCTGGAGGCCAGAAGGGCCTCGTTTCCAGGCAAAAGAGAGATCTAGTGTAGAGAGAGAGGGAAACTTCAATTGTGATGCAGAGACTATGCAGAGTGACACAGTCACTGCACAGAGGTAGCGCAGAGCAGCTCATCTCGAGCTAAGGTTAGTGTCGGATTCCCGTGGCAGAGTGAGATCTTCTCATGAAATTTTATTTGTCAGTTTTCCTCTGTATGATTTGTTAGTTTTGACCATCATAGATTTGTACTCATAAAATTACTGCATAATAAACAAACCGTCAGTTGCTGCACTGATTTTCCCGCATTGGGTTTTTCCGGGGACATTGGTCCAAAAATAACGGTGTCATGTGTTTATGATTTACTCTTGCTCAGATCTTGTTTCTGCACATTTATTTTCCGCAGTTTAATTTTGTGAAGGCTATAGTGTATGGGTTTCATTATATACCGTAGAACACAATAAATAATTTTTTCAAGTAATTAACAAATATAAGAATTTTCATCAGTTACGGCAGTAGGATTCGGGGAACCGAATTTTCACATGGTATCAGAGCTTGTTTAGCTGAGTCATCATTTGCTGAGAAATTCAAGCTAGAGATCTGAGCAGTGAGGGGCATCGATAACATCTGGAGAGGAAGAGACATTCTCAACTGGTGGAGCATCAATCAGAGAGAGGAAAAATAGATCTAGCCAAAGCAAGCGCTAGAGGAAGAGGGTTGACGCAGTGACTGCATAGGCTCACGCAGAGGAAGAGGAAGGGTTTTGAAAATTTTGTTGGTGGATCAGTTTCAGAGGCTGAGATCTAGAAAGTGGCACCGAGAGACTGTTCCTCAGGGTCCAAGGAGGCAAAATGACTTGGCTGGGGCTGAACGCTGAGCCTGGAAGGGGGTGACGCAGAGGCTACAAGGTGATTTCCAACGAAGGAGATGAAGGCAAGGTTGGGTTCAATTTAGTCATATTCAAGGGCAGAGCTCCATAGGATGGAGGACAAGATTGGTTTGGGCATATTTATGATTTGTCTTGGGCATTTTATCTTCATCATAGGTCTAAGTTCAAGTAGATAGAAGTCACACCTGTTAAGGGTGATTTTGACGACAATTTGGGATTGTTGTGAAGGTGTCATTCTCCTTGAAGACATCCACATTAGTTTGGGTCACCTACAGCTAGGCCACAAGGCTTAAGAACCCTGTCCTGGAGGCCGAGAACCTACAGCAAGAAAGCCACAGTTAGGGTTGCTTTATCATGAGGCTATGTAGTGGGTTTTGGAGCCTATAAGAAGGCTTATGGGCTACCAGCATTTGAAGGGTTTGGTTGAAGTTAATATGTAGTATAGTAAAGGCTTTTAAGGTTGTAATTGGGGTAGTTTCTGACTATGTTTACGCCCTAGTCAGTCCTACCATAATTGTAGAGAAGACACAAGTCCTTGGAGCCTACACCAAACATCAGATTTGCAACCTTGTTGGAACCATCCTCTTGTCTAAGGGCAGTGGTATTAAACCTTCTCATTTGAAAATCATTCTGAATTTGAAGTATTGCATTCTCTCTTTGCTGAACATTTGACATTAATGATAAGAAGAATTGATAAGGGTTTTCCCCATCTTAGGGTTTTTCCCTTACTTGAGCCATATTCGTATGTTCTTTTGTCTTGGCTTATCTTCAGCTTTTATTCCTTATGTTCTTTCATTAGTTACACTTATGATTAATGAGATTTCTAATGGATTAATGGGAAAATGATGTAACTAACCTAAGCTAACAACATGTTAACTCAAAATTAACAGGATGCCACGTGGGAAAACAAGCAAAGTTTGCAGCACCTAGTTTTACAGTTGCTTGGGGATAAGCAACATTTGGGAGGGGAGAACTGTAATATCCCTTCCTAAATAATTTTGTCAATAGTACCACAAATTTTCCATTTTTCTAATTTTGGGGGCCTAAGATAATTTTGGAGAAGAAACATAGGACAAGGGGGTCGAAATGTTTTCCTTGGTGTAATGTGGGGGCCACCTCCCCAACTAATATGCACTCCTTGAGGAGAGAGAAATCGTATGGCCAAGGGAAGAGGTTTGAATTTCTTAGTGAGGGGCCCATATGGAGGAAATGAACATTAATTATAAATAGGAGAGAGGAAGCAACATTTGAGGCCTTTTGATAATTTGACAATTGAAGTGTTGCTCTAGCTGTTTAACAGAGTTACATAGTGTTGTTCAACACAAGAGTTTCCCAAGGAGGAAGCTCAACCTTTCTTCGATGGACTCTAAGTACCACCCTAGGAAGGATTCTTCATAAGTTTCAGGAGTTGGATAGAGGGCCACACATGTGGTACGGTTTTTGGGCAACTAAGATGCATTCAGGAGGCCACACAGAGAGTTGAGGAGGAAAATCTGGAGTTGGGAGTTGTAGCATTGTCGAAGTAATTTTTAGTCAATTCTAGGAAAAAGGAGGAAGGTTTGCAAGGGTAGAATTCAACACACAACATTAAAGTGATTTTCTGGAGGAGAAACTATGTCATCCTACCAAGAAACTGTGCAATCATTGTGGAGACACAATTGTGGGGTAGCTTGTGAAGGGATTTTGAGAGCTGAGTTTCTTGGGCTTGGTTTGGGGTGCAATTAAGAAGAATTTTCCGGCCATTTTGGGACATTCATTCCAACATTAATCACAGTTCTAGTTTTTCTGCACTTAAAGGAGGGTCAAGCAATTTGGGGCCATTTTTTAAGCATCAAAACCAGGGCAAACCCTTTCTGGTTTTTTTTTCGGTTTTTGACAAGGATTCCATGTCTAATTTATCAGAATTTTCTGAGCAGTTAGTGTTGAGATTTTTGAGTGTTGGGGTAGCATCGGATGTGCTCTAGCTCCCAAAATTTGTGGAGGGACTAAAGTACATGAGACCTCCAAGATCGAGAAAGGGATTTGAGAAATTCCATCCAGTTTAAGAGATAATTAATTAATTAATCTTTTTAATTAAGGACCCTAAGTCTGATTAGGAAAATTAAAAGACTAAAGGTAATTAATTTAAACATGTGATGGAAATGACTTAAGTCACACGAATCAAGATTTCTTTTAATCTCAACCGTCGGTTCAGGATTAGATCAGATCTTTTTGTTTCCTAATGAGAAAATTATAAAGGAAAGGCTTGGGGTCAGTTGGATAACACACACAAAGGCAGAGCATTGAGCCTAAGTTGGAATTCTAGGGCCTGGTTTGCTAAGAATTTCCAGAATTTTTTTAGCTGCAGCAAGGAGTAGTATTAGCGAGATGAATGATCTTATCCCAAGCCAAGAGTCAGCAAGAGGCAAAGAAGCAACAATCAGAGCAGTGTAGAGGGAGAAACAACTGCACAACACAGAGGGCTTAGTGCTACGCAAGTGCTATGCAGGCCCAGAAAGTGCAGTGCAGAGGTAGCAAGAGGCCATCAAGGGTTACGCAGGCCCAACTACGGCAGTGCAGGGACAATGTAACCTAGTCTAGGGTTACGCAGGCTTCTCTTGAGCAACGCAGAGGCACATGCAGGCTAGCGGAGCTGATGCAAAGGGCTTCAGAGCTATGCTGAGGTTTCTGAAGACAGAAAAGGGCTGAGTTTTGTAAATCTCATTTGAGGGTGTGAATCAATCTAGTTTTCCGTCCCTGAAACAGAGGTATTGCTACAGATTTTTTCCCTATCGGGTTAACCAATAAGGTGCCCAGATTTGTTGTACTCATAATCTACTTAATAATAAAAACCCTCCAGCAGCTAGAAGACCGGTTTTCCCGCTTTGGGTTTTTTCGAGGACAGTTGTCTAGAAAATCTTGTGTGTCACTTTGTTTATGTGCATGTATTCAGTTTAGATCTAGATCTGTGTAGGCCGTTAAAGCATTTACTTCAATGATAATACTGAACATTTCAAATTAATAATTTGTATAAGTAGGAGAAGTAAATTGTGATTTAACAGTGGGGTTTCTGCATAAGTAATATTCATAAATTTTCATAGTTAGGAGGGGGCTAATCAGGGTATCAACACAACCAACAATGCAAAAATCACAAGGTTAGTGCAGATTTTTAGTGGGAAAATTCCAGAAACAGTTTGGTAGTGATAAAACATCCACTTGAGGCTTGTAGGTTGCCTTGTGAAAGCCAGGGTGCGCATTTTTTTTATATTGTACTCCAACAATATCTTATAATAAAATTTTCCCATTTTGGTGTGTTTGGAGCATTTATGTTTTATGGGCGTTTGCTGAAAAATATTTGTGTTGGGTTTATTGCATGTTTTTGTTATCAATGTTAATTTTTCCATTAGGAATATTACACCTTGAGAGGCTTGATCAACATATCAAGTCAGATTTGAAACAACATTAAAGTAATCCTTATAGATTGAAGGACATTCTTTCAAGCACACATGAAGAGCCTAGGAGACACCTTCATTGAATGATAAAATGATAACATACTTTGAGCATCTTTTGAGTTGACAGTAGAGTGCATTGATGATGACATTAATTGAGCATTCTTCAAGCGTTTGTTGAAATAACAGTCACTCTTGAAGCATAGTTGAAGACCAACACTTGAAGAGTTGTTTTGTTGAAGTAATCACCCTTGGAGTATTGTTGAAGACCAAAACTTAAAGACTTGTTTTGTTGGAGTAGTCATCCTTGGAGCATAGTTGAATATCAACACTCAAAGAAATGTTTTGTTGGTGCAACCATAAAAGTTTTGCTGAAGCAGACATGAAGTTTTTGTAGAGGTAGATTTGAGAGCTCTTTCCAGGCCTATCTTGGATACATTTTTTAGAATTATTTGAATTTTTTGATGGAGGCTTGAAGCAGTATTGAAGTCACCTTAAGGGATTGAAGCAAACTGAGAGGGTTGAATCTGTAGAGGATTGGATTTTTCATACAAGGTTGGAGCTTGGATTTGTAGTTGAATATTAGAGTCCTCATTCAAGGTTCAAGCCTTGAAGGAGTTAAGGAATTTGTTGTACAAGTTGGAGCTTGGGTTTTTAGATTCCTAAAATTCATTAATAAAATTATTTTCTTGTTGCACATCTTTTGTTTTGGTTTAATTAGTGATTTTTACTGGCATAATATAACATTTGTAAAGAAATATTGATTCAACCCCACTCTCAATATTTCCAACACTAGCACACCTTACATTTTTTCCACCTTGCAATATTTTTATTGACATGCTAGAAGGAATTTTCACAATGCAATGTTATTGTTCATATTCTGGTTGTTTATGATAGAAAGAAATCTAACATGTGTTAGAGTTCCTTCACCTTGGAATGTTCTTACTAGCAATGTGCTTGTGCTTGTGTTAAAACAAAATATTGCGCGCACTAGATTTCTTTTGGCATGCAATATTTTTCTTGGTAGTATGCTTGTATTTGTGCTACATGTGAAGCTAACACTCGTTAAATTTCTTTCACATTGCAATGTTGTTATTGGAAAATGCTTTTGTTTGGGCTAGAAACTATGTTAGATTTCCTTTGCTTTGCAATATTTTTGTTGTCTATTTGGTTGTTTATGATAGAAGAAAATCTAGCACGTGTTAGATTTCCTTCACCTTGGCAATGTTATTGGAAATGTGCTTGTGTTCGAGCTAGAAGTTGTGTTAAATTTCTTTTGCTCTACAATATTGTTGTTGTCAATTTGGTTGTTTATTATAAAAGGAAATCTAGCACGTGTTAGATTTCCTTCACCTTGGCAATGTGCTTTTGTTTGTGTTAGAAGGAAATATAACATACGTTAGGTTTCTTTTGGCATGAAATGTTGTTGTTGGTAGTATGCTTGTATTTGTGCTACATGTAAAGCTAATATGCAATAAATTTATTTTACCTTGCGCTGTTGTTATTGGAAATGTGCTTGTGTTTGTGATAGAAGTTGTTCTAGATATCTTTTTCCATGCAATGTTGTTGTTGGCAATATTCTTTTGTTTACGTTGGAAGCAAATCTAACATGCTAGATTTCTTTCACCCTACAATGTTGTTGTGTGCTTGTGTTTGTGCTATGCGTAAATCTAACACATGTTATATTTTCTTCACCTTGCATTGTTTTTATTGCCAACATGGCTTCAATTTTGGCTCAAAATAAATCTAGCATGCGCTAGATTTCTTTTTCACTACAATGTGGTTGTTGACAATATGCTTTTGTTTGTGCTAGAAGTAAATCTACCATGTGATAGATTTATTTTATCTAGAAATGTTGTAATGTGTTTGTGTTTGTGCTAGAAATAAATCTAGCATACATTAGATTCTTTCACCCTTCTATGATTTTAGTGACAATGTGTTTGTATATGCGTTAGAAGGAAATCTAGTGTGCACTAGATTTCTTTCGCATTGCAATGTTGTTGTTGGAAATTCAATTGTTTGTGCTAGAAGGAAATCTAGTATACGCCATATTTCCTTCACCACAATGATGTTATTGGCAATGTGTTTTTGATTGTGCTAAAAGGAAATCTAGCATGTGCTAGATTTCTTTTTCCCTAGAATTTTGTTGTTAATATATTTGTGTTCATGCTATAACAAAATCTGGAATACGCTAAATTCTAAAGCCCTACAATGTTATGTGTTTGTGTTTGTGCTAGAAGGAAATCTACCACACCAGATTTCTTTTGTCTTGCATAAGGTATTTTTGACAATAAGCTTGTTTGTTCTAGAAGCAAATCTAATGTGTGATATGTTTCTTTCACCCTACAATATCGTTATGTGCTTTTGTTTTGGAGAGAAGGAAATCTAGCGTGTGTTAGATTTCATTAACCTTGCAATGTTGTTATTGGTGACATGTTTGTGTTTGAGATAAAAGTACATATAACATGTTAGATCTAATTCACCTTGCAATATTGTGATTGGAAATATGCTTATGTTTGTGATAGAAGAAAATCTAGCATGATTTAGATTTCATTTACCCTACAATATTGATGTTGACATTATGTTTGTGTATTGTGGGAGGAATTCTAGCATGCACCTATTTTGTTTTGCAATGCAATATTGGTGTTAGAAACGTGCTTATGTTTGTACTAGAATAAAATCTAGTATGGAATAGATTTGTTTTGCAATTCAATATTACTGTTGACAACCTGCTTGTATTTGTGCTAGAATGAAATATAACCTGCATTGTATTTCTTTTGCAATTGAATATTGTTGGAAATGTACTTGTGCTTGTGCTAGAAGGAATTCTATCATGCATTGGATTTCGTTTTCACTACAATGTTATTGTTGGCAATGTGCTAGAAGTAAATGAAGCATAGGTTATATATCCTCCACCCTGCAATGTTGTTTTTGGCAATGTGATTTTGTTTGTGCTAGAAGAAACTCTAGAATGTGTAAGATTTCTTTTACTTTGCAATGTTTTTGTGAGTAACATTCTTCTATTTACACTAGAAGCAGATTTAACATGTGGTGGATTTCAAATGCCTTACAAAATTGTTGTTGGCAATGTGCTTGTGTTTGTGCTAGAAGGGAATCTAGCATGTGCTAGATTTATTTGACCGTGTAACATTGCTTCTAGCAATATGCTTATGTTTGGAGTAGAAGGAATGATATTGATTGTTAGATTTCATTTAAGGTGCAATGTTGTTGCTCAAAACGGGGTTCTACTTGTGATAGAAGGAAAGCTAGCACACATTATATTTCCTTCATAATCTAATGTTGTTATTAGAAATATGTTTGTTGTTATGCTAGAAGGAAGGTTATAATGTGTTAAATTTCCTTCATCTTGCAATATTATTGTTGAAAATGTGTTTGTGTTTGTGATAGAAGTAAATCTTGCATCCCTTGAATTTTTTTCACAATGCAACATTATTGTTGGAAATGTGCTTGTATTTGTGTTAGAAGGAGTTATAAAATGCATTAGATTTCTTTGTTCTTGTTCCAAAAGGAAAACTATCAAGATTTCACCCTCACCAAGGTTAGTGCTCTGAAATTATTGTTGGAAATGCATTTGTGATTATGCAAGAAGGATACCTAGTGATTACTAGGGTTTCTTCTAGACACCATTACACTTATGAAACCAATGGTATAGGGGTGACATTGTCTCAATAATCACAATGGTTAGAGTTATAGCTTTTGATGTGCCCTTTTATTGAATTTGGAACGATTTATGGAGATCAATGATAGTGAAAAAGAATTGTATATAGATATATGTTGTTGTTGGCACTACATTTTTGCTTGAGTTGGAAGGAAAGATAATGGTATAGCTTTCCTTTTGGCACAAACATAAAAATCCAATCATAATTATTTGATCCATGGAGAATAATGTGATCTTTGTATAATTTTGAAGTTTATGAATAAATGTATTATTGAGGTATACTAAATTTTGCTTCCAATGCAAATGTATGCAACTTTACAGGTATCAAGCATAATTTTTTAACATGTATTGTTTTTGTCTCTATTTTTTTGTATAGTTATGAAATTCCAAAAACAATTTCACTAATGTTTGGATGCATAAGATAAGACTCTTCCTCATCAACATAAAAATCTAGGAAAACTCAAATCTACACTTTTCGACGACCTAAATTTAACATCCCTTTGTATCCATCCTCAATAGTATGTCCTTAATGTTTATAGGTAGGGAGTGCTAACATTGGAACTAAATATTTGTAAAATTCAATTTCTTTTCTTTTAGAATAAAAATGAGAATTATCTTGTATTTACAGTACCAAAACTTTTATTTGGAAGAAAACCTCTAGTTTGCCTTTTGAATATCAAGTTCAAACATCAAACAACCTCTCTAAGTGAATATAATTTCTCCTTTTCATGGAGATTTTAGACATCTTATGTAGCATCAATCTCGGAATTTCTTATATTTTACAATGGACCATGTTTTGGTTCTTCAACTTCTACAAATTTCTTATGATCATTATTCATACACAGGCTTTAAGACTACAAGTGTCATTTCTGAATTTAAATAGGAACTTGGTGGTTTGATATGAGCTTAGATTTGTCATTCAAAACTTTTATTTGGAAGAAAACCTCTAGTTTGGCTTTTGATTATCAAGTTCAAACATCAAACATCCTCACTAAGTGAAAAAATAATTTCTCCTTTTCATGGGGCTTTTAGACATCTTATGTAGCATCAATCTTGGAATTTCTTAGATTTTACAATGGACCATGTTTTGGTTCTTCAAATTATAAAAATTTCTTATGATCATTATTCATACACATGCATCAAGACTACAAGTGTCATTTCTGAAGTTAAATAGGAACTTGGTGGTTTGATATGAGCTTATATTTGTCATTCTATGACACTATCTACATCTCTCATTGCATGGTCTTCATATATGTTTTTTTGTGTAATTTGTATGTAAAGTACTTTTTGGTAGTAGGCACTAGATGGTGGGGAAAAATATTTCATTACATACAATATGACTATCATACTTTTTAAATTATTGCATCTATATTACTATTTGAAAGTTGTGTGTTTCTACGAAAATATAAAATCACACTTTACATGGTTCAACCTTTTAACTACAATTTATGGTTTAATTGTTGTTACAGAATTGGTACAAGCTACAATGGAAAATATAGCAAAAGTGGAATGTGTTGATCTCCTTATTAATGATCAAGTCGTTGGGCTAGGAAGGGTCGAATCTACAGAGTCTAGAACTTATTATGTCAGAGAAAGGGTTAATGCATGTTATGTTGCGATTTTGATAATTGATGTCACTTAACCACATTTGATTGAGGATGTTGATGAAGGTGACATACATCCATGGAAGATCAGGTATTTGAGGCACAACATAGGTAAATCAAAATATTGAAGCATGTGTTCAAATATTATTGATAGTATAATACTTTTTTTGAGTAAATACTAACCTTATTTACATTCGTTTATAGGTGCAAAAGTTTCTTCTACATTTTCTATTGGAGAAAAGGTAGATCTTCTACAACATGGAGTGAAGGTTGGTGAGGGCTCCATATTCAATACAAAGCTTGGGCATAAAGTGCATGGAAATATGGTAAAGAAAGGATGCATAGTGGTTAAAATTGAGAAGGTTTTAAATCAAGATGTTTCTCTACCACATCCAACAGGATTTGAGCATACACTAGGGGGTGCATTGGAATCTTATGAGATTTTTCCAAAATCAGATTTGGAACCTCATTTTCATGATCATGCCATAAATATTCCCCAAGATAGGGTTAAATTCATATGTAAAAAGGTTTCTCATACACATGAATGCATGGGAACAAGCATGTGCATTGCCAAAGGAATGCTAGTTAATGTCCGCAAGGATGACATTGTTGAAGGTGAAACACCAGGGGAAACGGAATTTGGTGTTTTTTTGGAAGAGATAGATGGAAATTGTGAAATATGCATAATTGGGGATAATTCTATACATTTTTTGGTTAGATGGCCAATAAATAATTTGGTGGATGACAAAGGTGTGATATTAAGGGTTAAGGAAAAGTTCAAGGAGCCAACCAAGGAAATGGTGTTATGGGATGTTATAGAAGACACAAATCCCTAAACAAATGGGATGGGAATCTTTGTAATGAAAAATATATAAAATCAATTGATATGCATGTAATAAGGCCATATAGAAGGAATAAACAAGTTATGGCTACAACAAAAATTGCAAAATGTTAAACAAATATAGATGAAGAGAAAGAAATTCGACTTTTAGCAGGAGATGTATGTTGTAGAAAAGATGGTCTTCAACATGTAGATAGGATGGCCATTGCAGGTGCTATAAGGGGCATGAGACAAATAAATATAAATGGTATTAGGGAATTTGTCTTGAATTCACTCACGTCAAACACAGTCATGTCAAGGAGCCATGGCCATGGCCATGGCCTACCACCTATTTATAGAAATGTAAAGGACATGAGATTTAATGGGAATATTATTTGTAAGAAAGCATGGTATAAAATAAATAAGATTCCTCAAAGCACATTCTATAACTACCAACAATATTTCCAAAATGGACAGATCAAAGCTATTCATGGTAACACCAACACATGCAAAGCACGAGGACACACCATGGAAACCATAGAAATATTGCAAAAAATTGTAATGGATAATTCAGATTTTTCACCAAACCAAACTCGTCAAGTTGAGGAAGATGGAACGTCTTCTCCTTTAAGATTGCTTCCTTCGAATTACACACAAAATTCTCCGTTAAAAGAGATCAATGAGTCTCTCCAAAAAATCAACTACCCATCAATATCACAGTCAACAATGAGCAAGATATGGAATACTAAGTTTCGAGATGTGGCATTTTCAAATAACACCAACTTCAGTAAATGCAGTGAATGTATTGTGTTGAAAGCACAGATGAAGTAAACAAATACAAAAGAAATGGAAGAAAAGGCATGAGGTAGGCTGAACAAACATAACAAGATTGTTATGTGTGGAAGATATTGCTACTATGCCCATAGAATTATGTCAGAGCGGTTTCCAGAGGAGTATTTGAGCATTATCCATGATAAAATGGATTAAACAAAGACTTAAATCCCAAGGCTACATGTCCAATCAAAATCTATTGTAGGAACAAATTTAGGTGTGTCATTGACAGGTATGCTAACACATGGGCATAACACAGGAGGTTTTGGTCATTTCTCCCTACCATTTGTACAAATGGGATTGCAATTTACTATTACATCCCTTGCAAAGTGCTTAAGGGACCTTGAAGACCCACAAATTGATATGTATTGTGATCTACTTTTTGAGAGTGGAAGTTCAAGAACCCACTTACAAATGCATTACTTGACACCTCTATTTACTCAAAATGTCAAGTTTACAAGGATAATTGTATATCTCATGGAAGATCAAAGAGACAAAATGTTTATTTTAAAGCTCTTCCTCCACATTTGTTGTTACAGTTGGACAATGCAGCAAGTGATAATAAGAATCTCTATCTTTTAATGTTTTTATCACTTTTAACTGCACTTGGTGTCTTCATCACTATTGAGGTTGGATTCTTGCCTGTGGGGCACACCCATGAAGACATATATGGAACGTATGGAAGAATGTCTTCCAACCTAAAAAGTAAAGATATATATTATTTACTTGAAATGATGGATACATATCGCAAAATTGAAGAAAACCGAGTGTTTCCACCTACACTTATTGACAAGGTCCATGAATTCAAAAGTTTCCTTAATGGATACATCAAGGAGGGAAAGAATGCACTAGTTGGACATCTTAATGTTCAATACTTCCAATTTCTTGTACTCAATGATATTCCAGTACTAAGGTACAAAGAATCCATTAGAGATATTGAGTGGTAAGAACCAGTTGAGTTATGGAATATTGATGATGAAGGTCGACCTATAATTCCCATAGGGAACCCATCTTTCTTAGATTCCAAAAATAATGATGCCTATTTCAAAGAAATAAAGGAAGGGATAACATCATACATAAAAATGTGGAAAGACACTATCGGGAACGAAGATTCACCAATTGTTACAGAGGAATGGAAAAATAAAGTACTGTATTGGGAAAGAGTGCTTGATACATTAGATGGAATCTATAATGATCAAAGAATAATAGATCGAATTGATTCATCTTTTGAGGATTTCTGGCCCAAGACAAGGCACATTGTTGATTTTGATCCTAATGCACTCCATGTAATGTCAAGTATTATGGATGAATATTTTGATAATGCAATAGATGAACCTGTATATGTTGGACCCAAATGCAACAAGCCAAAGCCAACATTCAATCCAAAGATTGATGTTTAGAAAGGAAAGATGTTGCTAGTTAGATCAAGAAATGAGGATGCAAGAGAGATGATTTGGATGGAAAAATCCATCTCAGATATATTTAGGGATAATGAAAGTGAGAATCTTCATGTAAAGGTTGATTGGTGGAAGTCTATTTCAGGGAATTACAATGGAAAATTTTTAGAGCAATATTGGATACCAAATCCTGATGACACAGAACTTGGCTCTATTCCAATTAATACCATAGTTTGGGCATGGCTGCCAAAGAAAGAACATTGCAACAAGACCAAGATAGATAAATATGGTATAGAAGTTGTTCTTGACCTACTTGGGCAAATATCTTAAGATTAGGTTTATATGATTCATGAATGTGATTTTTTTTTAAGGATCTTTTAATATGCATTCAGACACACTTTTCAATATTTGATGTATATCAAATATTCTCTTCATATTATTTTTGGAGGAGTTTTATATTATTTAGTTTTTCAATGTAATCATGTGGTGATACAAATGACATGACTGTGCCATAAAATATTTAAGTTTTCAAAGATTTTTTCGACCAACATGACTTGTCACCATATCAAATATGCATAATCAAATTCAATAATGCACTTAAAAAAAACATCTAAACTTGGTCTATTAAAACAATAATATAGTAGCTAATTAGTATTCTATTTAATATAAACCATTTAAACACTTAATGAAAAAATGTTAGACATCTGTAATACTATTTGAAGTGAGTTTTCCTTAATATTCCTTATTATAATTGATCTAAATCAAATTTGTTGTTTTGTTGCACTCTAATTTATAAAAAAAATGATTTTGATCATTGAAAAACACAACTATACTTATAAAATATTTCCTCTTATAGACTTTGAAGTGGTGCCAACATTGTACTAGCATAATAAATTTGTACTCGACATAGGAAAAGTAGTTAGTGTCAATTTAAAATGGTTAATAATAGTAAGAAACACAATATTCATATATTGTTAAATAACTTTATAGGTAAGAATCTTCTTACAAAATCTATTATTCACGAGTCAAATTTAATACATAAATATAAATATTAATGATAATAGAAATAATGTAATGAATCTAAGTTTTAGATGAATGTCAATATGTTATTTTCAATATAATATCCTTAAACTCTCCAGGAATAAAAACTAAACATTTTTAATAAATAGTTTAGTCAATTTTCTCTCTTTCCTCTTGGATTTGAAAATAATCAAATTGTATTACTTTGTTACTATTCTAATTCATGATTGATTTTGATAATTAAAATGATTAGTAATTGAGTTAAGAGGCGAGGCTCATTCTACAACCTAGTATGAGGGGATGTGTAAATTTGACTATTTTTTTTTTTTGAAGGATCTATTAATATACATTCAAACACACTTTTCAAAATTTGTTGTATATCAACTATTCTCTTCATATTATTTTTGGAGTTTTATATTACTTAGTATTTCAATGTAATTATATTATTTAGTATTTCAATGTAATCACGTGGTGATGCAAATGACATGACAGTGCCATAAAATATTTAAGTTTTCAAAGCTTTGTTTTACAAACATGACTTCTCACCATATCAAATATATATAATCAAATTCAATAATGCACTTAAAAACAACATCTTCTAAACTTGGTCTATAAAAAAAATAGTTTTTAACTTAGTTTTTAACACAAAAGTACAAATAATAAATAATAAATAAATTATACTACTACTCATTCAACATTTAAATCAACATTTAATCCCTCTAGGGTCATGTTAAATCTGTATTTAAGGTGGATCTATGCTGGTATATATTGGACACATTACTATGATAATTTGTCATTAAATAACTTTATACTTAATATATCTTGCATATTGATCTATTATTCATCAAGTTAGTCTCAATTAAGTTAGTTTTTAACAAAAAAGAAAAAAGAAAAAATAAATTATACTACTGCTCTCATTCAACATTTAAATTGATCGTAAAAAAATATTTTCTCATGTCAACTTTAAAATGGTTCAAACTTCCTACAATAGTATGTAATGATGATGGTGATAATGATGATTATCATCCACTAAGACCAAATAATATGGTATATAAGAAGCCATAAAGATATTACTCTAAATCCTTAAGAATTTTATTGTTATGCTAAAAAAGCATTAAAATAAGTGTTTCAAGATCATCATAATTTTGTTTAGTTAAAAGATCAAGAAGGTTAGTAGTGCCACAAATATTTTGAAATTTAAATCCAAATTTGAGTATAAAGTGGATGATCTAAGAGGGTTTTTCATCTTCAACCATATTACTAGTGTTGCAAGGCCGATAGAATTTTAAATTGTGCCAACCTTGTCTTAGTAATAATCATAATTTAACACATGCATGATATTTACTATATCAAATTATAATTAAATGGGTTATTAATAGTAACATTCAAAACATTATTTTCATAAAGTTAATCATAGTAACATACAAAACATTATTTTCATAAAGTTAATCATAGTAACATACAAAACATTCTTTTCATAAGATAACTTTAACAAACTTAGCTTTTAGTACAAACCATAAAAAATCTTAAAAGAGATAATGTAAGGAAACCAAGATTAAGATGTGAAATATTTGTTTTTGCAAGTTTATATAAAAAAAAATTATATACTTTACCATGACAAAATTTTCACCAAAAATGGTGAATATCTACATTAAAATTAGTAAACTAAGTGATTTTATAATTCCACATTTTGAAAAAACTTAATCTAGTTAAAATTTCCAAATTCTAGATCGACGAAAAACTTCCAAATTTAATGAAATATGTGTTTTAAAGGTTTTATCTTTGTTTTTCCCCTTAAAAGGCTTGTTTCTACCCTCATCAAAAGAGTTTTTCCCTCTAGCCTCTAAATGTGTATCTTGTACACAAACTTCGTCTAGACTAGTAGGATTGAACATAAGGATAGTATGTCTAAGGTAGTTGTGCAAACCACCTATATATTTCAGCAAAGTATCTTGACTTTGTAAGTCTACCCCTAATAAGAGTGCTCTTCTCCTAAAATCTTGGGTGTAGTCTTCTAAATTTTTTCCCTTAAGCTGTCTGAAGTTTTTCCAGTTCAAGATAGCCTTTTGTAAATGAGCTAATGGATAAAATTGCTTTTTAATTGCAGTAATAAATTCAGCCCATGATAAAGTGATCTTACCATGTTTTTTAATTTCATCCTTGGTCTTGGCTTCCCACCATACCAATGCTACTCCATCCATTCTCAAAGAGGCTAACTGTATCTTGGTGTCGTCATCATGAAGGTTCTGTATCCTCAAGTAAACTTCCAACTGTCTTATCCAATTGTCAAGTTTCTCTGCATTGACTTCACCGTTAAACATAGGAAACTCAAATTTGACATCAAGCTTTAAAAATGGACTTTTACCAGTGGTTTTAGACTTGTGAGATTGATTCACCGAAGTTGAGGATGACGATGTAGAGGAAGAGGATGAAGATGGGGATGGTGGATCACCATTTCCTCTGTGTCCTTTCTTTGACTTTTCATCACTTTTCTTTCCTCCTGAAGAACCCTCTCCTTATTTATAGTTTTTAGACCCTTCTCCAATAAGCCTATCATTCTTTTCTTGGTAGAGTATCCTCACCATCTCCGTCATGTCCAAGAAAGCCTTTCGGAACACTCGTTCCTCTTCTTTGGGATCCATATCTTCAAGAGCTTCTCCCTCTCTTGAAGACATGCATGAAGCTGCTTCTATGGCTCTTGGAGGTGACTCTCTAGCCATTCTTGGTTGAGGATTACTTTCTGCACTAACCAAGTGTCCTTCACCTCTCTTGAGTTTAAGCCTAGTAAGCATCAAAACTTGCAAACAATCAACTATATCTTTGCACAAAACAAATGTTGAGTTAAACTCTAGCTCCTAAGGCTCAAATCCTTAGCTCTGATACCATATGATCTGAAAATGAAACTATTTGTATCTGCTATTCAAAGTATCCATTTCCATTTAATTAACTGTGCAAAGTGTTTATCATGTCTTGCAAATTAAATAAAGTGTTTTTGGTAACTATTTTTTAGTTTATTTGTGAGGGAATGTTAATTAAAATTACTGTTTAACATCTTGAATCAGAAATACACAGCAGCATAACTTCACAATAACAACACAGCAACATGATGAGGCAGTTCACCCCTCTTGGGCTACATCTGTCAGGTCCAAGGCTCCCAATGGGCATGTCCTTGCTCTATTAGGTTGTTCAAATTGGTTTTACAGTGAGAAATAACCCTAAACAGGCTGAAACGATTGTGAAAATGAATTCAAAAGACAGAAATAAGCTAATTATGGCTTTTATTTCACCACAAATAGTGAAGTGTAGCCTAATGCAGCTCCATTTCCCTCATGGCCCTGATGGCTCTCCAAGCTTCCCTGAAGCAAAAATGGTTGAAGAACACCTCTTTCAGCTCTAAAACCTGTCCTAATGACTCCATAATTCTCAGAATACCCAAAATTGACCAAAATGTCATCCAAATTGGTCCAATATTGGATAAGTTATGATTAAAACAAATTTTGCCCAGTGGCACTAGAAATCCTCCTCCAAAACTAGAGGAACTCCAATTAGCATCGATAAAAATGGCAACTTCCGCCGAATTTGATGGAGCACACCAAGTTAGGCAGAAACCACTAGTATTTAAGTTAAATGTTAATGCGGGTGGTCACATGCAGTTCCGCACTAACCACCAAACAAATCGTGACTTTATCCATTCACATTAAATGTGAATGCTTGGCCACATGGCCCCTCCAAACCACACAGTTACGGTTTTAAATGTCGCGCCCTTGGTTTTCTGCTATTAGCCATATTGAGGTCAGAGCTAGCTCTGAGGGCTAGCCCCTTTACAAATTTCGCCAATGTAAAGGATTTAAGCCCATGGTCCTGGCGCAAAGTCATGTGTCTTCCACCTGTAAGCCTTAAGGGCTAAACTTCACATTTTCCATCGGTTCATCAAAAAACTCCCCCGTTTGCTATGACCCGAATGCATTCAGGTCAGGTCGACCTCCGCCTATTAAACTGTAAAACGACTCGCCCAAACACTGACCCATTTGCGTTCGGGTCAGGTTGTCCTCTGCCCGACTGACCCAAACGCATTCACCTACATGATGACCCATAAAATGCTGACCTGAATACGTTCAGGGTGACCCGACTCCGTTCAGGTCGGGTCAGGTCTACCCACCAAACATTTTTTTTAAACAAGATTTGAACCATAGGCCTGGGGCCACGTGGTAGCCTCCAGGAAGGCCATGTGGCACCCTTTGAAAGGGCCCAAAAAACCATATAGAAAAATAAAATTTTGCCACATATTTTTTTTGAAGATGACAAATTTTTGTGTTCAAAAGTCATGTTTTGAAGGTTATTGGGTGTTTTAAAACTTCAATATCTTTCTCATACGACATCGGATTTGGGTCTCGTTCACGGTGCCAGAATCAAAACGACAAGGCCTATCTGGTCTTTCATGTTGTAACCAATTCTAAGCAGCTCCAATTTTGAGCATTTTTTTTCCCTTGGACATGATCACCTGATCAACAAGTAGGTCAGTGTCAAAAGGGCCAGTAGTAAGAGGTTTTTTTTCGTTACGTGCTAACTCTGAACCTGGGTCAGGACCCCTCAAGGCAACAAAAGGAAAATTGGCAGTGGTATAGAGGTTGACATGGAATCTAGGCTCAGATCTCGGGATCACACCCTCTAAACTGAAGAATTTGGGTCACAATTGCACCAAATCAAGCTTGTGCATGTGGTTGGAGGCATTCAACTACATGGAGACCCTGTCATGCATGAGGTTGGGGTTAAATTGTGTGAAAAGGAGCCTTGTATTAGGGTTTGGTCACCTAGGGTGTTTTTTTGGCCCTTGGGGGTCCTTGTATTCCCGAGGGATGTGGTGATATGTTAGTTTATCGTCAATAGTTGACCCCACTTCCTTAACTATATCTAGGAGGTTGGCTCATGTCATAGTGGCTCTAATCTCATGTTTACCCTGGTAGGGTGGTGAAACTCGGTAAATATGGGAGGGATGGTCACATGTTGTAAGACTATTCTTTTAATTTTTTCATGTATATCTTTTTTATTCATACATACTAAATAAAATGAACTATTTTGTTGGATTTAGTATGCATCTTTTTTAATGTGCGTTGTTACTTTATTTTATGATCGATTTTATCTTGTGAGCTACTTTATAAGTTAATCAACAATTTTTTCTATGCTATTGTGTGTCCCTTTTAGGATAATACTATTACTTTTCTTCTAGAGGCTCACTCTTTATTTCCCTTCCATGAAAGTACCTTATATAATTACAATTATATGCCTCACAGTTTCAACTTACTTACTTATTTCAAAGGTTTTTTTAAATACTCTCTTATGTTTTTTTATTGTAGCGAAGGAAAACTTTACGTTATGGTGGTTGGGCCTATTATCTAGATGAGGCTCCTACTCAAAACAATGTGAGGTCTAGTTGGGAATTCATACTAGGGATCCCCCTATGTTAGCGGACTTCTAGCATAGTAAAAAATATACAAGTAAGTGATAGTACTGATACTGTGTTTGTGCCAGGTGGACCCCACATGGAAATGGTGTTTGACCATATGGACTAGGCATGACCACATGGGTGCCGCATATATTTCCCTTAATGACATGAACTATTTAATGGACTAAAGTTCAAAGGGGAATAACTTTATACCCATGACTCATATTTAGGTAAATTTAATATCGATGGGAATCTCGCGATGAGTTGAAAAAAATGGTGGCATTGGTTTTGGAATTTGAAGAATTTGATAAAAATAGGTTATTGAAACCTCATATTCATAAAAAACCCTAGAGAGTGGTTCATAAAGAGTAACACTCCAAAATCCTGAGGTGGTTTAAGTGATGGGAGGTGTTACACCCATGTTCGATGAAAGGATGATCTATTCACCTATTGGATGATGTCATCAGGATTCTACAAACTTGAGTCAAGCTTGAATTCCCATGGGACAATTTTTACCCTCTATAGGTGGCTCCCATCATCAACCCTTTTCCATGTATCGATGCTATGAATAAAATAATTCATAAAATGGTAATTAAATAAATAATAAAAACAAAATAATATATATAATACTAAAATAAATAAATACATAATTGATTAACTATTATTAATAATGATCAGTTATGAAAGGTTTTAAGGTCAAAGGACATGACCAGCCACAAACAATGTCCTGAGCCTTGATCTGTTCCTCATTTTTTTGAACATGACATGTCTGTCATTGACTACAGTTTTCTTTTTTACTATTTTTTTGTTGTATGATCCCTCACCATCATCTCCTGACACCTCCTCGATAACATTTTTCTGTTGTTTTTCCTACTGGCTCGACTATCACGACTGACCTTCCTGTCCCCCCTGTAACATTTCAACTCTTACGCTTAGTTATAAAATTTATAGCTAATTCACTTTATAACTAACATTTATAATTCATAAAGGTTTAATATATGAGTTATAATATATAACTATATTATAGTTAATTATTATATTTCATTACATAGTTAATATATTAGGTTATATAATTTTATTACAGTTATTATATAATTAAAAAAAAAAAGTGGGTTTTGTTAGAAAAAGAACAAGCCCAAAATGGGGAATAGTAATGATAAAATTGACGTAAATAAATATCGATAAAAAATCGATAGTGTATGTCATTGCCTCGACAATGTCGAAAATAAACAAACAAATTTAGGAGGACAAAAAATATATAATTGAAATTTGATATAAATTAGCAACAAATATCCACAAAATAAACAACATTGAAAAAATGTTGCAAGGAATGAAAAAAAAATAGAAAATAGATTTTGATTATTGTTGGTAAGCCTTTTTAAAATTAAGAGAGGAAGACAAACATGAAGAGGGTTAAATAACAAGAGGAAAAGATGGACCAACTAGTATGAAGGGTGAATTCATATTTTGTAAATACCTTAAATGCTATAGAACTAACACAAAGTCCCAAATCCCAAGAAAGCGAAGAGCCCCTAAATTATGAGATTCCACAAATACACTTCTCAGATAGCCAATACTATACAAAAATTCCAAAAAAATGTTATCAATGAATTAAAAAGGAACTACTCAAGTACGATCGTAAAGACCATAGAGTCGCTATTGTTTGGGTTAATAAAATGGAAGCCATTTTTTAATCAAACCCACCATTAGGTGAATGTGACAAAATCATGACGAAATCCAACAATTTGGAAGCAGAGGCATATGATTGGTTCATATAGTGGTCTGGAAAATGTGATGCATGTTCCTTTAATTCGAACAATTTTGTGGATTCCTTGCTAAAAATATTCTTAGATGTAGAAGAAGATGATGTCTACTACAAATTTTTTAATCTTAAGCAAAAAGGGTTGGAAAGTGAATATTCCCACAAATGGGAAGTATTAGCTACATGGAAAAGAGGATTTATTGATGAAAAATACTTAAAATGTATAGATGTGGACTTAAATTTTATATTCGTGCAAAATTGAAATTGTACAAGCCACAAAATATCGAAGAAGCTAGACATGTAACGAACCTCATTGAAGAAAAAAATAAATTCAATAAGTCATCATATACCTGTCATGAAAAATCAAGAAATTAATCAAAGGGAAAATCAAGTAATAATTCCTTGGACAAGCCTAACAATTATAGACCACCTTAGTTGTAAGAATAAGGTAACCAATATTCAATCTCTCAAAATAAGAAGGATGGAAAATGATGGAAGTATGGGGAAATTTTTTCACCAGGACACAAATGAAACACACAAAAGCTCTATAATTTTGAAGAACAACAAGAAGAAGACTCCTCGAGTAGTGACTCAGATGAGGGTACTAATGAGGAAAATGAAGTTCCAAACATAGAACCAAAAGAAGAGGTTATTCCAAGAATTTCCCTAGCCGCAATCACAGGAATAACACAACCACAAAACCTAAAGATAAAAGGAGATATTAAGAAAGAAAAATCCATTGTATTAATAGACACAACAAGCACCTGCAATTTCATAGATGTTAACGTACCAAGGAAACTAAACCTATTTGTATGCAACAAATATAAGAGTTATGGTGTCATATGGTAATATAATAGATGGAGTTGGGAAATGTCACAAGGTCAAATTACAACTAAGCGGTTACGAATTGGAATTAAGATTCTACACAATACCCTTGGGAGGTGTAAATGTTGTGTTGGGAATACAATGGTCAAATCATTAGAGTAAATTTATAAGTTTTACATGGGCTAGAAAGAAATATATATTTTTTGGTTTTCATGCCACCCATACTTAGATTATATTGGCACGGAAGATGAAAAAAATATTTGGAAGGGAGTAATTACATTCATCTTTCAATATCAACAATTGGAATTATTAACAACAATTGGAGCATCAGTAAAACTACTAAAGGTTACATCCCTATTCCAAAAATACGATAAGGTGTTCCAAGAATTACCAATGAAATTACTTCTATAAAGGAAGAATGGACATGTTATATAAGTTAAACCAAATTTTGTGCCAATTAGTATCAAGCCATATTGCTACCCTCATCACCATAAGAAAAACTTGATGGAAAGACTAATCCAAGGTCTGCTATACTGTGGAGTCATTACAAAAAGAAAAAGCATGTATGCAACCCCAGTACTACTGGTTTGAGAGAAGGATAGATCCTTCAGACTATGTATATATTATCTAGGATTAAGCAAGATAACTATTAAAAACAAGTTTCATATTCCATTTATAGATCAGTTCCTAGACGAAATTCATGGCACAGAGTACTTCTCAAAGTTATATTTGAAATCAGGACATTATCAAATATGAATAAGGCTAGAAGGCATCGAGAAGACCGCATTCCGGACTCATGAAGGACCTTATGAGTTTAAAGTGATGTTATTCAGATTAAAAAATGCACCATCTGCTTTTCAAGCAACCATTAACGATCTCTTTCATCCACACTTGTGGAAGCTTGTATTAGTCTTCTTTGATGATATCCTTATCTATAGGAAAACCTCAAAGGAACACCTCAAGCACCTAGAAAATTTTATTTCCCTGTTGGAGAAGAATCAATTCTATGCAAAATTATCAAAGTGCACCTTTGACAAGAAGGAATTTGAGTACCTCAGGCACATTATATCCAAAGAAGGAGTCGGAGTAGATCCTAGTAAAATTAAAGAAATCAAAGAATGGCTCAATCCAACAAATATATAAAAACTAAGGGGGTTTATAGGATTTACCATGTATTACATAAGGTTTATAAGGAATTACGCTCATTTGACTGTACCTCTAGAAAATTTGTTGAAATTTCTTTTTTCAATGGGATAGCAAGGTTTATGAATGTTTTGAGTCATAAAAATAAATAATGTCATCTACCCCAGTACTAGCAACCCAAGATTTCCCCAATCCATTTGTGGTAGAATGTGACGCTTTAGGGTTTTGAATTAGAGTATTTTTAATGCAAGATAATCTCCCAGCCATAGCCTTCGAAAGTCCAAAGCTCAACATGATGAGGGAAATATTTAAGTTGACTTACCACAAGGAGATGCTTTCCATTATACATGCATTAAATAAATTACATTAATACCTATTAGGAATAAAGTTCTCAATTCACACAAATCAAAACAGTCTTCAATTTTTGTTAAAACAAAAGGCCTTATCAACATAACAACAAAAGTGGATAGAGAAACTCTCTACATTTGACATGGAAATTTTATAGAAAAAAGGAAAAAATAAAGTAGTTGCTTACGCTATCTCACAAGAGGATGAAGACACCACAACATGCTCCGCACTGGTGGTAATCCCTGTTTGATTGGATGATATTTTGATTGAATACGCCAAGGATCTAGACTCATATTTAATAATGGAAAATGTCAAACAACATCCCACTTTTGAATGGAGAAATGACATATTATGGTATAGAGGTAGAATTTATTTAATTCCATCATCCAAATTTAAAATAAAATCTCTAAAAGAATAACATGGTTCCCTTGCAACTTGGCATGTTGGATTTTTTAAAACATACTAGAACACTTGTCAATCATTTTGATTTAATGGAATGAGTAAGGAAATTCAGAAGTATGTTGTTGAATGTGACATCTCTTAGAGAAATAAAAGTGAGAATATCCTAACCCCAAGGTTACTTCACCCCTTACATATTCCAAATCGGAAATGGGAGAAAATATCGATGGATTTCATTGAAGGACTACCCATGTCTGATGGTAAAGACAAAATATTTGTTGTGGTGGATAGACTCACTAAATATGCACATTTCATGGGAGTCAAGAAGACGAACTCAACAAAACAAATTTCAAAATTCTCCAATAAAAACGTATACAAGCTACATGGCCTTTCAAAATTTATCATTAGTGATAGAGATGTAAGGTTCAAAGGAAATTGTTGGAAAGAATTTTGCAATAAGGCTGAAATATCCCTTAGCTTGAGCTCAACTTATCATCCGCAAATAGCTAGATAAACAAAAATAATGAATAATTATTTGGAAACATATATTCGATGTTTTGTAACCGATAAGAAAAACAAATAGTCTCAATAGTTTCACCTAGTGGAATGGTGGTACAATTCCACCTACCACAAATTAGCTAAAATGACCCCATTCCAAGCTTTGTATAGTTACAAACCTACGAAATGGAAGGATTTTGCACTAAGAGACTTTAAGGTTCAAGCAGTAAAAACTAATTTGGAGGAAAGAAAAAATATCATTAAAATATTAGAGGAAAATTTAACAACAACCAAAAATTGAATTAAACAAACGACCGATCAACACCATATGGAACGAGAATTTGAAGAAGATGATTAGGTTTTTGTAAGACTTCATCCTTACAAGAAATTATTGTTGAAGCAACAAGGAAAGAAAAAGTTGGCCCCAAGATTCTATGGACTCTTTCAAATCATCAGAAAGATCAATGATGTAGCTTATGGGTTGAAACTTCTAGATAGTTGTCTGATCCACAATGTATTCCATGTATCATGTCTGAAAATATGTTAGGTCAAAACCAACTAGCTCAAACAACAATACCATAAGTTGATGACGAAGGAAGGATCGTTTTAGAACCTCAAGGTATTACATTCCAAAACTATTAAAGAATACCTCTTCAAATGGAAAATAATTCTAGAAGAAGATTCCTCATGGGAAACAAAAAAGTTCCGACAACAATTGCCCTCATTATCTCTGCTTTGAGGACAAAACATTTTTAAATAGAGGGACAATGTTATGAATAAGATAATTCATAAAATGATAGTTAAATAAATAATAAAAACAAATATATATATATATATATATATATATATATATATATATATATATATATATATATATATAATTGATTAACTATTATTAATAATGATTAGTTATGAAAGGTTTTAAGGTCAAAGTACATGACCATTCACCTTCACGACCAGTGAATGCTTATATAGGCAACGGTCACGAAGGCAATTATATCATCATTCAAGTTATTAATTAATAAAATATTACTATTTGTTATTTACTTATTCGATTGAATTGAGTTGAGTATCTTACAACTGATCTGATGAAGACTAAACTAGACAAAAACCAACTAGTCTACATTGGGTATTCATTAACTTATACGCAACCTTAAATATTTCAACACAAAATCTCATAAAATATTTCCAAATTAATTGATAGTAGGTAATTAATTAATAAATTATAAGGCTACAAAATTGGTTAATTCAACATATTTAGCTTAATTTTGTTCAGGCTTAGAGTTTTTAGGAGGTGAATAGTCATAGAATGATGAAAAAAAGTCAATTTTAGGGCTTAACAACATTAATAATAATACTAATTATTATTATTATTATTATTATTATTATTATTTTCCAATTTGGATTGCATTTTCAAAATTGTGTTTATATATAAATGATTGTTTTTTTAATCATATTGTGAAATTGATTGAATTTTAATGCTTAGATTAGATGCTAATGATTAGAAATATATATTAATTTATTTTTAATAATTATTAATACATTAGATATACAATGGTTAAAAATAAATGCATAAATTAACATTAATTAATTGAAATGATTAATATTAATCAATTTGATTAATAATAAAATAATAATTAATCTATTCATTCATAATTAATTTAAAATTTGAAATATGGCTTTTGTGATCCATAATTTGTACAAAAATATATTTCGGTAATTATCACATAACAAAGAACATGGTCGACGTGTTTCGAACCAACTAGTGTGGTTCATCTTCAGGATCAGTCTTGAAGATGAATCACACTAGTTGGTTCGAAACACGTTGACCATGTTCTTTGTTATGCAATTATTACCGAAAGATATTTTTGTACAAATTAATTTAAAATTAATAATTCTTAAAATATATCATAATGAAAATAATTATTGATTAATAATTAAAAATTATCAATAATAAATTAATAATAATTAATAATTAGTTACTCCATTTCAAATATAAAATTGTAAACAGATATTTTTAAAGTGACCTTATAGCCATTCCATGATGTAGAATGTGAGGCTAATAAGATGCATATGATTTTCTGCATTGACAAGACAACATTGAAATGATGCAACATGCACATATATGATAAAAAGAGACGGTATAAAGTATTCAGTAACACTATTTTGACACTCTAGTGTATCAAAATATGAGATGCAACTACTAATGCTCCTCGACACTAAACCTATACGAGTATGATGCCCAAAATTGGATCATAGTTTTCACTAAAAAACAACAATTTTGTGATATGAATTTCGATGCAGGAAATTTGTATTGTAACAATGGATATTCTATAACATAAACCAAAAAAAATGCACTAAAATGGAATTACAAAAAGTAGGTATTAAATCATAAGACAAAAACTACCTATAACAAACTTAATAAAAAAGAGAAAGTTCATCTCAAAGGTTTTTCCCTTGAACTCTTACTATCGGGTGTTTGTTGGTCCCTTATTGGAGGTAGTCACCCCAGAACCCTTGATCACATTATGATGGACAATTTAGTTATTTATATATATGTATGATTGTAAAAATATAGCAATAGTAAGACCGGTGAATAAAATTCAAGAAGAAGAAGACTTAAAAATTGATGTACTTCAAAAAGATTTTATGTTTCAACATTTTGTAATCCTTATTAAATAGTATTGTATATAATATATGTTTGTAAAGTATATTTGATTTTTTTTTCCTAAACCACAATATTAAGGGTTGCCCACTTAACCTGTATTGGTACTGTCTCGAAATATCGATGTACAACTTCATCATTGTGTGTAGATAAAACTTAGCCACCTAAAATACCTTGCTAGTGGTTTGTAAGGGAGAAACATTTCACTCTTGTCTCATGCCTTTGGTCCTTGTGATGTTAACCTATTTTCTTATGTTTAAGGAAAATGAACTCTTAGCTAACCAAAAGTAATTTTAGGCCATACTTCAAGGCCAAAGTATATTTTAAATTTATGTGTGATTGGTTTTTGAAATTTTAATAACTATCTTTTTTTATGAAAATGGATAAAAATTATTAAATATGATAAAAAAATTGCATTGTATTGAGTGTATGGATAATGTAAGCAATGTTATATGACATCTTGTAATCCTAGGCAATAATATTGAAAAATTGTACAACTAGACTCCATGTGTGAACATAATATTATTACATGCAGTGCTTACATGATAGTGTCACCTACTAACATATGGCATGGAATTGACTACTAATTTCTATGTAACTTAGATGTCATTCTATGATACATTTTTTTTACCATATTCTATAACCCTTATATTAATTAAAGGTAGGTGAATAATTTCATTTTTAATTGAGAAATTTAATTTTTGCTAAAAATGAAATAAGGTCATGTTTTTTTTTTAATTGGGTTTAGCTTGGATGGTTGGGAGAAATGTTGTTATCCTCCCCACCTAGGTTCTTCCTACATGTGACATGTTGAGCTCTCAATGAGTATTTCATGTAATGGCTTTGAGCCTTGTTATTTGAGCAATCCCTCAAGGACTAAAACATGTACATTCCTCATATGGAATATAAATATGCTTCTCATAAAAAGGAGTCATGATTTTTCGACCTAAAATCTCATAATCAATGGTGCTTAAGTTACACTTATTGATCTGAGATGATCCAAAAAGGCCCAAAATTTGAAGTCCTCAAATCTCAGTAAAACTGAAACCAATTTGTAGATCTTGCTGAGATGATTCCAACAACATGAATGACACCTCAATTTGAGTATGTCTGAAGAAGATATGATTATCTGAATTCTGGCATAAATAGTAAAAAATTGTGGAGGTAGGACCTATTGTACCTTAAGAGACAATGCCTTAGTTGCGATAAGGAATTAGTGCTTAAGACATTTATATGATTATGTCACGAAAATATCTGTCTCTGTTTTAATCACCTTCAAGTATTTACAATTAAACCTTTAGATATCAAACATAATGAATGTCTCACAATGCTATTATTTGTTGATGTTAAATGAAATGACCAGAAGAAAATGAAAGAAGAAAGTCCAAACTGATATGCTGTCACATAGAATATATCATCTCAAACTTTTGAAGAATTTATGAAAGAAGTAGTTAAAACAAAGGAGCTCCAATTAAGGATTTTAACTCTTGATTACATAGGTACAAGAGACTTGTTGCTCAGTACTTTGTCTTATTCAAAGAAAGAAAACACAGAATGTGAACTTAGATACATATCAAAATAAACAGATGCCAGAAACTTGCTTACTCATTCATTAATCATTGAAATTTCTGAATAAAAAATAGTAATCTGAAGGTCCAAAACTCAGAACCTTTCTCCCTCTTGAAAATTACATTAAATACAGTAAAACAACAGTTTGGAATTGCTTGTAACGAATTCTAACTACCACAACTACTTAGGACTTCGGAGGTTGTCTATTACATTATCTTTGAAAAAGTAATATAATTAAAAATATACATCCTAATCTATAGGAATTGTTGATGACGTTGTTGCATTTGCTTGGTCAGCTGATTTGTCTTTCTTTGATGCTAAAAACCATTTTGGCAAGTCTATTGTCCAAGCTCTGCACTTTTTCCATATCTCTATCTTAGTCCTGGGCAAATGTGTTAGATTGTGATACTCCAATATGAATGCAGTAATTCGATTATAAGATGGTCCTTCCGTGAAAAGAGTTTTTACCAACCACAGTAGCTGGAAATTTTTCTGCAAGAAGTTCACCATTGTTTCCCCTTTAAGCACTTGAGTTTTTTCATGCCTGTTATCAACTTTACTATTTTCCATAACTAGAAAATTCTCATAAGAATCCCATGGAAAAATATTTCTTTCATCTCCCCAACATGATGGCAGACCTATTCTCGTTAATTTGTCAAATAAATTATCAAATTGACTTACTGCTTCTTTAATTTCCATCAGTTTCTTTTTAGTAGCTTTTCTGTGATCATTTCTGACAATCATCTTATTGATCTCCATTGCATATAAGGTCTTGTATTTAATGTCATTCTCTTCTAATTCCTGATCTGTTTTAGAATTAATAAAATAAATGAACCTTCTAGCCCAGATGGCTCTGTTAATTTCCTTCTGTTTATCTGTCATGATTGATTCTTCACATTCCTTGATAATAATTTTTTCCTCTGCAACTATCTTCAAACAACTCCAAATTGATTTCATTTCTGAAATGATATCATTCCAAATGATATCTTTCATGGAAAATTTTAGGGGCTAATATTCGTAGGTGGGCTAAATTTCCATGCTTTTTCCAAAAAAAAAGATTCGGCAATTTCCATTTTTTATAAAAATGATTCGCCCAAATTTTACAATATAAAAGAATTTTAACTGAAAAAATTCCAACATTATATATAGAGAGAGTATATAGAAAATCATTATAAATTTGAATAATTTTACAAATATATCAATAAACATTTTATAGTTTGCATATTAGGGACTAGTGAGATTCACCAATATTTTAAACTTCAAAATAATTTCCTATCCTTAAAATTTTCCTTGATATCTTTGCCTTGTATCAATGAAATGTTTCCTTTCAGTCTTTCTTTGAGATTTTTAATCTCAGCATCAGCATTTTGAATATCCATTTTGTACTTGTCAGCTTCGTTCTCTATAATATGAATAAGCTTTGTTGCAGTCTCAAGATCTACTTGAGCCTTTTTCCGATCTCTTTCAGCCATCTGCAACTCAGTATTCAATTGAAAAATATGTGCTTGTGGATCTTCGTTACCTGTAGGAAAAACAAAATTACAACTATGGTTATCAATATGATTTTGCAGTGATATTGCAGTTTGATTTATTTTGGCAATTTCTTCACCTTTTTGCTTTAGATGCTATAAAAGCTTTTTCTTTTCATTCTCCACCTCTGTAACTTCTGAAACCATAGAATGTTCTCCTGTAGGAAATTTTAGCTTCTTCCTCAATGTGGATATTTCTACTTCAGCACTCCGCATAAATTTCTGTACAACAGTCTTGTCACTAGGGTCCACTCCAATCTTTACAATGATTTTCTTTAACTCATCATTCTGAACTGTTAAAGCTCTTGCATTAGCTTTCTCTAACTTCAATTACTTAAGTACCTTTCCCAACATATTTTCTACCTTCATTTCCATTGCATTGGTCTTGGTCAAGTCATTCACAATTAACTGACCAGTTTGCATATGCAAATTCATCTTATCCATCAGGGGAATCTTCTTCACATCTACAGTCACATTTACAGTATTGAAATTCTTAGAAGAACCTATTGACATATCTGTGGGATGAGATAGGGAAATTATGAATTGATCTTTTTCAAGATCTATGACAGTCAAAAGTCTTGTTTGATCCAGAGCAACTTGATACTCAGCTTGGGCTTCCATGCTAGCCTTCATCTTTTGATTCCATTCTTCTATCTGTCTAAACATCTGTTTGATCAGAGGTACTTGATCATGAGAGATTTCATGACCCCTAGGTGAAGCAGGAACATTTTTTTCTTCTCCTAGATGTAAAGAAAAACCAGGTGGGTTAAATGTAAATTCTTCAGTAAACTTTGTCCTCTTCTCAGATCCCTGCTCCTCATCATCTAAGTCAATCATTGTTTCTTTGTTTCTTTTGTTTTATTTTTCTGATATGATAGGGGTATGAATGTTTGAACTTGCTAAACTTATCACACCTTTACTTGCTATATTCTCCAAATCTGGTCTGCTTTCATGAATGAAAGTTGAATACCCATTCTCAATTCTTCTATTTGAAATTACACTATGAGGGTCATAAGCCCAACTTTCCCCTAACAGCATATGCATCTCATCTAACATTTTAGTAACCTGCTCAAATGCCTGTCTCATATTGACTATGAAAGGGCCTAAAGTCATGGGTAATTTGTACATATGCCCCTTTTTCATGGGCACAAAGTGAACCTGATCAATATTTAGGCTTTGTCGAATAAATTCCAAGGCGAATAGCCTCATAGGTACAAACGTTGGAAGTCTGTAAGGCTCAAAACTTGCTCCATATAGCCTAATTTCAGAGTAATCCTCAAAAACAAACCAATATCCAAATTTTCAAGTTACTTCTAGATGTAAATATTCCTGATCTTTAGGTAAAAAAAAAGGAGGAGGAACTCCATTCAAGATTTTGTATGCAACTAACATGAAATAACTAGCGAAATCAAACAATCCAGCTTCATTTTGCTCTCTTCTTACTACATCTGTCCAGAACACTACTGATTGCCTTTTCTTATTTACATCCATAATATTTAGACCTAAATTCATGAACTCTTCCACATTTTGATATAAGAACAAGTAGACAATCAATGAAGGAAATTTAAAAGAACTTGTTAATGAAAGGCTCATTAGCTATGAATTAACTGCCTCCTACCAATATGATGGAATATCCAGCAATGTTCCTGGTTTCATCATCATGGAAAACATCCCCAAGACTGATTTATCCACTGTATTGTCATCATATTTGCCCCAAAAATTTTGCAATGCTGCTTAATACTAGGCAAATTTCTGCATCAAAAATCTCCATAGCAAATTCTTTGTTGTCCGGTTAAAATTGCTTCATGTTTGGCTTCAAAAAATATATGAACTGATTAAACTCTTCACCTGCAAGATCATCATAGTAGATTACCAGGGAATCATCGGAGAACTGAACAGATGACTTTGACTCAAGATAGCAAAGGGCTTGATGGATTAGCTGGTTAGACACTTGCAAAACATTCTCTCTCTGACAATTCATGACAAAGCATTTCCCAGGGTACATGACTGACACCAACCAATAGATAAGTTCAGGAAAAAGGTGGGTTTTTGGGATACATGCAGAAAGTACTCCATACTTGACCATGGCAGTAAATACAGGGGAGGCACTTTATTGTCTTCTTTTGCCATGCGTCAAGTGCGACAGCATCGCCAGAAGCAGGTTTTGGAATTTCTGCATCTATGAACTCTTTCAACCCATTGTCATCCAGCACCGCCTCCATCTTGTCCTTCCATGCAATATAATTCGAGCTTCCCTCAAGGGCATACTCCAATCACAATCTGTTGAAATACATCTCAACTTCGACACCAAGAAAACACTGCTACAAATTCGAATTCCACCAACTCAAAACTCAACCGCTTCAATGTTTTTCAATTGCTCCAATGATCAATATCGCTCCGATACCATGTAGAAATTTGATAACTAATATGTTATACACCGAGATTCTCCTGATCACACACTATTTTAACTTCATGCACAATACAGAATCTCTTCTACCATTGATCATTAATTGCGGAAATAAAAAACAATCACATGCGCACATTAAAACCGTAAACAATCACACATATGAACATAGTATTTTATGGGAAAGCTTAAAGAGTTTAGGTGATTATTTTCCAACTAGGATCAGGAATGATGTTTCAGGATGCCTCCTTCACTATTTCATGTTGAAATATTCAACACTCCCTCTCAATAAGAAAGGACTATCTTTGCATGCGACATGCAACTCCATGCATTCGCCCTGCAACCTTTGCAAGCTCCATGCAACTCCATGCATCTGCTCTGCAACTCTTTCGAAACTGAATAGGCTCCAAACAACTCAATAAATCTGATGCATCTATCATCAAAGTCTTCAACTTCTGATTAGCTACTGCACATGTCTTCAGGAACCGCTGCGTTGTTGAACTCTGCACCCATGCACTCTGCACTTGCTGTCAACTATGAACCGCGCTCCAGTATCCGACACTGTCACTTTGATCTGCATGCATAAATCCAACTGATCATGCTACTGCTACTCTGTGGGCTCTTCGTAGCCAGGTTCAATACATGAGATCCACACTATCTCAATGAATCCTGCCTAGAAATCTCCTCTTGGGATTAATCATGCATGTCGCCCCACCTCTCACCTGGTGGTATAGCTACATGCACTCCCTCTGCCCATCTGGCACGAAATTTCTCTACATGAGTGGTTGAACTCTTAGTTAAACTGAGAGGGGGGGGTGAATCAGTTTAACACATTCATGGACTTTTAAAACTTATTTTACTTTATTAACACCTTCATTTCATGATCAACATAATGTGTGAGTAATCTTTATTTATGAGCAGCAATTAATAAGCAGATTAGATAATGTACCAGCAGTCTTAATATGTTAGCAGCAAGTATTAGCAGAATAGATATATCATATCAACACATAGACACCAGATATACGTGGAAACCCATAAAGGGAGAAAACCACATCTTATTATTGTTGTGATGCAAAGGCAAGCTCCAACTCCCTCTCACCACTGATTTTCTGCAGGCACCAACCTACAGGAGGCTCCAACCTCAATTCTGCAAGCTACAACTTGCAAAGAAGCTCCAACTCCCATCTATTTTCTGCAGGCACCAACCTACAGGAGGCTCCTACCTCAGTCAGCTACAACTGACATTTTATCAAGCTACAACTTGATGTGGAAGCACCAACTCCCATCTATTTTCTGCAGGCACCAACCTACAGGAGGCTCCTACCTCAGTCAGCTACAACTGACATCTATCAAGCTACAACTTGATAGGAAAGCTCCAACTTCCTTACTCTTTCAAAAGAAAAACACTTGCTGATTTACCTTGGATATCAGCTCTATTCTGTACCTTCTCCTCTGCTGTTCATCAACTCTTATATCAGACCTGAGTCATCTCTGCTCAGCCCCTTCTTCTTCTTTGCTCAGCTCCTCCTTATTCACATTCTTCGTGCAGCTTGCTTATTCTCTTCAACTCTCTTTAATTCTGTTGCATACTCTCTTCTTCTCTCACTCCTTTTTCGTCAACAATCTCCCCTTGGATATTACCCTGTTTATACAAAAATAGCTTCATGGCTGTTTGTATTCCACTGGGAATTCGAAATGGACAGCCATGTCTCTTTGCCTTCTGCCTTCTCATCTCTTTTCAGCTCACTCAGAAAAATGTAACTGTAGGTTCTTATTTTAATATTACAGTGGGATATTTGCTCTCTTCCGGAGACTTGCCAATGCATCACAGCAATATAAATTTAAATAAAACATTTACATTCAAATTTAAATGAGAACTCCAGCTCACTCGTTTTGTCTCTTGGCTTGCTGCGCATTTGTCTTTTCTCTGACTGTGTCTTTGTCACCTATGGTATGTTTTATCTCTTTTTCGGCTACGTTTGCTCTTACGGCGTCTCTGTATGGGTATGTGTACATACGTGTATTGTGCTTTTATATCGGTGCATTTATATAATGTATGTAGCTGGCGGCGTAATTCCTTTACACGCGTAGTGTCTCGCATCGGTGGAAGTTCCGCAAGCGGAACATACATACACCACAACTGTCTTAAATAAAGAATCGCCCTCCACCTTGGACTGAGGCCCGTGGGTCCACAGCCTACGTGGCATAATTTAATACAACCGCAAACACAACTTCAGCTCTTGGCTTAATTATGAGATGTTTTAATCATATAATCTGCCCTTTTAATACAACTGAACACACTCTCGGCGTAATAGAAAAAAAGTTGTTTAATACATAAAATGCCCTTTCGGGCCTACCATCTGAGCTTGCATTGTCCTCCGATTGCGATTGATCTCAATCGCAACTCGAATACTCCCGATGCATTTGTTGTATTATCTATCCGATGCGATTGACCACTCCTGCTCCGATTGCGATTGATCACTCCTGCTCCGATTGTGATTGATCGCAATCCCGACTCTAATCCTCCGATGTGATTGAGTCTTTAACCCATAATTCAACCATATATGAAACCTGATTTATAGACCCATCGGGTCCGAACTTCGAATCGCAATCGCAACTCTTTTTTGCATGTTCCGATGTTCTTATAATCTCCGATGCGATTATGCCGGACTTCAAATACATTTGGATTATAACTCATACATCCATCGAGTCCGAACTCTTAATCGCAATCGCAAGTCCTTTAATATGTGTTGCGATGGTTTGTTCCTTTCCGATGCGATTGGAACTGGACTTCAAACACTTTGTTAAACATGGTTTATAGACCCATCGGGTCCAGTCTTCCAATCGCAATCGCAACTATTATGTTCTCCGATGCGATCATCACTATTCACTGGAACTCAAACACACATGAATTATGGTTCATTGATCCATCGGGTCCGGATTTCCATCGCAATCGCAACTTTCTGTTGGTTACATGTTCCGCTTCCCTTGCGATCTCCGATTGCGATTGGAGAGGGGTCCCACTTTATATTACTTCCTTTCCATTGATCATAACGTGCTCCGCTTAAATATATATTAATGTATATGCCTTGGACCATTGCAGAATATGAAATGCATGGCATTTATATGTATTGTGATGGATATATATATATATGTGTGTGTGTGTGTGTGTGTGTGTCCACCAACGGGTTAGGCGATTCCCGGAATATGGTTCTGCATTATATGCGTAACGCCCGGCGGGTAATGATTCTCGGAATTATATACATCCTCCAGCTGAGGTAGCGATTCTCGGAATAACGGCTGTGTCTCTGCCTCTGTTGCTTCTGTTGCTCTACCTCTATATTCGCTTCCTCTGTCTCTGCCTGTCTGTTCACTATTTCATTTCTTCCTCTGTATTTTCTATCTCCGCCTCTCTTTTTACTTCCCTGTCTCTTTTCTTCGCTGTGTCTCTGCCTGTTTCTGCTTCAGCGCTACCTCCTTTGCTGCCTCTGTTACTTCTTTGTCTGTTCCTTTCTGCTATATCTATTGTCTTAGTTTCTTTGTTTTCCTTTCTCTATTGCGTATATAGAATCCACTCCACCTGTTATACTTGTAGCAAATCCTATGAGGCTCCGATCTTCTACGCCTTCAATTCAACAGTTCTTTTCCTCAACTTCGAACTCTGCTACGTTACCAGAGTTTTGTTCCTCATCTTGATTTAATTTTGCAGAATGAATTGATGTATTCTCCCCAACAGTGCTTCACAGTCTTCCCACTTGAATAATTGTGCAATAACACAAATCAACTTCTACTAGACTGTCTCATTACTACACAGTCTTCCCACTTGAATAATTGTTCCTCATCACTCTGTCTCATTCGTCAGCTACTTGTCTTATGCTTTCTTTGTTTCATCTGCTCCTTGACTGATGCTACTCCTTAATTCTCCTTTTGCTGCCTCAGGTGGTCCTCCTTTTCCATCTCCTTTGCCATCAATGACAATATTTCCAACAGTCTCCCCCTTTGGCAATGATGGCAACACCTCCTCCAATAATCCAATGCTTCCTCTGCATATCTGCTTTTCCTCCCCCTTTGACATCAATGGCAAAGGGTTGCTCATTTCCTAGTGTGCATTCTATCTGTTCATTTCCTTTCTCTGAGATGTGTTTAGGCCCTCTTCTGCTGACCTTGTACCATGCTGCTCCAACCTGATGTACAAGACTTGTTGAGAGAACACTTTGAGGATTATTGGACTTGAATATACACTTAAAGATTGTGAATGCCCCATGTGACATATCAAGCTTGCTTCAACTATACTTCAGTTTATATTATAATCTTCATCTGCGATGCATATCTATTGAAGCATGTTGTAGTTGGAGTCTGTCTTCTTCTGCAATAATCATCTGCAGTACAACATCTGTTCAATTGTGATGATGCCAATATGTCTTTTATAACTGTGATTCACTTTTCTTGCCTATTGGTGATGATATGAGCTAGGAAGTTGATGATGATATTACACTTAATAGCTGCAGGTCTTTGTTACTGATGTGATCAATGAATTAACTAGAATTTGATCTAAGAGATCAAATGCCTTTACTGCTTGCATAATGAACTTTCAAAACAAAACCTTGAGGTAGGATGCATTCAATGTATTGGTCGATCTCACTTATCAACCATGCACTTTTCTTTATGACATAAGGGGGTATGTATGTCAATCTCTCTTTAAAGGTGGATTACCAGCAAATCCTTTGTGCTGAGCTTCAGATGGTAATCAAAGCTAGTCCTTTATTCTTCAGATACTTTGACTGTTCTATCAGAATGAACTTCCACAGAAGCATATTCAATATGTTTAATTGAAAACTCAGCAAACACACTTCACACAGTTTTGTAACTGATTTTTAAAAAGGAGGCCTTGAAGATATACATGTACCAAATTCACGAAGGCATGCAATTATATATATAGAAGAAGATATTGCTTCAGTGCTCAATATACTACTTCAAGTGTAAGCAAGATAATGTTATTTTTGCTCTGCTACTGACCTTTTCATGCTAAATGCAGATAATACTGGGAATATTACATTGAGGTTCTTTTGCCATAATCCTTTGATCCTGAGGACCTGAACCATGCTGCTGCTCCACTGATAACACTTGATATTCTGTTCGATAGGAATGATGCTTGTACCAAGTACCAATTGATATTACTTTGATAAAATATGCAGAGATTTCACTTCAGTTTGCACACAAACCCATAGTTAATATCACCTTCATAATTCCATACTATTGAACTTTCCGCTATTCACGTTAATAGTCATTAATATCCTCAATCTGATCTTGTAATTATTTAACATTCTTCTTTTTCTATCATTTGGTTCCAAGGAAAGCCATTGCATGTACCTTTCTAAAACTGTTCTAGAATCATTGCTGCTTTATATTCAATTCAATTGTTCTAACGTACAAATATTCAGAAAGACATCTTCAATTTCTTTTCTATGAATCTTCACGCGCTGATTACTCAAATATTTATTACTCACTTAACTACATTCCTCCAAGGTGACCTTTTGAAAGATGTGATGAACTGATGATAGGTACTCATCCTTATTAATGTGATTCATTGTTAATTCTAGCAGTAAGAGGTACATTGTGATCATCACTTTAATGTGCTGAAGTCTTCTTAGCTTACATGTTCATTGCTAATGTTTCCTCTAATCCCAAGGCTTCTTGCTGCTTTCTTTCCATCCATCAACCTGTTGGCTATTGTGTGCTTCAGGTGTTCTTCTTCCTCTATAGTTCTTTGTTGGAGAAAATTGTCCTATGCATTCTTGATCTTATAGCCGTCCTTATTCCAAGGAGCTCTTCTTAGACTGCTTTCATGGGGTCTATATATGAACTGCTCTCCCCCTGGGATGTTGCTTCATATTTGTCACTGGATGGATTTTTTCTTTGCTTCCTAGAGCATCTCTCCCTGAGACTATGGAGGATTTATTATGTTATTGAGATGATAGGCTCCCCTTTTCTCTTTTCTTTCCATACTCTATTGGGGTTCATCATAATGTCCGCACTCCTTTCCGATTCATAGTTTTGTTTGATTGGATTGGATTTCATCATCTGTCTGGAGTTCTTTAATATATATGGCAGTTTACAGTCTTTAGCTTTGTGACCATGCTTGAGGCATACATAACATCTTATTTGACCAAGGTGCATTTGAGCTGATGTATAATATTTCATTCCCCTTTTTGAACATAATTTACAATCAACATATTTATGTCCAAATTCATTGCATGCATAACAATAGCCATAGAAATGATTTGTGTACCTGGTGGAAGATTGTCTTTTCCCTTTTCTTGCTTGAGGGGTTCTTCTCTTTTGCTGCATCCTTTGCTGGTTGGACTGGATTGGCTTTGTCTTACAATATGCTGCATTATGTCCTGGTTTATGACAAGATAAACATGTGCTAATTTTCATCGGAGGGAGGAACCTCCTTTGACATCTTCCGAATTTGTTCAATTCATCCCTAGGAGCATATGAGCCTTTAGTAGCTGATTGTTTCATCCTCTCATTCTCTGCTCTTTCATGTTGCTGCTTGATTATGTTTGTTTCTTTACAACTCATGTTCCTGTTGGTTTCTGCTTCTGTAGGAATTTGCTGAGCTATTTCACAGTTCTTTACAGCTTTTACAAAAATGATTTTCTTGTTATCTTCAACCTTGGACTTACTGGTTTCACCTTCATATCCTATCCCATCCTTTATGAGAGGTGACCTTTGAGCCTTTAGAATCTGGTCCAACTGTCTGGAGCTTTTCATTTGAGGAGTATTCATTAATAAATCTCTTTGGGCCTTTTCTAATTTCTTTCTTAGGTTCACTACTTCTTCTTCCAATTTTTCACATTCCATATTTTTCTCTCTCATTTGTTGCAGCAGAGTGTCTTCTATTTTCCTTGCTTCTTCAAGGTGTGTCTTCAGGCCAACAATTTCTTTCTTATCTTCATATTCTCTCTTATCACATATTTGCACCACTGTCTTAAGGTCTTTGTTTTCATTTTTCAATTTTTCTATTTCAGTCAAAGCAGTGTCAAGCTTGGCTTTTTCTTCAGCTGTAATTTCTTCATGGTTCTTATCTCCATTCACACTAGCAGGTACTTCATTCGATTGAATATTTTCCTGTTGACATGAATTTTTCTTCTTCTTAATTCTCTTATCCTTCTTGTCAGTTTCGTCCTTAGTGTTTACTCCATGCATGAAGTGCAATCTATCCCAGATTTCTTTTGCAGAGGTTAAATCCATTATCAACTCAAGGTCCTTGTTATGAAGACTATTATATATCACACATTTTGCCTTGGCATTCCTCTGTTGTTCTTTCACCGTGGGGGAGTCTGTGCAGTAACCATCACATACAAGCTTCCATACTTTAGGTTCATAAGCCAATAATCCTGTTTTAACCTTATCTCTCCATTCAGGAAAGTTTGTTGTATTTAACATAGGTACATTTTGATAGTCCATGACTTAACTAGATCTCCTTCAAGCTATTAGGCTTGCACTAAAGGAACCGGCTCCGATACCAATTGTTGAACTCTTAGTTAAACTGAGAGGGGGGGGTGAATCAGTTTAACACATTCATGGACTTTTAAAACTTATTTTACTTTATTAACACCTTCATTTCATGATCAACATAATGTGTGAGAAATCTTTATTTATGAGCAGCAATTAATAAGCATATTAGATAATGTACCAGCAGTCTTAATATGTTAGTAGCAAGTATTAGCAGAATAGATATATCATATCAACACATAGACATCATGCACATAGACACCAGATATACGTGGAAACCCATAAAGGGAGAAAAGCACATCTTATTATTGTTGTGATGCAAAGGCAAGCTCCAACTCCCTCTCACCACTGATTTTCTACAGGCACCAACCTACAGGAGGCTCCAACCTCAATTCTGCAAGCTACAACTTGCAAGGAAGCTCCAACTCCCATCTATTTTCTGCAAGCACCAACCTACAGGAGGCTCCTACCTCAGTCAGCTACAACTGAAATTTTATCAAGCTACAACTTGATGTGGAAGCACCAACTCCCATCTATTTTCTGCAGGCACCAACCTACAGGAGGCTCCTACCTCAGTCAGCTACAACTGACATTTATCAAGCTACAACTTGATAGGGAAGCTCCAACTTCCTTACTCTTTCAAAAGAAAAACACTTGTTGATTTACCTTGGATATCAGCTCTGTCCTGTACCTTCTTCTCTGCTATTCATCAACTCTTATATCAGACCTGCATCATCTCTTCTCAGCCCCTTCTTCTTCTTTGCTCAGCTCCTCCTTATTCACATTCTCCGTGCAGCTTGCTTATTCTCTTCAACTCTCTTTAATTCTGCTGCATACTCTCTTCTTCTCTCACTCCTTTTTCGTTAACAATCTCCCCTTGGATATTACCCTGTTTTATACAAAAATAGCTTCATGGTACATTTGTATTCACTTGAGTCGAAATGTGGGCATTATATCTCTTTTTCTTCTTCCTTCTGTCTCCTTTAAATCCTGTAAAAAAATGTAAGCGCAGGTGCTTATTTTAATATTACGATCAGGATCTTCTCTCTTCGGGAGACTTGCCAATGCATCACAACAATATAAATTTAAATAAAACATTTACATTCAAATTTAAATGAGAACTCCAGCTCACTCGTTTTGTCTCTTGGCTTGCTGCGCATTTGTCTTTTCTCTGACTGTGTCTTTGTCTTTTCTGTGACTGTGTTTTATCTCTTTTTAGCTCTGTTTTCTCTTTTTTCCTCGTCTGTGGTGTAACTATTGCATACGTGTAACTGTGCTTTTTATATCAGTGCATTTTATATAAATATATGTAACTGCTGACTGTAATTCAACCCTTTACATGCAGCAAGTGTCTTGTTGATGTGGAAGTTCCGCAAGCAGAACATACATACACCACAATTGTATTAAATAAAGAATCGCCCTCCACCTTGGACCGAGGCTCGTGGGTCCACAGCCTACGTGGCATAATTTAATACAACCGCAAACACAACTTCAGCTCTTGGCTTAATTATGAGATGTTTTAATCATATAATCTGCCCTTTTAATACAACTTAACACACTCTTGGCGTAATAGAAAAAAAGCTGTTTAATACATAAAATGCCCTTTCAGGCCCACCATCCGAGCTTGCATTGTCCTCCGATTGCGATTGATCGCAATCGCAACTCGAATACTCCTGATGCATTTGTTGTATTATCTGTCCAATGCGATTGACCACTCCTGCTCCGATTGCGATTGATCACTCCTGCTCCGATTGCGATTGATCTCAATCCCGACTCTAATCCTCCGATGTGATTGAGTCTTTAACCCGGAATTCAACCATATATGAAACCTGATTTATAGACCCATCAGGTCCGGACTTCAAATCGCAATCGCAACTCTTTGTTGCATGTTCCGATGTTCTTATAATCTCTGATGCGATTATGCTGGACTTCAAATACATTTGGATTATAACTCATACATCCATCGGGTCCGAACTCTTAATCGCAATCGCAAGTCCTTTAATATGTGTTGCGATGGCTTGTTCCTTTCCGATGCGATTGGAACTGGACTTCAAACACTTTGTTAAACATGGTTTATAGACCCATCGGGTTCGGTCTTCCAATCGCAATCGAAACTCTTATGTTCTCCGATGCGATCATCACTATTCACTGGAACTCAAACACACATGAATTATGGTTCATTGATCCATCGGGTCCGGATTTCCATCGCAATCGCAACTTTCTATTGGTTACATGTTCCGCTGCCCTTGCGATCTCCGATTGCGATTGGAGAGGGGTCCCACTTTATATTACTTCCTTTCCATTGATCATAACGTGCTCCGCTTAAATATATATTAATGTATATGCCTTGGACCATTGCAGAATATGAAATGCGTGGCATTTATATGTATTTTGATGGATATATATATATGTGTGTGTGTGTGTGTCCGCCAGCGGGTTAGGTGATTCACGGAATATGGTTCTGCATTATATGCGTAACGCCCAGCGGGTAATGATTCTCGGAATTATATACATCCTCCAGCTGAGGTAGCGATTCTCGGAATAATGGATGTGTCTCTGCCTCTGCTGCTTCTGCGCTCTACCTCTATATTCACTTCCTCTGTCTCTGCCTGTCTGTTCACTATTTCATTTCTTCCTCTGTATTTTCTGTCTCCGCCTCTCTTTTTACTGCCCTGTCTCTGTTCTTCGCTGTGCCTCTGCCTGTTTCTGCTTCAGCGCTGCCTCCTTTGCTGCCTCTGTTACTTCTTTGTCTCTTCCTTTCTGCTATATCTGTTGTCTTAGTTTCTTTGTGCTCCTTTCTCTATTGCGTATATAGAATCCACTCCACCTATTATACTTGTAGCAAATCCTATGAGGCTCCGATCTTCTACGCCTTCAATTCAACAGTTCTTTTCCTCAACTTCGAACTCCGCTACGCTACCAGAGTTCTGTTCCTCATCTTGATTTAATTTTACAGAATGAATTGATGTATTCTCCCCAACAGTGCTTCACAGTCTTCCCACTTGAATAATTGTTCCTCATCACTCTATCTCATTCCTTAGCTACTTGTCTTATGCTTTCTTTGTTTCATCTGCTCCTTGACTGATGCTACTCCTTAATTCTCCTTTTGCTGCCTCAAGTGGTCCTCCTTTGCCATCTCCTTTGCCATCAATGACAACATTTCCAACAGTTTTGTCATTCAGGATGACTTGCTGATAGAATGAAAGATGAATTATAGAACATAGAGTATCTTGAATATCCCCCTCAGTGTCCATGAGAGGGATATGACTAGCCGAACCCGACAAAGATGAACGCTTAGCCATGACTAAAAATTAACGTAAAGAATAACTCACAAGGTGGTCAATTCTACTAGGTTGACAGGAAACTGAAACAGGATGCAATGTAAACTAATCAGAAAAGATTTGAAAAAACAATGCTAAATTTGCTTAAATAGGTGGCGCAACTTCAAAATTTAATGCTGACATGACGCGCCAACAAGTTGTTGATTCGACGTGGAAGACAATTGTGAAAAACTCAGCACCCTACGTCACTGCGGGGGCTCTCGAGGTACGGGGGAGAATTTTGGCTAGTGCTCTCGCAATGAATCTCCACCGTTCATCTCTGTTGTCCTTGCAGTCAATCGAGTCAACTGCGGAGGCACCCATTTAATTATCTTGTGCGCTGATTGTGCCCGTGGGTTGGGCCTTTTGTTGAAAATTCAAACCATCAACGCTTTCCACCCAACAAAATGATCGATGTTTAATCATAAATGCGAAACCCACTTTCATAAATTTTAAAGTGTTTAAACTTTTAACTTTAATACATCAACATAAATGTTTTTTATGCTAAAGTATAATAATTTTAATACTTTAACATTTTTTCAACAATTTCATTTTTTTATATTTTCACGAATTGAAAATAAAAAGGATATGCAAATGATCCACAACAGGACCCATAGGGCACCACGTGGTACTCCCATAGGTTGCCATGTGGTAGCCCAGTCATCAAGTTAGGTGGCACCCATAGAGATGATGTGGCAAGGTTGACTAAGGTGACATGGCAAGGGTGACTAGATTGAGGCAGTCGGTGACAGAGCATCATGTGGAGTTAAATAACCATATATATTATATCAAACCAATTTCATTATTAAAAAAACCATTTTTTATAACACACACCAAAGTGAGAGTCGACAAGGTTTTACCTCGGGTCAACGATGAAAAAGGAAATGCAACTTGCCAATGGATTGTGTGGGTGAGACTTCATAAGTATGCCGAGTGAAAATAATTTAAACCCATGCCATTTGTATGTGATGGAGGAGGAGGTCAGAACTAGGATGCGATGCATAGGCCAGAACTAGAACTGCGTGCACGCGGGCACATAATTCAAAACAAATTCTTGGTATATTTTAGGGAATATTCTGCATGAGTCTATTCTAGGGCACATAATTCAAGAAAATTTCTTGGTATATTCTAGGGAAAAATGTGACTCACCAATTATAAATGATCAATGTCATGATAGTCCAGTCCCTTAAGTTCCACTTTCAGTCACATGTGTAACAACTAGTGGAGTTAAATAAAATAGATCCCTTGCATGAATACAAGACAAGTTTGAATAGTCTTGCATGCCCCTGGGTTATGCTACATATCCCCCACATTTACTATTGTGATCACCCTATGATGGATCCATGGAGGGAGTTGGAATGAATCGTTGAGATGCTTCTAAATCCACCACATTTTGTTCCTCAGTTAGCTCCCTTGGTCTCCTCATAGTGGAATTCTAGACCATTGACACCCCTCCCTTCTACTCACAATTAAAGGATGACCCTCATTTTCTTCCTAGTGAAACTCATAATTATGAGTCAAATCCTATGGAAATTGTGGAATTAATGGAATTTTGGGAGCTCCAGGAAATAAGACAACCTTTCCAACACCATGAAGCAACTATTAGTTCTCTTGAATATGCTTTGCAATCTCATTTAACTAGTTCCACCAAACAGAAATGAAATGGCCAACTTGATGTTGAGATCATTTTTAAGATATTTTAATAGAAGAAAAGTTGAATGGAAATTGTGGAGAAATTGGTTTGGAAGTTGTATGATCCTAATGCAACATTCAAGAGGTTAAACGATGAGCCAAATTCGATCCATATAACTTTGTATCTAGAGGGATCAAATTTCCTAAGATGCAAACCTCTTTTAAAGTGAAGAGAGATTTGATCCTTCACGACACTTGGTAAGTCTCGAGTTCAAATAGAACTAGATTAATACACCAATATAATATACAGTTAAGATTGTATTTTGAATTTCTAAACCTAAATATATTTGCTATTAAAAAAAGCTTACAAGGTATGTTATTAATATGTAGTTATGATTGCTAAACCCAAATATTTTCACTATTAAGAAAATCTTACAAAGTGTGTTATTAGGTTAATAACTTCTAATTTTAATGAAATGTAAGAGAATTAAAGAAATGAAAAAAAAGTGGACAAACAATTTAAAACGAGTAGCTTTCACCTGATCATTTTGTAAAACGAGTAGCTTTCACGTGATCATTTTTCGCATTACGCTGTGAAAAAGGTCTATTCCATTACTCTCTCTAAGAAATGCATTTCGTTAGGGCTATGAGACGGCAAGGAGACGTCAGGCGTACCTTTTCACTCAAAGAAGGAGACCACATTCTATTTCATATAATAAACGCACTATGATAGTCCATCAAAATCCATATAGAGTACATATATCTGGAGGCCATTTCTCCCTACCACTTTGTATTCACATCGTTTTGATTTGATTGACCTCACAACACTTAACAACCTGGTCAATTTGTCCTGCAAATCTTCGATATTGTCCTGCAGATCTAAACTTTTTAAATGCCCATCATTATGACACTTCTTAAAATTATTAGCAAGTCAACAATAACGTGTTTATTTTAAAATTCACTGTATTTTACGGCTAAAAAATAGTGAAAATGTGTATACGGGCGTCAATTTTAAAGCCTAACTCCGACATATACCACTCACCCTCAAAGGTGAAGTGATAATACACTTTATCTACCACTTGATTCTCATAGATGACGTCATTCGAAATTTAAATTAGTTCTATTTGAATTATTAATGTAAGTGTTTTTTTTTTAATGAAATAAGTAAGGTGATCCATTTTTTCAAATTTATAAAACACACCTATTAAAAAATACTTTAAGTAAGGTCCATGAGTAAGAGTTTTGTTTTTGCTTTTTTTTAATAAGTAGTGTGATAAATTTTTAATTATTTTTTTAAAATTTACACAATATAATAATTTAATTAAAGTAAGACTTGCTTAAGTGATTAAATAATTAAAGTAAAACTTGCTTAAGTGATTAGTCACTACTTGTTTTAGAACAATAAGTGAAGTGATAGTTAGCAGTTCTCATCAATTTTTTATTAAACTTATATATATTTCAATAACTCAAATAAAGTTTACTTGAATTATTGATCTTTACATGTTTTAGTAGGTTCTTTTACTGCAATGGATGAAGTGATAGGAGTGCTCATCAACTTTTTTGAAACTTAAACATAGTTTTAAGCTAGCTCTTTTAGTGTAATAAATGAATTGATAGAAATTCTCATCAAAATTTTTGAAACTTGCACATAGTGCAATAATTCAATTAAAGTATGGCCTACTTGAATTATTGGTTCCTATTTGAATTATTGGTCTCTACCCATCTTTAGCATTCTTTAGTACAATAGATTAAGTATGACCTACTTGAATTATTGGTTCCTATCTATCTTTATCTTTAATTGAATTATTGATCCCTACTTCTTTTTAGCTATGTATTTTAGTGTAATAAATGAATCGATAACAATTCTCATCAAACTTTTTGAAACTTACACATAGTGAAATAATTCAATTAAAGTATGGCCTACTTGAATTATTAGTTCCTATTTGAATTATTGGTCTCTACCTATCTTTAGCAGGGTTTTTTAGTACAATAGATTAAGTGATAGTTTTCCTCATCAAAATTTTTGGAACTTACACATAGTGTAATAATTCAATAAAAGTATGGCCGACTTGAATTATTGGTCCCTATCTATCTTTTTCTTTAACAAAGTCTTTTAGTATAATAAGTGAAATGATAACAATCCTCATTAACATTTTCTAAAACTTACACATAGTACAATAATTCAATTAATATAAGCTCTACTTAAATTATTAGTCACCACCCATCTTTAGTAAGATATTTTAATAAAATATGTGCAATGATAGTAGTCACATTAGTTTTTTCTAAAAAAAAATACATGCAGTATAATAAATCAATCAAAATAAGACATACTTAAATTATTAGTCTTTGCTTTTCTATAGCAAATTTTTGAGTAATCAAATAATATTAATGTATAGAATTTTCCCCATTAATGTTCTTAATTTTAACCATTAATAACTTATGCTTATCATGTATATAACTCTATGTTAAATGAGTGATTATTTACTAATAATTAAATTTCATTAATAGTAATTGAATCAAACTAATAATAATTAATTAATTATAATTAATAATTTAATACCCTATCTTAAATAGAATTCTAAAGATGTTTTTATTGTGGCTAATTCCTATGATGCAACATGTGACATTAACCATATACATATGATTTTATGAATCAATAAATTGATATCCAAATGATGCAATGTTCATATATATGACACAAATGAGATGCAATAGAGTAACAAGAAACATTAATGTGACAAATTTAATCATTTGCATCAAAATATGAGATACAACTACCAATCCTCTATGACACTAGAGCTGTACAGTTGATGATGTCCCTAATTTCATTGTAGTTTACGTAAAAAAAACCTACAATGTAAAATGAATTTCTATGCTAGGGATTTGTATTGTAATAGTGGGTTTTCTCCAGCATCATCTAAGCCTAAATAACTAAGCAATATTGGGATATGTGACATGAATTTCTATGTTAGGGAGTTGTATTGTAGTAATTGGTTTTTTGTAACATCATCTAACCCTAATTCACTAAGTAATATTAAAAAAAAATAAGTGTTAAATCATGGACCAAATCCCAGCTATAATGAACTAGAAAAAAATAATTTCTCTCAAATATTTTTCATATGAACCCTTACTATGGGGAGGCTTGCTAACTGCCCTATTACTAGGTGTTCACCCCAAGCCCCTTCATCACATTATGATGCACAATCTACACACGTGCAAAATATACAACTCATATCCAACAATTTAGTTGTAATAAATTTAATGGTGGTAGAAAACATAACCATGGAAAAACCCATGCTTAAAACTCAAGAAGAATAAAAATTTAATTTCATAAGAAAAACTTGTGTACTTGAAAAATATCTTATGTTTTGACACTATATCATCTTAAAGAAATATTGCATTATACAAAATATGTTTGTAAAGTATATTTTAAGGTTTAAGATTGTTTTCCCACATTAAGAAAAAACATAAAATATTTAAAGCTATTGGTCTAACCTTAATAATATTTCGAGACTTCAACATGCAATTACATCATTATGTGTAAACAAAATCTAGCCACCTAAAATAATAATTGGTGATTTGTAAAGAGGGATATTTTACTCTGGCTTGATGCCTTTAGGTCTTAGATTGTTAACCTATTTTCTTATATTCAAAGAAAATAATCTCTTGAGCAATAAAAAGAAATTTAAATTCATACTAAAAAACTAGATGGAATTTTAAAACTCTATATAAATGTTAATAATTACCTCAATTAAAAGCTATATTGGATTGAGAATGTTTGAATAATGTACAAAATACTGTTAACCTGGGATAATTATAGATAATAATACTTGAAGTTGTACAACTAAAATCCATGTGTAAACCTAATATTTTTAAATATATTGATTACATCGCAGTTACCTAATAATATATGATATGAATTTGACTATTAAACTCATGTAAGTTTGGCATGGTATTCTACAACACTTATTTTTCACTATATTTATAACCCTTTTATTAAATGCGCTTAGGTAAATAATTGTTTTATAATTGGGAAGTCTATTTTTGTTAAATTAAAATGAGGTCATTTTTGTCAACCAAAAACTCGTAGTCAATGGTGATTAGATCACATGTATATCCACAATGCAAAGGCTAAGTTTTATCGATGTGGTCTCATAAATAATTATGTCAAAGGCATTATTTTATGGAAGTTTTCTTCATGGGCCTTCATCATTTGTCCATTGTTTATAAGAAAATTCCACGCATAATCACTATAATTTCCATCCATATGCACTCGTCCATATTATTGTATATCTCTCACCCAAGTTCTTATGAAGAAATGTCTATTACGCATAATTTGCTAATTCGCTCTGGAACTGCAAATTTAATAATTTTTCCAATGTCTAATGCTTTTTTTCATTTTCTGCATACACATTTAACTTTGGATACATTGTTGAAGTTATTTTTTATGAAATCTCTTCTACACTAGGTTTGATTGCATATTGCACAATCATAAAAACAAACATGTTGTATTTTCTTAAAATAGTGTTGTTCAACTGCTATTTTAAATGTATCATCAAACATATGTAATGATTATTTGTGTTTATTTGGAAGTATGGTATTATGTGTTGACTTTGTCCGCTTCAATCATCTTCTAATCGGAATTGTTTCGATAACATTATTGTTTCTTATTTATTTTTGAGTTGATGCAACAAGAAACATGGTCTCTTGTGTACATTGACATGCTTTGCATTGAGTTCCATAGTATGTTCATCTATGTTGTTGTTTTTAAAGCTAGAATTTAATGGCTTGCATAACTTTCTAACAACACTTGTTTCAAAAACATCCTCATTTATTATATGATTTTTAAGTTGATGCAATGGTAGTCACAATCTCTTGTTTTCCGCTGATATGATCTATGACAAGGTCTATGACATTTTCATATATGGTCATGTTTTCAAATCCACTGGCATTAACCTCACTATTTTTTTTTAATTCTTCTATATATTGCTCTCCATTAACTTATTTAATACGACGTGAAATGTTTTTCTCTTGTAATATATTTTTCAAAGGCTCATAATTCAAATAGCCTGCACGTGTTCCAAATTACATAACATGGAATATTGTTGTCTATTTCTCAAACGCACAAAATTCAGCTACAACATCCAACGTATCATTTGACCCTATGTATGTAGTTATATTCAAGATATACCATATCCAATCATAACAAAAAATTCCATCTTATATCTTCCCTTTTTCATATGGAATTGTTGATTGTATAATGTATCCTTGCCAATCTACTATTCCATGGAATTGCATAATTACATCTTTGTTCATGTATTTTTTTCAATGCAGTTTAATGCAAACAAATCATTATGCATGATTGAATTGCAAAAAAATTGTGCAATTATGCGTCATAAACAGAGAACATCGTATCATTTTTCCATCAGTTTGCATACTATTTCAAGACTACTTTCACCATAAATACTCTTGAACCCGAAAAATATCTTAAACATATGTATACTCATGGTTTCCTCTATCTACATCCATCTATGTTATGTTTTTTCCTAGGTTGTTATATTTATTATATGTTCATGATCAATTATTATTGAGAGTTTTTTCATGCATAGAAGTGGTTTAAAATGTCTAGCAGTTGGATTTTCTTCATGGAAAAATATGTCATAACTTTCTTTGTAATGGGCCTCCAAATTAGGCATAAATTAAGGCCCATCTGATCTTTCTTAGGCACATAAAGGTTGTATTAATTCTCCCCTTCTACACTTAATAATGTTTTTAAGCTTTAATATGTTCTTAGGAAGGTTTAGAGATAATTTCATATTTGTGCCTATTATTATTTATTTTTGGAATATTGTAATAATATTGGGCACATTATGAAGATTTGGAGAAGGAGATAATTTAGGGACTTTCTCCCTACTACAGGAGGATCAATATTGGAGAATAAATGGACATAATATCATGAAATTATTGAGATATTCTGGAACTCCGATGATTAAGAAAATATAGGAATGTGTTCCCTGTCATTTAATGCAAATTCCTAGTGTTGGGGAACCAGATCCACTATTTGAGGGATTTTTGAAGGGAAAGATTCCTCCTTTCAAGGAGAAATCTTCCTCATCATTTTGTGTAAGTACCAATTCGAATTGGACTCTAGAGGCATGTGTTTTTTAGTCTTTTTGTGGAGAAAACCTTTTATTTAGCATCTTCATTTTCATTTCTTGCAGGGATGTACTTGGATTGATTCACATAATAGTTTGGTGCCATCTTTAGCTTCTAAATATTGGTTTCTTCCATAGGAATCTGAGTCTCCTTGGTCTTTGCCATCCCACGAGCCTCAGATCCGTCTTGGACAATTTCTTTATGTTCTTTTCTCTTCTTATTCACATGCATCTCTTATTCTTGTTTTTCCTATTTATGTATTTGGTATTGATGCTTTTCTTGCTGTAGGATTGAGTTAAATGATTGAAGTGAGTTATTTTGCAGGTTATTTATAGATTCACAAGAATTATGCATCCTTAGAGTAACTTTCGAAGATCATATTCATCATTGATCTACTTGGATTTGGTTACTAGTTCACAAATATAGGATTTCTGGAAATGGCTTGTAGTGAAATAGTAGTAATTTTATGTTATTTTTTAGAATGGGATAATGAGCTTAATTTGAGTGGATTCCACTTGTATTAGGTCATAAACATATTCAAGTTAATAAAAAAATTTACCCTATTGCATTTTCACTTGATTAGGTTAGGCATTTGGTAGATTAACTAGCTCACTAGTTCTTGAATTTCCAGTTTTTAGAGTAGTAATTTTGTGTTATATTTTAGCACGTGTGAACAAGGGTATTTTAGAGTGATTCCACTTGGAGTGGAGACCTAAGACATCATAATTGATAACAAAATTTTTCCCATCCAATTTTCAAATGATTTACTTAGTCATTAAATGAGTTATCTCCAAAACAGGACTTCCTGTAGCAAAAATGGAACTTCTTGTAGCACTCTTGTAACACATGTAAACTCGATTATATTTTATCCCAAAGCTTTGTTTTTGTCTCTTAGGCTTGAATCATGACCCCTAGGATCTAAGTCCATGACTGAGGAAGTGTAAACACCAATTAGGACAATCATTGTTACGAAGTAGCTTAGGCATATTTATTTGAATTCATGCTCTTAGGATCTCAATTACAAATTGGTGGTCTTGCCTAGGATTAATTTCTTTTCAAAGCAACACTTCCATTTATGCAATTAGTTTATGATTTTATTTCATGACATTCACTCTATTACATCAGATCAACAAAATAAGGACACATTATATGTTGCACATATAGTGTCGATACCTCTTAACTTTGTACGGACCCCGGGTTGATAATTAAAGTTGGTAGCCTTGGAAGTTGAAACCGCAAGGGCTTCACTCAATGAACCTGTAACGTATCACGTGCGATCATAAAATATTAAACAATACGCTTAATTTGAGTACATACTGGAAAATACCTCTAAAAATCACATTATTTAACCCCCTACCAATATAAACCCAACACACCTTCCCAATTTAAAAATCCCTTAGTTTCACTATATATTATAGGTATATATTTTTTCATTAACTTTCAGCTCCATTATGTATACCTACCAATATAAAAATCTTTTACCCCCTATATATCCCCCAATATATTAAGTCTACTTTTCCTCATTATATATTCCTCAATGTGAACCCACGTGCTATGATATTGCTCCTGCAGTGAAGCCCCTGTGGTTGAAACATTCTTGTTGCAATATTGAGGCTCATCACTTTTTGGCGATGTTTCCAAGGAGGTGTTAAAGTATGCATTGTTTTATTCCCTATTTGATTCATTTATTTTCTTTCTAAAAAAAATAAAATATTTGCACTAGGCATATTTCATTTCACAAACAAAAAATTGCATTACATTAGCATTCTTTTTCAAAAAAATTAAAAATACTTTCCCAACACTAACCCCCCCATTTGATCATGTGGTGCAGTAAGAACCACATCGCCATCCACTTTTGCAAGTAGAAGAAGTATAGGTGGTAGAAAAGGTAGAAGAAATGGATGTAGATGATGACAATGAAGTAGATCCTCTTGGATTTCCCATTCAAGATATTGATGTCAGTGTGCATATGAAGAAAATCCCTCCATATTTCCTTCCAAACTTCCATTGTATGAGGTAAGAGGAGCTAGAAACCTTTCTCTTTGAATTTGAAATTGTTTGTATATCTTATGGTTACTTACTAAACACTCAAAATTTGAGATTGTTTCTAGAAACATTGAAGGATAAATCTCTTAAATGGCTCATGAATTTAGGTACTAATTCAATAAGACCATGGAATGATATGCAAAACATTTTAGACAAATATAAAGATCATGATCTTAAATAATAAATTTTTAGAATGAATCAAGAAGAAGATGAGAGCCTTGAGGATCTAATAGAGAGATTTATGTATAATGTTAAGAGCGAAAAATTGCATCATTTAGGATTTGACACACTAAAAACCCTCTTACTTAGAACAATTAGGGATGAGTGGATTGCTCTTCTTGATGTCATGAGTAGAGGATATTTATACTAATTATCATTTGAAGAAATTTGTGAAACATGCAAGCGCATATCAAGAGGAAGGAAAAGACTAAGTAAATTAGCATCGAGATCGATAAGTCAAGGTAAACTTTGAAATTTTTTTGATGACTTTAAAACATAAATTCCTAGCAATATAAGTGAGTAAGTAGAAATGTTAAGAATAGAAAATGAGAAAAAATAATATGTTGATATTTGTGTTATCCATGAAAAATCACATGCTACTAAATATTGTCCATCATCACCAAGGTTAAAGGAATTGTACCAAGAAGACAATGGAGCAAGTCAATCACCAAAGAAACTATGTTATGTAGCTCCAAGAAGACAATTGAAACATAGTCAACTTCGTATGGTTTAAGAGCCTAATTCACAATTTCAAGCCTATGCACATCCATCTCAAAGTAATTTGAACACACTATTTCCTTGGAAACCTTGGCCATCTCAACCCCAAAACCAATCTTGGAAACAAGGTTGGCAATAACCTTATGGGAGAAATCCACAATATCCTCAATATTTTCCTCAATATCCTCCATACCCAACTCCATGCTATCCCTACAATCCACCTCCACCACAATCACAACCTCAACCACATCCATCTCATAGATCCACTCCCACTCAAATACATGTACCATCATTTATAAACCCATACAAATAAGTAGCTCAACCCACTTACAATGACAAGGTACAACACTTCCAAACATATCCTCTCGATCTAAATGGTATTCATCTTAGATCAGGAAAGGTATTGCAAAAAAGAAACTATCTTGATGTCATTGAAAGAAAATATTCAAAAAAAGAAGATTCAAATGAGAATACCAAAGAATCACAGGTTGCACTTGAGGAAGAGAAGACATCAAAATCATAGTTTGAGGAAGTTACATTGTGTTCACCAATATATCCTCTATGTGTTCAAGATAATAATCAACAAAAATAAGAATATATGAATTTCATGGAATAATATGACATCCAAGATGATCCAAGTTAGCAAGTGCACCAAGAATATCACAACTATATTGAAATATGGTTCCAGAAAATAATTAAGTTGCAACAACACACTCTTCTTCAACAATACTTGATATCATCTCAGTCAAAGCAGTTGGTCTCCCATATTTAGGTACATGTCAAAGCATTCCTTTCAAGCCTACATATGATTCTATACATCATCTTGATGTGCACATGGCTCCATTGGAAGTATTCCTATACTTGAAAGAGATTTTGTTTTTCAAATTGAGTAGGATACAAAAAATAATAAAAGAAATGGAAAAAGAGAAAAAAGAAAAGAATAAAATTTTAGGTGAAAACCTCTTTTGAGGCACCCGAGATTGAATCACTGATGAAAAAATCCATGAGACAGTCAAAGGGTTGGAAAAAATAGAAAATAAGAGAAAAATAAAATATCTTAGGTGAAAACATCCTTTGAGATGCCTAGGCAGACATACTAGTTGAAAACCTCATTGAGGAAGCTAGTGGGCCTAAAAAAAGAGAAAAAATTAAAAATTAAAAGAAAAAGATTATTTTCTCCATTTATCTCCCTCTGATGAATGCAAGTGCTCTCCAACCTTTGCAAGCAACAAAAACAAGTTGGCACCAAAATAAAAAGTTGGTCAAAACTCTAGTCAAAGGAAGTCAAACTTGGAATTTCTCCACCTTTTCTTGAATGATCCAAAAGGACCAAGGTCATGCCAATCCATCACCCTCATTCATTTCCAACATCCACCCATCATTTCCAAGCTTTTCTCATTGATTTTCCTTGTTGTCCTGAAATGCTACATGAAGTCCTGGTTTTTAGCATAAAATTGTTTTTATTATATCTCGAAAAACATGCATCCATTTTCTGAGTTGTTTCATGGGGAGATTCATATAGATTATGGTAACATGCTCAATAAATTTCAGCAAATTCCAGTGCACACTTTGTGAGAAATCTACCTCCATCAACTACAACCATTTTTAAAAATTTTCACGATTCGTACATCAAATGGTTGAGGTTGTTCATGGGGAATGGCATAGGGATGATAGTAACATGCTCAAAAAAATTTAGGTCAATCCAGTATACCATTTGAGAGTTATGTATAAAACAATTCTACTACAAGGGGGTTGTCTTGAAATGCTACTAGAAGTCCTATAACTGCTACAGGAAGTTACAGTAAGCTACATGCAAGTGTATTGAGGAAAAAAAACAATCAGAAAGGACCTTGAGGTGTAAAAAAATCAATGAGGGCATTCTTCCCATCATTTCCTGCCACCTTCTCATCACTCCTCCATCTCAAGCACAAGGGTTTTTCTTTCTAACTTTACCTTCTGTCACCTCTATAAATTTATGAAAGGCATAGAGTTATTGCACTCCATTTTACAAGGACACACCCCTTCCTCACCAATATATAATCATCCTACCATCACTCTAATACCACCTCACACTCTCCCTCATCACTCATACAAAGCTATAAGCCTAAAATAAGCAGAGAAAGAGACTACTACAAGAAAATGTAACTTCATGTAGAAATTCTTGTGTAAACACCAGAAAAGCCCTGAAAATGGTTTTAACAAATCATGGAGACCAATAAGACTAGTGAGATGAATCTAAATACAGTAATGACACTACAAGGAGGATCCTCCACCAGAATACATACACATGAAGACTCAGCAAGGTACATGCACACAATAAACAAGTCAAGTTAAAACACCTCAAAGATAAAGAAGACACAACAAAGAATAAAGCAGCAATACAAACACAGTGATGCAACTCCAACTCCAAATCCAGCTCCAGCATGCATCATCCCACAACAAATCAACCAGTAGGTAAGGCTCAAGTAAGAAACTCTCTAACCTCACCCTTCAAATCTCTTCTAGCTTAAGAAAATATTAAAACTGTGAGAAGGAAGGGTTTTTTATAGCCAAAATCAGTAGCAAAGAAACCTCGACCTTATCTTGTAGTTAGCTTCACTTTTCCACCAAGACACACACGCATGTGGGAGAGGAACAAGAAAAAAGTGAAGAGGACGTGAGAAAGTGGGTGGTAAGAATTTAGTTGAGATGGAAGACAATGATTTCCAAGGGGTAACTGAGGGTGAACTCAGTTAACAAAAAAAGAACTCTAAGTTTATTTTACATGCAATGAAAAAATATATTTGAAAAAGGAGAAGAAATAAAAATAAAAGGTGGACCCACCACCTCTCGGCATGAAAATATTGGTTGCTAGAGGTGAAATAAAGTTGCTACAAGAAGTTTCTATAGGAAACATATCTGTTATAGTAAGTTGCTATAGGAAAAACATATTTTCTACAGGACAAAACAAATATGCTACACGAAGACAAAAGTTGTTGCAAAAGAACCTTATTTTGAGGAATATCACCCCCAAACCCTAGGATTCGAAGGAAAACATCCAAAGGAATGATAAATACATATTTTTCCTTTATCTAAGTGAATAAGAAGCCTGCAACATTTTCCTTTTTCCAGTAGTACAACCTATGGGAAACTTTTGATTAAGGTTTACAAATAAAAAAATCAAATGTGGATGTTTCCTTTGAATTGAGCTTGATAAGAAAGGGAATTGCAATTATTTTTGGGTGAGCATGAAATCAACCTTCCTCCAGGAAATATAAGAAATCTATTCAATTTGCCTATGTCTTAAAAACCCTCATTACAAAAAAAATATCTAAAACTTGTAGCAGAAATAAAGAATTGCCTTGCCAACTTTGGAAAGTTGTATTTAAGGCTATGGGGGGTGGATCTAACCATATAAATACCATAATAAAGAAGAAGGCATAGAAGAAGCTAATGAATAAGCAGAAGAATATGAAGAACATGGAGATGATCCAAAAGAAAAACTCAAGGAGGAAGAAGGAGGAGAGAAACAAATTGTGCTAAAATCCAAAATAACAGTGCCTAAAATAGACCATATCAAAACTAAGAACTCCAGAGCCCATCAGGTAACTATCTAGGAAATAACATAGAATAATAAGGCAACAAAAGGCAAGGAGGAATTCACCATCAAAATATAACTCTAACCACAATGATGAAAAGAGGCTTTCCAAGAGGTCTCTAATCTCTTTCTAGCTTGTGTCCATGGCCTAGAAGATGTTATAGAAATGTAAGAGGAAACAAATTAAGCATGAGGTGCAGTTTTGGTCAATATTTGATAAATTTTGTTATGTGCTACATAACGCTACAGGCCTACTACATGATGCTCTGAGTTGCTATAGGATCACATTTGAGGTTGTTTTTAGGGTTTCATAGGTTTCCAAATGATGGAAAAAGGTAGTAGGAGGTTGGAAAAGGGTGTGGAAGACCGTGCCAAACTAAAAAATATTCAAGAACCCATCTCACACAAGGGAAAAAGGGCAGGCTAACGGTCTCTAGAAACACTGTGTTTTTTCTATACACAAACATATTTGGAAAAAATAAGTTAAAATGGGATGTGAATGCAATGGACCTACAAGCCAACAGAGTTCCCTTTCAAAGAGGAAAGTTTTTTTTTTGTGCTTTAAATACTGCTAAACAATCATGAAAAGAAAAAATACATTTTTGTGCTTGCCCTTGCAGAACCTACAACCAAGATTATTAAGAGAAAGAACTGAGGAATGTACAAGAGAGAGTCCACCAAGGCCATGAAGGAGGAACAATTAGGTCACTAAGTTGCTCAGAGGATGAGCAACATTTTAAGTACGGGGGTATGATGGGCCTCCAAATTATGCATAAATTAAGGCCCATCTAACCTTTATTAGGCACATAAAGGCTACATTAAATATCTCCTTCTACACTTAATAATGTTGTTTAAGCTTTAATATTTTCTTAGGAAGTTTTAGAGATAATTGCATATTTGTGCCTAATATTATTTATTTTTGAAGAATATTGTGAATATTGGGCATATTATGAAGATTTGGAGAATGAGATAATTTAGGGACTTGCTCCCTACTATAGGAGGATCAATATTAGTGAATAAATGAACAAAATATCATGAAATTATTGAGATATTCTGGAACTCTGATGATTGAGAAAATCTAGGAATGTGTTCCCTGTCATTTAATGCAAACTCCTAGTGTTGGGAACCCGATCCACTATTTGAGAGATTTGGGAGGGAAAAGCTTCCTCATTTCAAGGAGAACACTTCCTCATCATTTTGTATAAGTACCAGTTCGAATTGGCCTATATAGGTATGTATTGTTTAGTCTTATTGTGGAGAAAACTTGATGTTTAGTATCTTCCTTTTCATTTCTTGCAGGGATGTACTTGGATTCATTCACATAATGAAGTTTGGTCCCATTTTTACCTTCTAAATATTTGTTTCTTCCATAGTACTCTGAGTCTCCTTGGGCTTTGCCATCCCAGGATCCTCATAGCCCTCTTGCAAAATTTGTTTATGCTATTTTCACTTCTTATTCACATGCATTTTTTATTCTTGTTTTTCCTATTTCTGTATTTAGTATTGATGCTTTTCTTCTTGTACACATGAGTTAAATGATTGAAGTGAGTTATTTTTCAGCCTATTTATAGATTCAAAAGCATTATTCATCCTTCTAATAACTTTTGAAGGTCATATTCATCAATGAGCTACTTTAATTTGATTACTAGTTCACGAATATAGGATTTCTGTAAATGGCTTGTAGCGAAATAGTAGTAATTTTATACTATTTTTTATAATGGTTTAATGAGATTCATTTGATTTTATTACCCTTTTATCAGTTCATAAAAATATTCAAGTTAATAATAATATTTACCCCATTTCATTTGCACTTAATTAGGTTCGGCATTTGATAGGTTAACTAGTTCACTAGTTCTAGAATTTCCAGTTTCTAGAGTAGTAATTTTATGTTACTTTTTATCACGTGTAAACAAGGGTATTTTGGAGTGATTCCACTTGGAATGAAGACATAATACACCATACTTAATAATAAAAATTGTCCCATCCCATTTTAATTTGAATTACTTAGTCATTCAGTGAGTTATCTTCAAAACATGACTTCATGTAGAAAAATCAGAACTTCCTATATCACTCTTATAGGATGTGTAAACTCAACCTTATTTTCTCCCAAAGCTTGGTTTTTGTCCCTTAGGCTTGAATAATGACCCCTAGGATCTAAATCCATGATTGAGGAAAAATAAACACCACTTAGGACAAGCATTTTTACAAAGTTGATTAGGCCTATTTATTTGAATTCATGCTCTTAGGATTTCACTTACAAATTGGTGTTCTTGTCTACGATTAATTCCTTTTCAAAGAAACAATTTCATTTATGCATTTAGTTTATGATTTTATTTCATGACATTCACTCCATTAATTAGATCAAAAAAAGAAGGACACATTGTATGTTGCACATATAGTGTCAATGTCTCTTAAGTTTGTACGAACTCGGGGTTGATAATCAAATTTGGTAGCCTTGGCAGTTGCAACATTCTTGTCGCAATACTAAGGCTCATAACTTTGCATAAATTTGAATTATAATGCAAATAGATTTTCAATGTTTTTTTTGCCAAATCCTTATCGAAATTTTTAGCCAATTCGATAACCAATGTATACAAAATATGTCCACCCAAATTCCTTGTTCTTCCACTGCCAAAGTATTTGAAGTTGAATTTGTCATGTTGTATAAGTAAGATTCAAGCTATTTATACCATGCATTTGTATCAATTCATCTATATTCAATTCACATTCACAAGGTAATATCTCTTCAACATTTTGTTCATGTAAACAATTTCTGAAATGTTCTATCATTCCTTCACATAACTCTGTTGACATGTATTTAAAATGCAATAGAGTTTGCATAGTAGTGAATAGGAAATATCCTATAGCATATGCAATGTAATATATATATATATATATATATATATATAGATATTATTTTTTTTGTTTTTTTTTTCTTCCCGAAATGCATCTTGAATTTCTAATTTTAAGCATCTAAAAACATCATCGACTGTGACCCTTCCCTAAATATTTTATACAAACCCCTCTTATCTATTCCCCTAAACCCCTAAGTATTTTGTGTTTATTCTTAATGAATGAATGATTGTTATATGTTAATGAGTAATTTGTATATGTCTCTTTATGTACATGACGTTGTTTCATATTATGTAAACATATTTTTTATGATAAAATTTATTGAGATGAAATATTTTGTAGATTTACTAATGAATGAATGAATGAAATTTATATGTTAATGAATAATTGTTATATGTCACTTTATGTACATGGCATTGTTTTATATTATGCAAACATATTTTTATGATAAAATTTATTGAGATGAAATATTTTTGGATTTATGAATGAATGAATGAATGAAAGTTATCTGTTAATGAATAATTGCTAAATGTCTCTTTACGTGCATATGTTTTTTCATATTATGTAAACATTTTTTTATGATGAAACTTATTGAGATGAAATATTTTGTGGGTTTACGAATGAATGAATGAATGCTTGCTATTTGTTATTTTTTTATGTATCTTAATGTTTTGCTTTCAATTATTTCCTATATAGTAGATAGATTGGGTATTGGGGAATTGAGAGTGATGTGAGGGGGGGCATGAGAGCTTCCACGTTCACATGGATGGCCATATTCAGTAGAGAATAAATTAGGATTTCGATAATCTTGGAGCAAAACACCTTCAATCCAATAAAGCAGCAAATCTTGACTTCATTGTTGCTTTGTCAAGTAAAAGGTGGTTTGCTCGACCAAGATTAAACTACTCCAAAAATTTATTTTCGAAACCAAGAGGAACTCATTCAAGTATTCATACTACTTATATTAGAATCCCCATATTAGAATGATTTTGTTTCATATTGTCCATATTAGAATCTCCATATTTCTTTTGTTGTCCTCTTTTTGGAAAATACAACGTTAAACCATTGTAGCATCTCCACAAGCTATTAGTGATTCATGTTTGAAAAAAAAATGATAAATGTCGATACACTTGAACTTTTCAAATTAAACAACTTAAACTTATAATTATTAAATATTTTTACCAAACTTTGGTAAAAGGCCATTAAAAACTATTTTTCCTATTTATTTTTTTTGTTGATCTAACCCACCACATATTGAACATTGAATATCTTGCTTTACAATTACTTCAGAACAAGGAGATTACAATTAAGGTACACCCTGTGGGCTAAACTAATTTTTTTTTTTAACTTATTTTCAATAAGAAATAGAAAACTTGATGATTATTATTGTTTACCTTTGTTTTATAAAACCCATAATTTAGTCATATTTCAACATTCAAAATAGTCATTTGCCCATCTATGTTTTTAAACATTTTCTCTAACCTCTTCTTAAATTCAAATTTGTAAAACCAATATTTTGTTATAAAGAAAGTGTTACTATTTATGATCTGTAATGCCCTTATGAAAGTTTCCCTTTTCTCAAAACATGGAAAATTATTTGGTAGTTAGGGTTATTAGTTTAGTGGCATCTTTAAATTTACTTAGACTTACTATTGTATCATTATGTAGAAATAAAATTTGACCAATTATGGTAACATTTGGTGGTTCATAAAGGGATAAGTTTTAATTTAGCTAAATCCCTCTAGCTTTTGAACCTTAACATATTTCCTTGTATTCAGATTTCAGAAAAGACAAACTCTTCACCAAACACAAAAAATTTAAACTTTGGTATAAAACCAAAAAAACTAATTTTCAGCTTCTAAGGCTAAATAAAGGTCATATATATGTGTGTGTGTGTGTGTGTGTGTGTGTGTGTGTGTATCCCAAAACCTAATTCAAACATTTTCATAACTGCAAATATTTTCATAATGACAATACACAAAATAACCTTTTCTCTTAAAATTTGTGATACAATTGTGGGTTAGATTGTAATTTTTTGTAATTTAAAATGATTTTTTGAATGCATAGATTAATTCAGCACCCCAAATAATATTAGTGGACTTGAACTTTACAAATTAAACAACTTAAACTTATAATTATTAAAGATCTCTAGCAAATTTTAGTAAAAACTTAAAAGCCATTAAAAAATATTTTATCTATTAATTAAATTTGATAAAAATAAAAATATTGAAAAATATTTTTTACGTTTTAATTATAATTCTTTTAAAACTTATCTTCAATAAAAATCTGGAAAATTATTATTATTTATTTTTATTTAAAAAATCTGAAAATTTTGTCATATTTCAAAATTCAAATAACTAAATAAACTTTTAAGCTCATGAATCTTAGAAATGTTCAATTTTTAAATAACTAAAAAAACTTTAATTAATTTAAAAATCGATTCTACAACTTGTTGGAATAAATTTTTTTTGGAAAAAAGAAATTAATTTAAAAAACAATTTTAATTTGAATAAAGTTTTTATGAAAGGTACATAAGAGAAATTAATTTTAAAATGAATTCTGCAACTAGTTGGAATAAACTTTATATAAAAGCCACACATGAAGACAATAATGTAGACCCACACACATATTTTGTTTACCACGTGGAAGATGCGCTCTGCTAGGGTTTGCCTCTGGTAGGGTTTGCTCGTCTCTGTCACGGCGCTGCCGCTCCACAGAACACCCTGCATTCGTAGCTCGTCCTCTCCGTTCTGACCAGATCTGCACTCTCTGAAGCGCACCTCATGGTTTTATCGCAGGGGGAGGCCCACAGAGCCTCCCCCACAGCCACGAATAAGGGCAATCAGTCCCACTCAGTGGAAAATCCAAACTTGACCTCTGCGCAAGCACAAACCACAGCGCCGACCAATGGCATCAAGAACCAGGGTACCACGCAGAACATGCAAGGCGAAAAGCCCACAGCACAAAAAGGAAAAGAAGCAGAAGCAACAGACACTGCCGACCACCCCAAGGTGACCTCTGGGACATGCAAGCCAATAGCGGCTGAGCGACCAAAAATAGATCTTCCGAGCCATCGAATCAACGCTCAGATCCAATTTATGAAAGACCATGCACTGATTGGCAAATTTGTGGGCTTCTGGCCCACGGAAAAGGCTCTCCATGGCTGGATCAAATCAAAGTGGAAGTCGAAAGGACAAATCACTCTGCAGCTAGGACCCAAGGGCTTCTTCACGGCCATCTTCACTTGCCTGGAGGACAAAACGCGCATCATGGATGGAGGTCCATATTTTTTCAACTCCTCAGGGCTCTACCTTCGAGACTGGACAGAGCGCTTCAATCCGGACAAAGAGGATCTTAACTGGGCACCGGTCTGGATCAGGCTTTACTCACTTCCTCTGGAGTACTGGGATGAAGAGTCTCTAAGAGATATAGGCAATGGCCTGGGGGAATTCGTCAAAATAGCGGAGGAGACCAAGTTAAGACGCTACACCTCCTATGCTCGACTGTGCGTCTTCATGCATCTTGCGCAAGCCCTCCCGGATTCGGTAAGTCTCTACCACGATGACTTCGAATGGGTTCAATCCATAGATTACGAGCATGTACCTTTCAGATGTCGGAAATGCCACGCTCACGGGCATCTTTTCAGAGATTGCCCCCTCAATCCCCCCCCCAGCAAGGCCTCCGAGGCATCCCCTGACACAGATGCTGATGGCTTCACCAAAGTCCCTTCCCGTAGGCGCCATAACAAAAATCCCTCTGCTGGCCTGACCAAATCCACTCCTCATTCCCAAACTCTCCCTTCCACAAGCAACAGCTTCGATGTCCTAGCCCAATCTTCAGACGCTGATCAATCTGGACCTTCGGCAAACCCCACGCCCATGATCATCACGCCTCCAGTTTCTGACATTCCCGCCCCTTCAAACCCGCCAAAGCTCCCTCCTGAAGCTTTCCTCCTTCCTTCCAAGCCATCCCCTGGATCTGCATCAGGAGATACTCCTTCACCGCGTATGGAGCTTGACCCCTCTGAATCGCCCTGCAGTCTGCTGGAGGAAGGTCCAGAAGGGGTTGACATCGACGAGCTGGACATCAACACGTTGGAACAAGCCTGCCAGAAACAAGACTTCGACACCATTTCGGACAAACAGATAGAAAATCTGGCGGTCGCTCTAACCAAAGCGCAACAGCATCAAAAGGCTCTCGGAATCCAAGTTGGAAGCCCGTGGGACAGCAAGAAACTTTTCAAAGACTCAAAAAAGCGAGGGCGGAAAACCGATCTCCAGCGGACCATCCTCATAGGAGAAATGCTAGTAGACTCTGGTAGGTATCCAAAGCTTACCAGATTTTTTCAACCCCGGGAAGACAGTTCCCAATGAAGCACATCTCTTGGAACATAAGGGGTCTAAACAGCCCCACCAAGTTCAGAATGCTCAAAAACTTGATACAAAAGGAAAAACCGCAAGTCATCTTTCTGCAAGAGAAAAAATGCATTAGCACCACTCTCGGCCCCATTCTCACTAGAGCATGGCCTTGCTGTCAATCTATAGCTGTTGACGCTTCAGGATTCTCAGGTGGACTGGCTATCGCCTGGGACCCTCAGGAAATTTCAATTAGTGATGCTCACGCTGCTCACAACTTGATACAAGCTACTTTCCACATCCTGGGCACAAATCTGCATGGTCACTTCACTAATGTTTATTTCCCCCAGGAGATGCAAAGGAAGATCGCTCTTCTCAACACTATCGAGGCCCTCAACTCCAGCAGAACCCACCCTCTCTGGATATTAGGAGGTGACTTCAACATGATCACAAATCTAGAGGGAAAAAGAGGTGGACGAGCTAAGATGGATGGTGACAGCACCCACTTCAAAGAATTCATTCAGCGCAATTGGCTCATTGATATCCCCTTTGCCAACGGCATCCACACCTGGAGCAACAAGCGTGCTGGCCCCCAACAAATCGCTTCCAAACTGGATCGCTTCTTACTCTCTGACAACGCAATACACATTGGGGGTGATTTCCACACCTCCATCCTGCCCACTGCTGGTTCTGATCACTGGCCCATCTCATTACAATGGACCAGACCTGGAAACACGGCTAAAAGACCTTTTCGCTTTTAAGCCTTCTGGCTCACACATCCAAGCTTCAAAGAAATGGTCAACTCAGCTTGGAAGGCTTTTATCCCTCCTCCAGGTTCCAAGATGTATCAATTCCAACAGCACCTCAAGGATCTCAAGGCTCACATCAAACATTGGAATTACTCCACCTTTGGGAACATCTTCCAACATCAAAAGGAGCTCGAACAAGAAATGGAAGCGCTACAGACTCACATCATCCAAGAGGGTCGCACAGAGGTCTTGATCTCAAAAGAACAACACCTTCTTAAGCAGCTGGAGGACCGGAGACAACAGGAAGAGATTCTTTGGAAGCAGAAATCCCGCATTCGATGGTTAAAGGAGGGCGAGCGGAATACAAAATTCTTCCACCGCTCTACCATTCAGCGCAGAATGCATAACAACATTAACTTCCTCCAAACACAAGCAGGAGAACGTCTTGAAGAACATCAGGCAATTGAAGCAGAACTCACAACTCACTTCAAAACGGTTCTACACGAGGATAGACCGGACAGGCAGCCAGCGATCAACAAGATCCTTCCCCACATCCCCAAACTCATCTCGGAGGAACACAACCAGCTTCTTCTAAGGCCGGTTTCGCTCCTGGAGGTAGAACAGGCTGTCGCTCAGAACAAAGAAGGCAAAGCTCCAGGACCGGATGGATTCACAGCCAGTTTTTTCCACCACTTCTGGGAGCTGATAAAAACTGAGGTATGGCAACTAGTAGAGGAGTTTAGATCCATGCACTGGCTCCTTCCGTCCCTTAATGCCACCTTCATTGCCCTCATTCCCAAAGCTGACCATGCTGCCTCCCCGGATAAATTCCGACCCATAGCCCTCTGCAATGTTATTTACAAAATCATCTCCAAGGTCATCGCCAATCGGCTCAAACCTCTCCTTCCTCTTCTCATTTCCCCTGAGCAAACCGGATATGTTGAAGGCCGACAAATTTTAGATGGCATCATTCTCACCCATGAAGTCATTCAATCCCTAAAGCAGATCAAAAAGCCTGGCATGCTCCTGAAGATAGATCTTTCTAAAGCTTTTGACAAACTCAGTTGGGATTACATTCGCCAGGTTCTTTCAGCCTTTGGCTTCAACCCCTCCTGGATCCGCTGGGTCATGAGTCTCATTTCCTCATCCTTCTTCTCCATCCTGGTCAACGGCTTTCCCTCACGTCCTTTCTCTCCATCTCGGGGCATCCATCAAGGCGATCCCCTCTCCCCCTTTCTCTTTGTACTGATGGCTGAAGGCCTGGGTCGTTACATCAAGCACGCCATACACCAGAAGCAGATCCGAGGCATCTCTGTTCATGGCTCTTCCGCTGTCACGCATCAGCAATTTGTAGACGACAACATGCTCTTCGGGCATCCCTCTGCTCAAGAAGCCTCTTCCCTCAAAGCCATCCTTGATACTTTTGCTGAAGCTTCAGGTACCTCTATCAATGCTACGAAGTCCCAGATCTTTTTCTTTAACACTGCGCCTTACATTCAAGCTCGAATCGCTCGGATCTTGGGCTTCACAATAGCCAAGCTTCCAGCTAACTATCTCGGCGCCCCCCTCATTGACTCGGCCCTGAAGCACTCATTCTGGAAACAGCTGCTTGACAAACTTGAAACCAGACTTTCCTCATGGACGTTCCGCTCTCTAAACCTCCCCAGTCGTCTCATTCTTGTCAAAACTGTTCTCCAATCCATGCCTCTCTACCTCTTCTCAGTCCTGGCAGCACCCAAATGGGTTCTGAAACAGATCAAGGCTCTTCAACGCAATTTTCTATGGGGAGCCTCAGGTCACAATCGCAAATGGGCACTTGTCAAATGGACTACGGTATGTACCCCCAAGCATGTGGGAGGTTTGGGTCTCCGCGATCCCCAGCACAACAATGCCATCATGGGTGCAAAAGTCTGGTGGAATTGGCTGTCTAAGCCTCACAGCCCATGGGCGAGGCTCTGGACTGACAAATACGCCAATCACAGACCCATCTCTGAGCTCATCCGACTCACCACAGCCGACTCGGGCTCCTTGATCTGGAACGCAGCAAAGCAACATCGGCAACTGATCCAAGAGCACAGTTTCTGGGAAGTTCACAATGGTCAAACTGCACGCTTCTGGACAGACGCATGGCAGCAAAGACCCCGTCTGCTGTCCTGCATAGATCCTCAGCTTCAACCGCAGGAGATCCACACCACTGAAGATCCTGTCTGTCAGTTCTGGGAAGAGCCCCTCATCCAAGGATTTCGCCAATGGAAATCAGCAGCTACTTATCTAAATCAACAGCATGTTCAAGCTCAGAGGCAGCTAGAGAAGGAGCTAAACAGTAGGAAGCTATGATTCTCAGAGCAGCCAGACATCATTCGATGGGGGTACACTACCAAGGGCACGTTCACTACTCAGGAAGCTTATTCGCTCCTCCTTCAATCCCAAGATCTCCCAGACCCCATTTGGAAAGGGCTCTGGCTTCCTCCCCTTTGGCCTAAAGTTTCCACGTTCCTGTGGCTCCTCAGCCACCGCAAAATTCTCACTTGGGACAACCTTCTCAAAAGAGGGTTCATTGGCCCCTCTCGTTGTCCTAACTGCGCCACTCAAGAGGAAACGATCCACCATCTTATGATCACATGCCCTCTGGCTGCCTCGTTTTGGGACATCATCAGCCTCAAATGTAGAAAAGAAAGCAGAAACAGAGCGGACCTGAATGCCTTCATTCGTGACTGGCCAACAACCCCCTACAATTGTACTCTTCTCAACTCCCTGTGGCAGATCATCCCAGGCCTCACGCTCTGGAATCTTTGGAAAGAACGGAATCGGCGAGTCTTCAAAGGCCAGGTAACTCCCTTCGATGTCCTCTGGAGCAATCTTTGCAGGAACTTTCAAGAAACTCTAGGTCTTCGGCAGTGGAATCAAGATGACTTCCCCTCTCATCCTTCCGAAAAAAGCATTTGGGAAAGCTGGCAACTCACTCTTCCGCACATGAACACCTCAGGAAATCATCCAAAACGTCCTTCTCCTTCAAACCACAAGTGGGACCCCCCCCCTGAAGCCTACCTAAAGCTCAATTTCGATGGGGCCTCAAAGGGGAACCCAGGGGAGGCTGGTTTTGGGGGCATTTTCCGGGACCACCAAGGAAGACCTCTGCTCATTTTCTATGGATCCATAGGATGGGACACCAACAATTCGGCAGAGCTTGAAGGAATCTGGCAAGGACTTCAATTAGCGCAGCTCAACAACTTCTTTCCTCTGGAAATCAAAGGAGATTCTCAGATTCTCATCAACATGGCGCAGAAACTTCTCCACGGTTCTCCTCCTTCTCGAGTGTCGGACAACTGGAGATTGGAAACCAGACTTGAACTCATAGCAAACTGGATGCAACAAAACAAAGCCATCGTTTTAAAGCATGTCAAAAGGTCGGGGAACAAAGTCGCAGATCTACTGGCCAACAAAGGAGTCACCAGTGATCAAATCCTCTTTGCTGAACCTCTCTCCAATATCAATGATAGCGAGCTCCTACAGGACTGCACTCAGCTGGTGCACAAGGATAACTCCAACCCGGATGCGGGTGAATGCTGTTGACAAGGGAAATCGGGTCGGCGCGTGCCAAACCCATATGGACGCCGGCCACCCGCATTCAATTCACCATGGTTGTATTTACTCCAAGGCACACCACCCTACTTGGCATTCAAGCCGGTGGGGAAGCCGAGGTCTCTCCCATTACTCTCTTTCGTCCTCCACCTGCAGGAGCATAACCGCCTTCTCGATGTTTCGATGCTGCATTTTGCCTTACTTCTGGGCTGTCACAATGTATAACTCCATTGCGCCTCTCGGCTCTGGCTGTCCTCAGGAAGCCACGATCGCCAGCACTCGAACTGCCTTGGGTCGAAGATGTAGCATCCACTGCTGTGTAGAATTCACACCTGGCTCTAATTTCTCTCAGAGTACTTTATGCCTTCTTGCAGGTCCGCCTCTGAACTTCTCGCCTGGCCCGTCTCTGCAACATTCGCTGCGCTTCTCTCCGCCCCTGTTGCATCCTCCTCGTTTGATCATGCCTCGGCTCAGGCACCGGCTCAGATGCCGCAGAGGCAGCACCCGAGCCAGGTCTGCCTCCAGGCGCCGGTCTCCCTCCAATTCGAGCTCTCCGGTCTCTGTCTCTCCTCAGCGTGCTTCCCCTCGAGCCTCGAACAGGCGCCGAACCTTGCCGCTCCATCGCCCTCCCTCTCCTCCGCCTGGTGTCCCTCTTCCTCCACCTCCCACCGAACCTCGCACTGCTGAATCTGCCCACCTTGCTAATCCAGCCACGGCTTTGTTTCACCTCCCCTGCCTCACCTCTCAGCCCATGGTGGTCGCCACAATCACAGTGAAGTTCAAGGAGCTCCCTCAGTTCGGTTCTTCTTCAACTTCACCGGGTCCTCAGCTCCGCCCTCCTGAGTCTGACCGCGCTCTCCGCTCAGCTGTGAAGAAAGGCTCACGCGATGCAGAGGGAGACAAGCATGGCGGCAGCAGCACTGGTCGCCCAAGCATGCACGTGGCGCAGAACGACGGAGCTGCAACAGCGAATCACGCCCAGGATGATGAGGATTATGAATTTGGATGTCGTATCGAAGAAGAACCCCCCTCCGACGATTATGGTATTTAGAATTCTCAGTTTTTTTGTTTCTTTCAAGCCAGAGTTTTGGTCCAGATGGAATCTTCAGAATTTCTGGCCTGTGGGCCTATATACTCACTGTTATCGTCCTAGGTCTCAGTTTACTGAGGGTCCAAAATGTTACACTTTTAATGTCTTTTGTGTAATGCTGGTTTCCTCCTGTGAGGCAGCAATCAAACTCTTATCACGCTGGTTTCCCCTTGTGGGCAGCGCCTATTTTGTTATTTTGCTGAAACTCGTCCGGCCTGAGAAGGCTCACCTCTGTATGTACCATATCTTCTTACAGTAATAGAACTTAGTCTTATTTAGAAAAAAAAAAATGTAGACCCACGCACAAAAGCTTAAAATAAAGTTTCTCAACTTATACTCCACACATGAAGACAGTGGTCGCAGTGACAAGAAAGTTTCTCAACTTATACTCCTCACCAAATATATAAATTATTCATTTAAAAAGTTAAATATATTATGCAATAAATATTTTAATATATTTTAATTTTTAATGTGTTTTTTAAAGAATTATAAATATATTATGCAATAAATATTTTAATATATTTTAATGTGTTAATGTGTTTTGAAAGGAATTATAAATGTATGATATATAAATTATTTCAATTAAAAAATAGTTAATTGAGCTTATTTTGAATGGATGGTTAGAAAGAATGAGTGTTATTATCCTTACACATGGTTAGAAAGAAAGTTTCTCAACTCAGCGGCTTTCCCATGTGTTGGCTGACAAAACAATGCCCGAACTTCAATCATTGGAAATAGTAGCGTGTCCATTGTTGCCAACATTGAATGGAAAAACTGTCCAAGTTGCTGCAAATATCTGGAGAGTTCTACTGGTGGCCAAACTAATTTGGGAGGATGAGAATGCTAAAAATAATTTCCCTCATCTTTTTCTTAAATGTAATATATTTTGTGTTTAATAATATTTAAATGTTATTTCGGAATTGATTAAATATTAGTGATGTTTAAATATTATTTTTATATAATTTAATTAATTTATATCTTTGTTAATGGTTTCTTTAATTTAAAAAAAAAATATTAATAATACTATATTATATATATAATTAATAATTTTAACTTAAATTATTAATTCAATTTTAATAATATAAGAAATGATAATAATAATGATATATTTCTATTTTTAATTTTTAAATATATAAATTATTCATTTAAAAAGTTAAATATATTATGCAATAAATATTTTAATATATTTTAATGTATTTTTTAAAGAATTATAAATATATTATGCAATAAATATTTTACTATATTTTAATGTGTTTTTCAAGGAATTATAAATGTATGATATATAAATTATTTCAATTAAAAAATAGTTAATTGAGCTTATTTTGAATGGTTAGAAAGAATGAGTGTTATTATCCTTACTCATGGTTAATTATCTATCTGATTTGTTAATCTTATATTGATATATTGTGATAATGACTTAAAATATTATTTTTTTGCTATATATAATTGAGATGTATTTTAATATTTTTTTAATTTTCAAAGAAATAATAATGAAATATTACTTTACATTAATGTTAATGTGGAAAATGATACACACTTACTCTATCTATAGGAATTTCCCATGATATTTGTAAGCATTCGCAATATTTAGAGGTATTCTTAAAAATATTTCACTACTTGAAAATATTAATGACAAAAATGCACCACCTCCATTTCAATCCCTTGTTCATGTTGTAAATAATGGAATAAAAGTTACCTATATAGACATGCAAATGTTGAGTTTGTTCAAGCAACAACAATATGTATTGTATTTGATTTTTAATAAAATCTCAAATATTTCATATAAGGGATGAAAAACTATATGAAACACGAATTATGAGTGGAGGCTTGGAAGGGCAAATGGTAGGTTTGTCTTTCCTAAAATAATCCTTTCCATTATTCTTTTTTTTTGTAAAAATTTGAATACATAATTTCAAAGAACCGAGTTGGTTGGAAACTGGTAGTTGAGCTACTAACTCTCTACAATTATGAGAATCATTGGGTTTTGCACAAACCTCATTGAAAGGAATGGGGAAAGTACCTATATGATTGTTTTTGGTATTGGAACCATGAATTTTTAGATATGATTCACAAAATATCATGAAAGACAACAAAAAATGAATAGAATCATGTGTAGAAAGCAAGGGATGTTCACTAATAGGCCTAGGGACAAAAAATGGGTGAAAATGGGGCCAAAAAATTTGCTAATTGATAGCAAAACTGTGGAGGATTATCTAATCCATCTTCTAGTTCAAAAAATTGAGCATAATTACTACCTTAAAAATGAGTTTCAGTGCATACCTACGTTTTTGGGTGCTTATTGGGAAAGGCACAAAACACTGAGAGGGGAGGAGAGGGACTCATTGTGTATTGCAAACTAGTTGATAAACTAGCCATCATTTGAGCAAAATCTTGGGTAAGTGGGGCTAGAAGGTAAGTCTTGCTGATTTTTTCTATTGATGAAGGAAAATGATCTTCATACTTCCACCTGTTGTTCCTTGAAAGTGAGTTCCCCTAATGGCTTCATGGTCTAGCAAGGGGGTGGTCTACTACAAGAGGAATCCAAGTACTGATGAACCTATGGTTGGATAGAAAATAACTAATCCTTCATCAGTTGCATGCAAATTCTGAATCAAATCAAATAGGTGATCTTAGTGAATCAAATTATATTGTAAATCTTGTATAATGTCATGCAAATGATGATTGTAGGTAAAAATCTTTATAGTTGCATGTTGGAATTTAAATAAAATCATTTTCATGTATATCTATAACTATATGCTTCTATTTAATGGATTTAGTGAGTATAAGGCTCATAGAAATTTCTAACCTTTCGTTATATTTTTTTAATGTTATGGCCATAATAGGCCACTTGAAAGAGATTTTATAGTTGGAAGCCCAAAAGAAGCATGTTTATTAGCTTCTTAGACAACCATAGATGCTAAATGGTAACAGAAGACTCCTAGTGGGTCTCAAGCATAAGAGTTAGGGCTTCCATTAGACTTTCTTCATAAAATAATGGGAATCTTGTTCCCTGTCCCTTTTATTTCTAGTGTTTGGTATTATTCATTGCGCGAAAGATGCCAAATGTTTAAATGTATGCTTCATGTTTTAGCCTTGGTAAAAATTGGTGTGAATTTTATACCTTACGAGATAAGCTTTTACTTCTTTCTTGACAATGATATTTCCTATTCCATTAACGAAAATTAAAATATTTATATTTATTTATATTGATGCTTAGAAGTGTCAAATATCTTCCACACCTTGAAAATGCACAAGTTGGAAAAAAAAATCTATGCGAGAGGATAAATGTTATTGCTTTGAATAGTATGAAGATATAAATACTTATGTCGATAAGTGTATCAACTAAGAGTGGAGGTAGACATGTGGATTTTTTTTTTTTTTTCTTAAATACCAAAAGAATATTCTTGGTCTGCAAAAGCATTTGACTCTTTTAATTTCACTAAGTCAGCTTCGTTTCATTTACTGTTCTCACACACGTGGCAGGTGCCCACGGTGGTCGTTTTAGTTACAATTCGAACATAGTTTATATACATTGAAGGAAATTCATTCAATTCGATTTATTAAAATATTATTATTTATAATAATAATAATATTATTATAATAAAATTTTGATAATGTAATTTTTACTGAATTTTTTTTGCTTTTCATAATATAGATTAAAGTAACATAAATTTAAATATTATTGTTATAATTATATTTTTATTTATATAAATATAAATATTAAATTCTTACTATTCAAGTTTATTAATGTATATTAACCAATTTATGAATATGTTTGTGCTAGTATGTGAAATACAAAAAAATAAGTATATATAAATAGATAGTCAATTGGTATCTCCAACATAGTATTTCATTTATAAGAATATTACATCTATGGTTGGATAGTGTAACATTAGAAAAAATCCTTTCAAGATGGGAATTTTGATGAATGGTAAAAACCTAAGCAACAAAAGCTGGAAAGAATAGGGATACAAAATGTCCTTGCAATATATGTGAAATTTAAAATCTTGTGCTAGAAGGCAATGACACTACTTCAAGGATGGGTTCTTAGGTGGCTAAGGCATTGATCCTTGAAGTGGGATTGATAAAAAAAATTATGTTATAAAGAATAACTAATGGATGTGGTTATGACATTCCTAGAGATGATTACATATGTATGTATATTGGTTGAAACACATGGACATTTGCATGGATTAAATAAGTTAAAGAGAAAAACATAAGGTTTTCTTTTGATGTTTTGGGGTAGAATTAATACTGCATAGTTTAGCTCCATGGGAGGACATGTTGCACGTGGTTCTCATAACAACAAGTGTGCAAAAGAGGACTCACTTGAAAAAGAGAACCATAATGTTGGAAATTTATCTTTGAAGACCATTTAATTGGTAAGCAGGTAGTTAAAATCCTATGAGTGAGGTTGACTTTAAATCAGAAAGTGATTTCATGTGTAAGTAATACATGTGTATTTATATAAGAATACGAGGATATGTAATGTATATCTAAAGGTACCCTTTAGTACCTTATATAATGCATAATCAATATGCTTGTGTAAGTGTGGAGATGGAAGTGGAGTCTGTATTAAGTGTGGTATAATTTGTTGTATATTGGCCTTATTCAAAGACTTATGCCTAATGGAGATGATAATATTATTAGATAGATTTAATATAAATACTCACCTAACAATTTCCGAATGACATTATGCTTTGTGTTGATAATACCGTCATCTAAATCAACACCTAGTGTTATTATTTCCTTTGATGCCTTTAGAAATTTCACTATGACATTTAGTGCTAACCATGGTTTTCTCATAATGATCATCAACATTTAGATTCTTCCTTTTATAATTTAAAGAAGATTCTTCTAAATCAACAATTTGTTCATAATGAACCGAAATGGAAACATCCTTAGGCATACTTCATTTGCTTTTTTTGATGTTTCCTCTTCTTTTCAACAAGAGTGGTAACCTCATTGTCATTGATGCCAACATCATATTCATCTTGAGTTTCCACATGATGAAATGTCACCTTTATAACCCTATAATATTAATGATTTTAGTTTCCTCTTTCTTGATTGTTTATATATACTCTTGTATTTTCAACTTCCATTGCTTTTCATTTCTTTTTCCTTTCTTCCCCCGCTTTATTAATATGAAGGGTGCTAATGAATTCCATGATATCTTCCTCTCTATCACAAGTCCCTTCCAACATAATTGAAAATGGAATAGAAAAATCCTACCAAAATTAGATATAAAATTTAAGTAATAAATAAGTTAAAAGAAATATAATGATACTTACAATAATACATAATTAATAATAAGCAAACCTACATTTGTCTTCTCAATGTCTTGCATTGCAGATGCACATATCTCTTTAAAATCTTCTTCCATGTTAGAATTTCTCTTTTTAAAAAAATATTTAATCTTGTTATTTATCTTGGTTTGTTTTACAAGAGAAAAAAATATTTCTACTTGGCATCAAATATATGTCTCGCATACAGCCAATTGTCTAATAATTTCTTGCACATACTCAAAATCAACGCAATAAAAATATATTTGTTCTATATTGTTGTTTCGTCTGACTTCAACAAACAATGTGTTACACCAACTTTTGGTCATCTAACCTGTTAATATTAGATGGACTAAAGTACACCATGTAAGACCAATTTTACCATAGTAAAATTACTTTCACTATGAAAAATAACTTAATAATCCATAATTTATTAAGTTGTTTCTGGTCTAAACAGGAAACCCCATGAGGAATAATTGAATAAATCCTTATTTGTTTGATTTTCCTCAAGGGATAATTAATTAAACCAACGTTTAATTAATAGTCCTAGTCATATTTAACACAAAACAAGAAAATTAATTAGATAAATCATTATTTATCTTATTATTTTCTAGGAATAATAATTTAAAACATTATTTAAATAATATTCCTTGTTAAATTTGACTAAATAATTTATAAATAATTGAATAAATCATTAGTTATTTAATTATTACTCAACCACATTCTTAAAATAATAAATAAATCATCTATTTATTTATTATTTCTAAATAAAGGGATTTGATCAAATTCAAATTCCTTTTCCCTCCAACAAAAATAATAAAATATTCTATAAAAGTTAGATCTAGATTTGGTTAATAATATTTTAATTATGCACCAATATCTAGGCTAACTCAATATTTTGTTATAAATAGAAGAGTTTTTCCATTCATTCACTACCTTTTGTTTCCTAAAGATCACTCTCGATCTATACTTTTGGTCTGACTTTGATCCTCCATCATTGTCATATTTTTCCTACTTTTTGCTTGTGAGCTCCCTTTGAATTCCAATTTTTTCTGGGTTTTCTACACCATCAAGAGAGAGAGATCTTAGATCTAAAGCATTGAGGACATACAAGAACCCATCACATTGAGGGGGACTGGTAACATCTTTCTATGTTCCCTTCCCAGGTGTCATAATACAAAAAATTCTTCAAAACTTCTTGTCTTGTTCATTGGATGCATGGAGGAACTCTTACTTATTATTTGTTGTTTAATGTCTTTAACTACATAGATATGGATTTATGTAGCATTTATTCTGATCACTAACTGTAGATCTAAGGAAATTGATAACCATCTTTGATGTTAGGGTTTTTTTTTATGCACAGCTAAAGTGATCTTTTTTCGTACGCTTCTGATTAAAATTCATACTAATAGCTTGTGACTCCACAAGGGTTTATAATTACGACCGATGTCGTTTTTCAGATCCCTGTATGACCAGCTGCTTCAACCCTAGGGTTTTTCTTTAGCTTCTTATTTTCCACTTCTTGATATTATTTTTAACCTTTAAAACCCTAAAATGGTAAAAATTCTTACTTTTGTGTGTTTTTGGGCCTGTTGCGCAGGTGACAGGTATCAGCTGTAGCTGAGATGACACTTTTTTTTCTGAAATCTACTCCCGAGACAACCCGAAGTGCAGGTCACACTTTTTGGCCCAAAACCTGCGACCTCAACCTTCGGGACGCAAAAAACAGCTTGTAACTTGCGAACTCAGTAGAAAACAGGTCAGAACCTGTGACCTGTACGTTTTGCAGGAAGTTTTTTGTGATTTTTCTGGGTTTGTGTTGGCGAAAAGGGAGGTCTCTGGGCAAGACCCAGGTTCAGGCTTGAGGCCAAAAAGGTCTCCGCGTCCTTACACGAGGCGTGACATGACCTTACTAAGATTAGAGGCTAGATCATTGATGTTGAGGAAAGATTACTAAAACAGATCATAACTTATGAGCATACAGAAGACACACACACACACACACACACACACACACACACACATATATATATCAACTCCAGGAAGTAAGCTATCATTCATCATGACATGTTCAAAATACCGAATTAAAATTTAAACTAGGAATACATTGACCATAATCAAGTAAGAATCAACCAATTAATAATATTCAGCACAACAACAATCCAATTCCATTAACTTGGATCAAAACAACATACACATACCCCGCAGAGTCTATTACCGTTCAGTTCAATACAAAAGGCTCCATGGAGCTCTCCTAAGTCTCTACTTCCTATCCGCATTGCCTTTTGACTAACCAGCTAACTAAAAAACTAAATATAGAGTCACTTCTTTCCTGCCTATCTGTTCCTGCCGACTGACACTACCAGTCCTTGCCTCTTTTGTGCTCGTCTATTCCCTCGCACTATGTTGCCTTATGTTTCTTCTCTATCACTGGGAGTTCTACTAATTGTTTCTTGTCTCCCATCTCTGCCATTTGCGCCGTTATCTTTGTATGCCCTGCCACCTGTCTTCTGCATTTCCAAAAACGTGACAGCTCCCTGCCTACCTTGGTTGCGTTCCACCACCTATCTTTCGGCTCTCCGCAACTCCAAAACTGTTCTGTCCAAAACAAAGGCCCCAACGGCCCCCAACCACACGTTATTGACTCATCTTGAGTTAATATTTTCCTTCTATTGCGACTTCTGGTGGTCTGTCGGCTTCTAGTGCTAGCCTAGTTTCTCCTGTTGATTCCGTCTCTGTCGTTTCTTGTTCCAGTTTGCCCTGTTCCAACAAAAGCCCCAACTCGGGAACCTTGCTCAACGTTGATGCTCTAAGCTCTGTAAACTCAGCTATTGCTTGTTGCCACACTTTAAGCATAGGCTCTATTTCAGTGACGACTTTGTTGACTCGAGTCGCATCCGTTACCTGCATTAATTTTTCAAACACTTCCTGGATTTTCGGTTCTGCTTCAGCTACCAGTTGCTGAATTGCCTTGGCCTTTTGCTTCACAGGTTGCCTTAGGTCCCTGAGAAGTTTCTTTGTTGTTGATGAGTGTTCTTTAATGGTCTGAATTTTTGCTTCAAGTATATCTACTTGGTCATATAGTTGATTTATGTTGACTAGATATTTGACTCCTCTGATTTCAAGGAAAATCTTCTGAAGCTTCTCTGAAACTAGTTGTTCTTTCATTTTTAGTGAATTTGAGCATTCATGTAGCTGCTCCAACAGGCTGTATGCTTCCTTGACTGTCGACCTAAACGTGCCCTTGATGTTTTAAACATGTCTCTGCCTCTTTGCTAATTTCTCGGCATATACTGTGGAGGGATCTGACAATGTTGGCTTTGCTACAAGCGCCTCTTTCAGTTGTTGGTTTTCTCGGTTCAAACTCGTGCATGCCATTTCGACTCAAATGGATCTTTCGACCATTGAGAATGACGAAATATCTTCGGGTGTTTTTCTATCTAGGGAAATGACGGTTGGTCATAGGTATTTAAAGACCTCTTTTACTTGCTCCAACTGCTTTTGTAGGCTATCCTTATTGCCTAGGAGTTGATTGCGCTCATCAGTAATCGCAATCACTTATTGTTGCTGCTGCTCAAATCTTTGTCGGAGGTCATTATGCAGACCTTTTGCTTGTCGTGTTGCCGTCTAGATGAAACTGAACAGTTGGCTAGGTCCCCAGCTTTTCATGTTCTCATTTATCGACATCTCTTGGGTTTGATGTCTCTCCCTAAGCAGTTGCCCGTTGGCGATTGATCTTTCAGAATTTCCATGTGGGGACGTTGGCTGACTCTGTTACGGCGGCTGGGGTTCAGGGACGTGCAAACTAGTAGATGCAATGAACTATTGTAATAATAGATTGGACTGTTGGAATGGGTTTAGCTTTGGGGGGGTGGTCATTGTATCAGAAATGAGGGACCCTTCCTGGATTAATAACTCTATAAATGTGCCTTGCCCCACCATGGTTTGGTCAACCTCAGGTACTCCAACTATACCCGAGTTAACTTTTTCCTCGATATCAACATTTTTTAGGGTCCCTGGTGGTATCAGATCTGAAATGGTTGCAGAGGTAGACGAAGTGTGGGTGGGGTGATCCTTGGATGTGAATGAGGTGTGCGGTGATGAATTATGTGTATGGAGTGGTGATGAGGTTTGGATGTTCAGGACTGATGAAAAATCAAATACAGATAGTGCAAAGGTGGCCTGGGTGGAAACCTCTGGCTCTTCTTGAATTAGCATTCCTGTCACTATTGGCTAGGGTTGTCTTCTCCCATGAGATCAACCACTTGTACAGGTCCTGTGGTTCGTGCTCTTTTCCCTTTAGGTGTTGGTACTGGGGGTTTAGTCGGCTTGTTTTTGCGGATTGGAGTGACTGTGGTCAGTAAAGGGGAGTTGAATGCGGTGGATGGTAGTGCAGTAAGGATGGGGGTAGTGGTGGACGGGGATGCAGAATTCAATGTTTGAAACTGAGAAAAATTTGGAAACACAGTAGATGTGATGCTAAGAGTTTCTATTTCCTTATTTAAGCCTTTTACCCATGTGTCAAGCTGGTCTAGTAGTGGCCGCAGTTGAAGTTGGGGGATCCTCTGCACTATTTCTTCCGGTGTATCCCCCTGGAGTGCTTTTGGTAGCATTGCATCAAACGAGTAAAATGGGATCCCAATTCTGATCTCCATTTCCGCTCCTGGCCATGAAGAAACTTATGTGTGAAAGGCCTCTTCCTCTATTTGGAACTTCAATGGCTTCTTATGGAAAGTATTTTCTTCCACAGAACTTGGTCGGACATAGGTTCGGTTATGGGTCACCCCAAACCATATCTGTGGAAGGTACCTATCCAGTAGGCTTCTTGGAACTCTTTGCTAGCTCCCAACCACGTCGACCATCTGTCTGTACCAAACTGAAAAAGCTTCCTCATTGACCTCTTTGGTATTTGGGTCCCCTGATACTCTCCATGGCGTGAACCTTAGGGCTATTGGTTGGTCTTGAGTGATCCATGCAAGTTGTTTGATTCTTAGTGGACTCCACTTCCACATTGCGAGGGTCATGATCAAATAACCATCTATAAATCTTTTGTCTCGCCTGTAGTTGTCCTTTCAAGCCTCAAATAGCTCATTTACAATAATTTTCACTAATTTAGCTGTGCACCTTGAATGCAATGCTCCACGACTGAGATTGTGTCTAGGGTGCATTCCCCCTTGGTGTAGTGCCTCATCGTTTTCCTAGCGATAAAATAGCAGGCGAATTTTACCGCTGGGTTGTTTATGAGTTTGATTTTTGCTCCCTTTCCTCCTCTCCTTGTTTCATACTTTCTGTAGTAGTCGCAATCTCCCATCTTCTTAGCTCTCTTGGACATATTTTGAAAGGATGATGAGACGTCATTTCTTGCGGTTGACAACCATGTAAGTCTGTGTATGTCTTATGCATGAATTTGGATCTCCCTCCCAACCCATAGTGATCCATTTTGAATTTTTCTCATTAAGAACTTAGTGCATTTCATTGTTGCTCCTATCGTCCTGAATACCGGAAGGCTCCTGAGGTGCAGGATAGTTGACCTCTAGATGCCTCTGATGTCTCGGTGCATCTTTGCTGCTTCACATCCTCCCTCCTTTGCGTAATTTTTTATGTACACCTGCCTTTTCATGGCTGAGAACTGGTACAATTCAATGAAGTCGGTATCTATCAACGAGGCATTGTCACATTTGCCTATTAGTGACTCCATCCTTTGAATCCTTCCATCAAGCTCAGGCTTGATGACTGAGGTATCTATCTTTGTCATTTTCTTCATTTTGTTGTATACTTGAACTGTTGTTGCTAGTCTACTGCTCTGAACTTCTACTGCTAGTCTACTGCTTTGAAATCTTGCTGCTGAAATTGGGCTTATTATTATAGATGTTTCTTTCTCTGATAACTTGGAATTTTCTGGCATTTTGGTGTTTCCCTTCTTCATGCAGGTTAAGTAATATTACTGGCATGAATTATGTTGATGCGACGCCATAACTAATTAATTCCTACTGTCTTTCCCACGGCTATAATCGTGTGATTAGTTACCGGGGTGAGGTGTATTCTGACAGTGCTAATGCTGGCTTCGGGAGTCGGGTAGAAATGATGGGAAATAATTATGGCTTAATATGGCAACTTTATTATGGTATGGGGGTTACTAATTATGGCAGTTATTTTTCAAATTCAGGTGATTTGACGGACTGACAACGGTATGATGGGTCATTATGAGTGAATGATAGTTGACACGCTTAAGCTATGTAACACTGTAGACTCTCCCCTCCCCGACCATAATTGGTTGCAATGTGGTCTCCACATCGCAACAGGGACGACTGTTGTTTTAGCGAGACTTTGCGTTATCTTCTTGAGGATTCCTACTCTATTGGTCTGAAAATATTAAAACATAACTATTTTATGGCTCATCTCGGTTGCGAGAGAGTTATTGAGTCTATTCTACTGACTTCTCTCGGTTGCAAGAGTTGTTGAAATAAAAGAAAAAAAATTGTGCTTACTCATGATAGGGTTTCAGGCATGCGCTGTTCACCCATCCTTGAAGTATTTCTCCGTCTAGTCACACTAGCATAACCGTGCCTGAGTCTTTTATCTCTACGATGTAATACGGTCCCATCCAGTGCATTCTAAGCTTCCCCGGGAACTTCTGGAATTTTCTGTTACAAAGATATACCTTTCCACTAATAGTGAATGTTTTGTGCTTGATGTGGTGGTCATGCTAGGATTTTTGTCACTGTTTCTATATTGATTGTTGGAAATCCACCAGAAATATATCTTCTTCAAGCTCCTGCAATTCGTGGAGGCATGCAGAGATGGAGTCTTCCTCTGTCATGTGTGTTGTTGAAGAAATTAAGAGGCTTGGTATGATAATCTCAGCTGGTATTACTACCTCTTTTCTGTATACCAACTGGAATGGAGTCTGATTATGCAGTCTCTTTATGGTTGTCTTGTATGCCCACAACATGGCTTGTATCCTTTCATCCCAGTCATCATGGTTAGCATTGCATATCTTTGTTAGTCCTTTCTCCAAGATTTTGTTGAACGCCTTGACGGTTCCATTCGCCTCTGGGTGGTACGGGCTGCTCTTGTGGTGTTGTATCATAAAGTTGTCCAACAGTGATTTAATTGTAGCATTAATGAAATGCATGCCTTGATTGCTTGTTAGGCTCCTTGGATAGCTGAATCTGCTAATTATGTTCTCAAAAATAAATCTGGTTGTCGTGTCTGTTGTACAGTCCCTTACTAGTGCCTCCTATGCCCATCTTGTGAAGTAGTCAGTTGCGGTGATTATATATCTTGCCTGCGAGTGTCACGCCATTGGTGCAATTGGTCCTATGAAGTCGATGGCCCATTTCTCAAATGCCCGCATAGCCCTCACAAGTTACAGTGGAAACTCATCACGGTGTGACGGGCGTCCTGTTCTTTGGAAGACATCACATTTCTTCACATATTCCTTACTATCTTTGTGCACTGTGGGCCACCATAATCCTGCATGTAGTATTTTCCTTGTTGTGGGTTTTGCACCGACATGGCCTCCCGAAACTTTGTTGTGACACTCCCACCAGATGTCTTCTCTTTCGTGATCTGGGACACATCTTCGTAGGATATGATCTAGTCCCATTTTATATAACTACCTTGTTATGAGTTGGTATTCATCTGCTTTAACGACTAGATGTATTTTTTGGGTTGCCGTGTATTCTAATGGACATTTTCCTATGGCCAAGTATGTCTCTATCTGTTCTAGATAATTTGGGATGGCTTCTACTTGGAAGAGATCAACATCCAGCAACTAGTCATCAAGGGATCCCCCATTTTCCCCGTTCTCCAACCTTGATAAGTGGTCGTGACCAACATTTAGCCTTCCTAGTTTTACTATTACTTCAAAAGTGAATTCCTGGAATAGTAGGAGCCATCTACAGTTTCTGCCTTCCAATACAGGTTTGTTTACCACATATTTTAGTGTTGAGTGATCTGTGAAGAACTTGAATGTGCCTCCCAATAAGTAGTGGCGAAATTTCTGTAGAGAGTATACCATAGCAAGAGCCTCTCTTTCTGTTGTTGTGTAATTCCTTTCAGTCATTGAAAACTTCCTGCTTGCGAAGTATACTGGGTGATCTATGGAGGTTTCTCCTAGCTGAGCTAGCACCGCCCCCAAAGAAGTACTTGAAGAATCAATGTGGACATGAAACTGTTTATCCCAATTGGGATGGCCCAAGATGGGTGCACTTGCTAGTTTCTCTTTCAACGTGTTCAATGCTTTAGTGCATTCATCGTTCCATATGAATTGTTCTGACTTCCACAACAGTTTTTCTAGTGATGTTGTGATTTTTGCGTAGTTGCGGATGAACCTCCTGTAGTATCCTGTGTGTCCTAGTAGTGACATCAACTGTTTTACAGTCTCTGGTGCTTCCATGTTTACAATTACTGCCACCTTCGCGGGGTCCACATATACACCTTTCTTGCAGACGACATGTCCCAAAAGCATTCCAAAAGGTACTACAAATATGCACTTTTTGATATTCAGAGAAATTTGAAGCTGTCTGCACCAGTCAAACATTATTTTGAGCAGAGTTGCATGGTTCTTCAGTAGAATGTACACCATCCAATCATCCATGTTTACTTCTAGGAACTTATGGATATAATCTCTAAATGATGCTATTACTATCCGTGAAAACACAGCTAGTGCATTCTTTAGTCCAAAAGGCATGACATGATAGGAAAATGATCCCCATTCTATTGTGAAAGTAGTTTTTCTTTTGTCTTCTTCTGCTATTCTCACCTGATGATATCCCGAGAAGCCATCTGTGAATGAGTATGCTTCATTTCCCGCAACATTTTCAAGAACTTCGTCGCTAAATGGAGTTGGAAACGGATCATGAAAGCATGCATTATTCAGACTTCTGTAGTCCACACATACTATAATTTCTGATTTCTCCTTTTTACTTTGTATCACAATTGAGCTGACCCATTCTGCTTCCTCAACCTGAAAAAATCAAGCCTACCTTTAGCATTTTGTCTACCTCTGCTTTGAACTTTTCTTTTACTCTTGGATTCAAGTGGTAAGATCTATGTTTTACTGGCGTCGCATCTAGTTTTAGGACTATGCGCATCTCCACTAGATCTCCTTTTATTCCTTTGAGCTCCGCCACTGAAGATGGGAATAAATCTTCATACTCTTGTAGTAGGTCAAAGATTTCTTTTGTTGTATCTGTATCCCAATAATCTCCAATGGATGCGATCTTGGGCTTCTCTGCACTTCCAATATTCTGCTTCTTTGTCTTGATGGGTAATAGATGCAATCCCTTTGTAGCTGGATCTTCTTATATTTCGTGTTCCCCTTCCTTCTCTTTAAAGTATAGATGTCAAAGATTCTCTAAATCATCATCGTCTATCTCCCGATCTATCCTTTTAAATGCTACTGAATCCTTGACTTTCTGCTCTGATAAATATATCTCTTCATTCTCCTCAAGCTCTGGGAAGAAAAATATTCTTTTAATTTCTTGAAGGGTATCTGTAACTTGTTTTGTCTCCCTTGAAAGAAAAAAATTGTGTAAATATTTCCGCAATTGTTTCCCAGGTACCAGTTCCTCTCTTCTTCTCTTATGTCAGGTACCAAGCTTGTGGAATGGTGTCCAATGAATGTATAAATTTTTGTGCCCATAAATATTCTAGATATCCCTCTTTCCTCCACTTATACTCGCAATTACTTGGATGTGATAGGGGGTCAGAATTCCCTTGGTACATACATATATGTATGTATGTATGTATGTATATCCCAAAACCTAATTCAAACATTTTCATAACTGCAAATATTTTCATAATGACAATAGACAAAATAACCTTTTCTCTTAAAAATTGTGATACAATTGTGAGTTAGATTGTAATTTTTTGTAATTTAAAATGATTTTTTGAATGCATAGATTAATTCAGCACCCCAAATAATATTAGTGGACTTGAACTTTACAAATTAAGCAACTTAAACTTATAATTATTAAAGATCTCTAGCAAATTTTAGTAAAAAGCCATTAAAAACTATTTTATTTATTAATTAAATTTGATAAAAATAAAAATATTGAAAAATATTTTTTACTTCTTTTAAAACTTATCTTCAATAAAAATCTGGAAAATTATTATTATTTATTTTTATTTAAAAAACCTGAAAATTTTGTCATATTTCAAAATCCGAATAACTAAATAAGCTTTTAAGCTCATGAATCTTAGAAATGTTCAATTTTTAAATAACTAAAAACACTTTAATTAATTTAAAAATCGATTCTACAACTTGTTGGAATAATTTTTTTTTGGAAAAAAAAAATTAATTTAAAAAACAATTTTAATTTGAATAAAGTTTTTATAAAAGGTACATAAGAGAAATTAATTTTAAAATGAATTCTGCAACTAGTTGGAATAAACTTTATATAAAAGCCACACATGAAGACAGTAATGTAGACCCACGCACAAAAGCTTATAATAAAGTTTCTCAACTTATACTCCACACATGAAGACAGTGGTCGCAGTGACAAGAAAGTTTCTCAACTTATACTCCTCACCAAATATATAAATTATTCATTTAAAAAGTTAAATATATTATGCAATAAATATTTTAATATATTTTAATGTGTTTTTTAAAGAATTATAAATATATTATGCAATAAATATTTTAATATATTTTAATGTGTTTTGAAAGGAATTATAAATGTATGATATATAAATTATTTTAATTAAAAAATAGTTAATTGAGCTTATTTTGAATGGTTAGAAAGAATGAGTGTTATTATCCTTACACATGGTTAATTATCTATCTGATTTGTTAATCTTATATTGATATATTGTGATAATGACATAAAATACTATTTTTTTGCTATATATAATTGAGATGTATTTTAATATTTTTTTTTATTTTCAAAGAAATAATAATGAAATATTACTTTACATTAATGTTAATGTGGAAAATGATACACACTTACTCTATTTATAGGAATTTCCCATGATATTTGTAAGCATTCACAATATTTAGAGGTATTCTTAAAAATATTTCACTACTTGAAAATATTAATGACAAAAATGCACCACCTCCATTTCAATCCCTTGTTCATGTTGTAATTAATGGAATAAATGTTACCTATATAGACATGCAAATGTTGAGCTGGTTCAAGCAACAACAATATGTATTGTATTTGATTTTTAATAAAATCTCAAATATTTCATAAAAGGGATGAAAAACTATATGAAACACAAATTATGAGTGGAGGCTTGGAAGGGAAAATGGTAGGTTTGTCTTTCCTAAAATAATCCTTTCCATTATTCTCTTTTTGTGTAAAAATTTGAATACATAATTTCAAAGAACCGAGTTGGTTGGAAATTGGTAGTTGAGCTACTAACTCTCTACAATTATGAGAATCATTGGGTTTTGTACAAACCTCATCGAAAGGAATGGGGAAAGTATCTATCTGATTGTTTTTGGTATTGAAACCATGAATTTTTAGATATGATTCACAAAATCTCATGAAAGACAACAAAAAATGAATAGAATCATGTGTAGAAAGCAAGGGATGTTCACTAGTAGGCCTAGGTCTGATATACATGAAAATGATTTTATTTAAATTCCAACATGCAACTATAAAGATTTTTATCTAGAATCATCATTTGCGTGACATTATACAAGATTTACAATATAATTTTATTCACTAAGAGCACCTATTTGATTTGATTTAGAATTTGCATGCAACTGATGAAGGATTAGCTATTTTCTATCCAACCATAGGTTCACGAGTACTTGGATTCCTCTTGCAGTAGACCACCCCCTTGCTAGACCATGAAGCCATCAGGGGAAATCACTTTCAATGAACAAAAGGTGGAAGTATGAAGATCATTTTCCTTCATCAATAGAAAAAATCATCAAGACTTACCTTCTGGCCCCACTTACCCAAGATTCTGCTCAAACGATGGCGAGTTTATCAACTAGTTTTCACTACACAAGGAGTCCTTCTCCTCCCTTCTCAGTGCTTTGTGCCTTTCCCAATAAGCACCCAAAAACGTAGGTATGCATTGGAACTCATTTTTAGGGTAGTAATTATGCTCAATTTTTTGAACTAGAAGATGGATTAGATAATCCTTCACATTTTTGCTATCAATTGGCAAAATTTTTTGCCCCATTTTCACCCATTTTTTGTATAGGAAGACAAAAAACTAACCAATGGTGTAATAAATGGATTTCTTGGGAGGTAGATTGGCATATGGACTTTTGGTAGCTAGAACTTTTCCAAATAAGTGAATGTATTTGAAAATTGAACCTCTAGTTTATTTTGGTTTAGACAAGGTCTAGAATTTGAAAAGTGAATTCCCTCTTTCTTCCTCTTACATGTCTAATGATCGGAATCTGGATTGAGGGAAAAAAATTTCCAAAATAAAAATTTTGCATTTTATTTGTTGTACACATGAGTTTTTAAAAGCTAATTAACTCATAAATTTCTCACAAAATACACTTAAATCTTGACACATAAACCCCTTCCCAATTGGCTAACTTTAGACGATCCTAAACACATTTTTATTTAATTGATGAGGGAGATAGCCCAACAAAACTAGTTTGTCCATATTCAAATCAAGTTGGTATCAAAGTACAATTTAGCTCATTTTAGTCAAGGTTAGTTAGAAGAATTAGCTATTGGTTTCTATCTTCAATTTCCTCTCAAAATGAATGTGTACGTGCTTTTGAGAGACACACTAGAGGAATAAGGTCCAAATTTTTGACGAAAATGGGCTATGAAAGTAAAGGGTTAAAAGCAAACATGTACAAGGCATAGTTGAGTACAAGGCATAGTTGAGCCAAATGTTGTTGAGGAAGGGCCTAATTATTTGGGTCTTGGTTATGGAAAACATGATGGAGAATACTCCAAAGCCAAGGAGGCACATGAAGCTGTTCCAAGAAGGAATTTTATTTCATGTTCATTACCTCAAGCTTGTGAAGTTTGTGTTCATGATGAATGGAAAAGTTTGACACCCACTTTGCAAGAAGATGTTAATAATCATGCAGCTAATGAGAATGTAAAAGAAGAGGATGTTGAAAGCTCTAGAGTCATTGAATTCATTGCTAGTTTCAGAGGAGAGCCACTACCTCATCAAATTCACCTCCTCAAGAAGGCGACAACGGTGAATGTTCAAGGTATAAATTTGCCTTTAATCAAATTGCTTTTGATTATGATAAACATGGTAAATATTCACATAAGATTTGGAAAAGAACTTGCACATGTTCCTTTTGTGGTTTGAATAATCATAATGTTTATAGATGTTGGAAGAAGATATCCATGCACATGAAACTTTCTAAATAAATGAGGCAAAAAGTAAAAGGCTCATTGGACAAGGAAAATGATGTTGAAAATAAGATGCAATTGTTTATTACTCATTGCCATAAGAAAGGTCACCTTGTAGACAAGTGTTGGACTTTGTATCCAACAAGTCATCCACAACATTTGAAGAAGGTGGAAAGAGATAATGACAATAATGGAAAAGAGGATTCCATAATCGATGAGGGTCAAGATGATTCACATGATGATGAAGTGCAGCTAAAAGAAGCGCCATTGAAATGGTTTGGTAACGGATGGTTAGATTTCTTATCCAATTAAGGCCTTGCATGTATTTTTATGTTTCATGAATTTCTTTGCAAATTCAAAGTATGGTGCATGTTGCATGAAGCAAGATGTTGAAAGTAGAGTTACGTTGACACACTTAAATGCAACAAATATGGAAATTTGTACCTGAGCTCTATTATTTGACTTGAGTCGATTGTTTGAAGAGGCATGTTTTGTCAATTTGTGTTTGGTTGATGGTTTTGTACACCAATATGTAAGAGTACATGGATATATTCACATGATGTGAATTTTTTTTCTTTGAAGGAGAAAAATGATATGTCAGCGAGCTATGTTTCTTGCATGATGTGTTTTTCAGTTTGATGGTTTTGTTTGTGACAAGACGTCACAAGATTTTGGGAAGGTCCACTCTTGAGCGAGAGCCTCATGATTACAACCTAATCATGAGAATAAAATGGGAATGCATCCTTATTTTGAAAACAAATAGGATTCTAAGTTACCTAGGACTCAAACCATTATTTTTAAATTTGAAATATCATGGTGTTGTTTCAATGCCTAAATCCACAACCCTAACATAAATTGTTTTATTCTTTTTTTGCAGGATTTAGTTGGTTATATTAAAAGTCAGTTGAATTTAAAATTCTTGGCTTAGTGGCATGAACCAAACATATTGTGTATTAAATGAGGAATTTCGCTCTCCCAGTCATTTCTAAATCACCCATATCACCAAGAAAACATGTTTTAAAATAACATACTTTGGTAGGGGAAAGACCTTAGGTCCTTTGATTGTGCACATGTGGTGTGAAAAATTGAAATTGACAATTTGCAAAAAAGTGAAATTATGAATGAAACCACGAAAACAAAAAACCCAAAAGTGGTAAATGATTTAAATAGACCTAATTAATTATTTAAACCAACATAAATTCTTCAACTTTTAGCAACTAAATGATAAGTAAAAAAATAAATAAATTTGTAATTATAGTTCGAAAGTTACATAATCTTAAGAAGCATTTTAAATTAATTCTATCTCATAAAAAGTATCCCTTCTAACTTAACAAATACTATCTCTTCTCCTAAGGTTCATGACCTCCCTTCCTTAGCACACAAGACATAAATACAATTAATATTTCAATATGTTAATTCCTATCGAAACAAATGAAAAGTTGTATATAGATGGTTTCAAATATTATAAGAAGGTTTTTGGTATGGTTGAGAGAATGTGGAAAATAGAATCCATAAACAAATTATTTTTCAAAATGTATTACTTTCAAAGTATCAACAAGGAATGTACAAGGGTGTTCAATGAATTAACGTTATTTATTTAAATTCCATGATGTATATCTTACTCATAATTTTAACAAATTATTAAATAATGATCTAGATTGGATAATTATATTATTTGTCATATATTTTGATGCTTATAGAGTGAAAAGACTGAAAGAATCAACTTGTAGGGTCATTTTAATGGTGGGTGGAGAATTGGGATCTAAAACCTTTTGGAGTCATTTTGAGGTATTAAATGACATTTATGGGGGTCAAACGATTATCCCTTGTGCCGAAATCTTGACCATTATTCTACACTTAAAGGCATATCCAATGGTGCAAGAAAAACATCAAATGAAGTTCATTCAAAATTTATGCCTTTAGTAAGTTGACCTATCATGTTGACCACCATGGTATGAGAGAATGACATTTTAGCCCCATTACTCATGCATAGCAAGCTAGCTACATGTGGAATTTAACAAGACTCTAAAAGGTCTAAAATCACAAACCTCGTTAATGGTTGACGGAGTCAAATCTTACACCTAGTTGGCTATCACGCTATGTTAAATACTTGGCCACTAGGAGGAATAAGAGTTCCATTTTGTGTTATTGTATTTTGTTCCATAGTTCAAAATACAACTAGGAGTGTGAAGTTAGAGAGAAAAATGTTTGAAGTTGAGTTTTTATAGCAACCTTACACACCAAAAGTCTTAGCTAACTCTAGAGAGATTACCTCTTTCTTTGTACTTACATATTTTCCATACCAGAAAAGAGAGAGTAGAGCATGTTTACATTTTAGTGTTGTTTTTCTCCCATAAGGATTTCCTAGGGAAAAAGGAATCTAGAGCATCATTACTTTTTAGGGTTGCTTGTCTCCCATAAGGATTTCCTAGGAAAATAATTGTGTTGATTGTCTAGAGATATGTATGTGTGTGTTTCATTATGTTCTTTATTTCTTACGTTGTGTTTCATTATGTTTTATATTTCTTACATTTCTTCCCTCCTATTTTTCTTTCCAATCAAGGTTTATAAAGTAATATGAGAAGCAACATGAGACTTGGAACAATCATTTTCATTATCTATATGGAAGGCAAGAAGGATTATATCCCCTTAAGCTTAAGCTTATGTAGTTTGTCAATTTTTATCATATATTTTTTGGTAAGGGTAAATGTTTTTTTATCTATAGTACAAGTCATGAGTTCCCCAATTTTATCTTATGTAAAGCATGATTCTAGGATTACTACAATTTGTACTTGGTTTTTTATTGTGATGATGCCCTGTCTCAATCACTTGGCCATCTCTCGATGGGTAGTTAAATATTTATAACAATACTTAAGTAATATTTATCTATTTGCATTATGTGAAATGTAAAAAATGGTATACTATTTTTCATAAAATTGGGTTGAGTTTATCATATATTTCGATGAAAGTTGATTATATGACACGTTTTCTTTAAAAGGATCTAACAATTTTGTTAAGGTATGAATTTGCAATTTTGTGTGGCTCTCTATCGACCTTCACTTCCTCATTTCTAGAAAAAATCTACTTGCTCATTCGTATACCCACTTTCTATTCAAATGCATGAGTTTTGAACTCTCGGTAACTATGTTTTTCCATGCAGGAAAATTATATGTCACATTTTATACTAACTCTAAATATTATTTTGAAGTTTGGATTACTGTTATTCTTTTATATAATTTAACATTAGATATAAGTTTAAATTGAAAGCTACTTAGATTAAATATAGCTTAGATATGGCATTTGCAAATTATTATCTATTTATTGAACTAAAGGACATAATTATTACACATGTTTAATTTACATTCAAATGCTTCTTTGATTTATCTCCTATAGCTTAATGTAACGCTAGATATATAATTTAAGTTGAAGGCCCATGAGATAAATATGACTTCTATGTGACATTTGTATTGAATCATCTATTTGTTTTGTTATATGAACATAATTGGTACGCATATCTAATTTTCATTACTAATATGTCATGCTTCTTTAATTTATCTTTTATAGATGACCGGAGCATCCCTTTTTAATCTATCCCTTTTGACTTCGGATATGTGGGCAATATTCATCCACATATTTTTCTATCATAAAGCAGTGAGTAAAATTGTATTCCATTTGTGTCAATGTTAAGGTTAAGCACATGGATTAAAGTTTTATATAAGATACATTGCCACGATGTACATTTATATCTAAAGAGTCCAAAACCTCATTCAAGACCATATGTTTTGTTGATGTAGTTTGATTGGTTATATTGCATTGCTTTTGCAGTTGTTGCTGTGGGCCTCACCATCTAGTGATTTTAGGTAAAAAAATTATTTACATGGAATTTTGAAGTATCCTAGAATGTTTATTATTTATCACTACTAGCCTTGGTGATTTAGTTGTTTGTTTTGATGCTGCTTGGTTACCCATATTTAATAGTTGTTCATGTTTAATTCATTGTTAAGGCTTTTTATTGGCCTGTCAGGATGTATTTTTCTCAAATCCATAATGGCTAAAAGAACGAAATTTAAAAGAGAAAAAGAGAGGTCATATGGAAAACAAATTGTTTGCAAGTGTTCTTTTGAACCCATAGAACTTGCAACCCCAATATGGATACAATACTAAGTAATACATAGCCTCCTCATCTAACTTAGCTAGGGATTTGCAATACTATATTTGAGTTGGCTAGCTCCATTTCAAGATATCATAATGTTAGATTATTATTTCTATAGATTTTGATTATGGTAGTAAAATGTTACAAAAAACCGAAAACTACAAATAATATTATTCTAGATATATGTAAAAAGGACATGGTAGAGAAGATCAAACAATATTAAACTTTTCATAAATAGTTTAGATAAAAATACATTTTCTAATTTTGATTGTAAATTCTAATGCTTAAAGCAATAATTTTTCTAATAATTTTTTTTAATTAATAAATAAAAAAGAAACATTTTCAATCAAAATCACATCCAACATATAATAAAAATAATAAAAACAATTTAAAACTTCATACACTACGACATTACTATGACAAAGAGCATAAAAATATACAAGCAAAAAATCCTTTTCTGTAATAATGGAGAGCTTCAAATATACAAGAAAAAAATCTTTGAGCCTCCTTGTATCTCAGAGAAAGAGTTGCTCAAACAATCATAAAGTTTAAACAATTAAAACTTGGAGAAAATCATAAGTTTTTGAATTTCAATTATATAAAAAATTAGTCAAATATAAGACAAGAGTTACTCATACTATAAAAGTTTAAATAATATTAACTTTCAAAAAAAATAATTGTAAATGAACCAAAAAAAATATATATTTATAAATTTCATTTATAGTAACTTAAATCCATATTAACACCTCTTGATAAATCTGAAATTAAATTAAATCTATATTACTTAATTTAATATTTTAAATTCCTATTTATGGTGTGCCAAATAGAAATATTCAAAGCGAAAGTTACAACTTACAAATATTACTCAAATATATCACAAAAGGAAATAGAATAACAAACATAATGGACAATATGAACCAAAGTATTATACCTTTATTGATATGGATGGATTCTTAATTACAAACATTTGGGTAAAATATGATGAAGCTTTGGGGGGATTTTAATGAAACACTTTGTGGACAATATCAAAAGAGTTAAGAAAGTGGCTGCTAACTAGTCTAGAAAGAAGGCAAGAGAAGATAAAAAGGATCTTTTAGAAGTAGAAGAGGTCATTTCTAGGCTTTTTGACAATAATGTAAATGCAGTTTTTACTGAAAAATACTTGCAGTCTTTGAAAATTTTGGAGGGGAGAAAACAAGCACTATTAGAAAAGGAAACAGTTCAATGAAGACTTCAAAGTAGAGCCATCTAGTTCACTGAAGGTGATAACAACACTAATTTTTCCAGAAACATGTAAATCATAGAAAAAATGTCAATACTATTTGGGGAATGGACCTCCAAAATTGAGAGAAGGCAAGGACTTTTATAGACATATATTTGTAGCTGGCAAACAATATTTTCAAGATCTCTTCAAATTCAAATTTCATGAGCATGTGAAGTCAACGTGGAAGGACTTTGTCATGTAACTGAAATTTGCAGATGAGTGCGGCATTGATTTCATCTTGTTTGGTGAGAGTTTGTTGAGAAAATTAAGAAGGAAAAAAAAGAATTTGCAATGGTGTGGACTTGGAAAGGGGTGGGTGTTTTTTTGGTTACTGTCTAGATGGTCATCTGCAAATCATCCAAATTGAAAATATGCCAAAACACCCACCATTCCTGTAAAAATCCGACCTAGTAGCTCCAACATTCCTACCAGATAAGTATTTTTTCTGCAAATGATGTGTGTACACCCCAAGTGCAATAATAATACCAAACAAAGTAATTAGGCCATGGCAAAGATAATTTGATTATGACTGTTAAAATTGGTTTTTAATTTAGTCTGAGCTGAGTTTGAAATACCATCGTCAGCTCCTGAGTTAGGGTAATATGCGAGTTTTGATTGATGGATGAAGTTGCTACAATTTAACACTTTGTTAGGGACTGTAATGATGAGAATGAGACACAAATTGTAAAATAGGAAGCACTGTAATGATGAGCATGAGACACAAACTTCAAAACATGAAGAAATTTGGTGTAACGATGAGCATGAGACAGAAACTTCAAAACAGTAAAAAATTTGGTGTTCCGGTGGCCATGATTGAAGACTTTTTCATAGGAAGAATATCAAACCTCTGAATGCCAAACTGCAAGAATTCTTGTAATTTTTTTTTATACACCATGATTGAAGACTTATTCATAGGGAGAATTTCAAACTTCTGAATGCCAAACTACAAGAACTATTGTAAATGTTTTTAATATGAAAAACTTCTTCATAGGGAGAATGTCAAACCTCTGAATGCCAAACACCAAACTGCAACTTGCAAGAACTCTTGTAATTTTTTTAATACACAACACCAAAATTTTTTGACAGTCAAACCTTTGAATGCCAAACTGCAAGAGCTCTTGTAAATTTTTTTAATACGCAGCACAAAGCAAATTGACAGTCATAAATTCAATAAAAACGTAAATTGACAAGCACTGAAAACAAACACCCGTCTTCAAATTTTCATCTGACAGGAAAACAATATTTGAAATTCCAGGCCTGCTTGGGATGATCGACAAAAGAAAGGTTGGCAGGGCCTTGGCTGGTGTGCATTTTGCAAAGAAAACAATGGAACAATTGATCATCTTTTTGTTCAGTGTTCCTATTCAAAATTAGTGTGGAAAGGAGTCATACAAGTTGCAAAAGGTAAGGTCGAATATACCCGACGAAAGGAGCAACAACGCTGATGAAAGGAGCAACAACGCGGATGGGAGGAGCAACAGTGCTGACGGGAGGAGCGAAAACGTGCGAACAGAGCAGCAGTGACAGTGATAGAAAACACGCGAATAATGAAACCGGTAAACAAACCAATTTCGCGGGCGATTTATTTATAAAAACTAGTTCGGCCGAACTATTTTAAAAGTAAAAGTTTGGCCGAACTCACAGTTCGGCCGAACTTTTGTTAGAAGTTTGGCTGAACTTTTGTTGCCATTTTTCCAATCTCCGACAAAAATTTTGTTTGCTCGCGTCGTCAGTGTGCCGTCAATCTAAACGGAATCACGAGTTCAGCCGAACTTTCTAAGAAAGTTCGGCCGAACTATTGCCGAAAAAAGTTTTCGGCCCCCGATTCTCACAAAAGTGTAACCTAGCTTCACGTTTCCTCCCCTATAACTATATGCTTCTATTTAATGGATTTAGTGATTATAAGGCTCATAGAAATTTCTAACCTTTGGTTATTTTTTTTTTATGTTATGGCCATAATAGGCCACCTGAAACAGATTTTATAGTTGGAAGCCCAAAGGAAGCATGTTTATTAGCTTCTTGGAAAACCATAGAGGCTAAATGGTAATGGAAGACTCCTAGTGGGTCTCAAGCATAAGAGTTAGGGCTTCCATTAGCCATGACAACGAGTCCTTAGCATGTGATTCAAGGATGAGAATTCCTAGTAAAATTATAGATCTAAATGCAAAAGAAAGGCCTTTGTTTATATTTAAGACTAAAGTAAGTCTTCCAAAAAAGCACATAAATGAAAAAAAAAAATTCTCATTATTAAATTATGAATGAAAAAAATATTAATTTTCATTATTGAATAAATAATTCCTCCAAAAATTATTATTTAGAGATAACCTTCGAGGTGCATTCCTTTAGAATGTTGGTTCGGATTTAAAGCCTTTCCAATAGAAATTTTTGAAAATTTTGTGGTGTTGAATCTTGAAAAAAAAATAAAAAAATACTTAACTTTCTAATAAAGCAAAAGCAAAATAGACCATCAAATTTGTAACTTCTAAAAATAAATCAGGCCATGTTATTGGCTTTTCCGCACCTAATTTATCATGGGATTTTAAGGGCATGAATTACCTAAAAGCAAATTGGATGAAAAAGCCTTGCTCTAAATCACAAGGGAAGCTTAAGGGCCTCATTGAGGTGTTTAAGTCTGGAAATGTGTATAGATTTTTATTTTAGTTGATAAGAGACCTTGGAAAGATGTGTGGATTTTTATTTTAGTTCTAAGAGACATTGGAGAGATATGTGTGGAATTTAATTTTAGTTAATAAGAAATTCAAGAGGACTTTGATACTTGATCGTTAAATTTGAAATTATTTGTTCTTATGCCTCTGGTTGTGGGTTTGTGGGTTTTTGGATGCATTAAATTATTTTAATTGAGATGGAACCATCTTCTTCAAATTCATTTAACCAACGATTACGGGGTTCTGGGTTGAATTATTTGTGTTTATTATATTGGCATTGGGTATTGAGAGGTGCTCTCTAGCCAAATATGGTAGTATGGTAGCAAAATGATGTAATGTCTTATTTAACATTTTTAATGAGTTTTAAAAAAATAGAAAAAATTAATAATTATAATTAATAATTAAGCTAGTCTAGATTCATCTTAATTTCAGATCTACCAAGCACCAAGTGAGATCAAATCTCTTGAGATATAAACCTATTTTAGAGTTAACAAGGATTTTATCCCACTCTGTGTTTGGTACATCAAGAGTTAATATGGATCTAAGTTGGTGGAAGATACAAACCTATTTTAGAGTTAAAAGAAATTTGATCCCTATGGGTGCTAGATAAATCTAGAGTTAATATGGATCTAGACTAGTGGTTAATTTTATGCAACCACAAGCATGTAATCTAATACCTATGTCTTTGAAAACATTACGTTGATTTATATTGTACTCCATCTTATCTAGAGATAATCCTCAATTTTATAAATTGAAATGTTATCTTAAATTTAACTGAGTTGAAATATTTTAAATCCCTGCTAAATTATTGTGAAAAATTAATCTGTATTATGCTCCATATTAAATAGATATCATAACTCCCAAAATGCTTATTAATTCTCCTTCTATATGTTTATTCCTTTCCTTATTTTCTATTCCCATTTACAAGTATGGAAGAACAAGAATATATATATATATATATATATATATATATATATATATATATATATATATATATATATATATATATATATATAAATAATTGGGTTTACATTATCGAATTGGAAAAATAAATCTCATTGGATGTTTCTGCATGGAAAGAATCTAATTCTCATGTGATGGCATGTTAGACTTTCTTCATAAAATAATGGGAATCTTGTTCCCTTTCCCTTTTATTTCTAGTGTTTGGTATTATTCATTGCGCGAAAGATGTCAAATGTTTAAACATATGCTTTTACTTTTCCCTTGTTAAAAATTGGTGTGAATTTCATACCTTGAGATAAGCTTTTACTTCTTTCTTGACAATGATATTTCCTATTCCATTAAAGGAAATGAAAATATTTATATTTATTTATATTTATGGTTAGAAGTGTCAAATATCTTCCACACCTTGAAAATGCACAAGTTGGAAAAAAAAATCTATGCGAGAGGATAAATGTTATTGCTTTGAATAGTATGAAGATATAAATACTTATGTCGATAAGTGTATTTATTTCAACTCAGAGTGGAGGTAGACATGTGGATTTTTTTATTTTTTATTTTTATTTAAATACCAAAAGAATATTCTTGGTCTGCAAAAGCATTTGACTCTTTTGATTTCACTAAGTCAGTTTCGTTTTGTTTATCGTTCTCACACACGTGGCAGGTGCCCACGGTGGTCGTTTTGGTTACAATTCGAACATAGTTTATATACATTGAATGAAATTCATTCAATTCGATTTATTAAAATATTATTGTTTATAATAATAATATTATTATTATAATAAAATTTTGATAATGTAATTTTTACTGAAAATTTTCTTGCTGTTTTATAATATAGATTAAAGAAACATAAATTTAAATATTATTGTTATAATTATATTTTTATTTATATAAATATAAATATCAATATTAATATTAAATTTTTACTATTCAAGTTTATCAATTTATATTAACCAATTTATGAATATCTTTGTGCTAGTATTATTATTATTATGATGTTTGAAGAAATATGTGAAATACAAGAAAATAAGTATATATAAATAGATAGTCAATTGGTATTTCCAACATGGTATTTCATTTATAAGAATATTACATTCATGGTTGGATGGTGTAATATTAGAAAAATTCCTTTCAAGATGGAAATTTTGATGAATGGTAAAAACCTAAGCAACAAAAGCTGGAAAGAATAGAGATACAAAATTTGCTTGCAATATATGTGAAATTTAAAATCTTGTGCTAGAAGGAAATGACACTACTTCAAGGATGGGTTTTTAGGTGGCTAAGGCATTGATCCTTGAAGTGGGATTGATAAAAAAAATTATGTTATAAAGAATAACTAATGGATGTGGTTATGAAATTCCTAGATATGCTTACACATGTATGTATATTGCTTGAAACACGTGGACATTTGCATGGATTAAGTAAGTTAAAGAGAAAAACATAAGGTTTTCTTTTGATGTTTTGGGGTAGAATTAATACTACATAGTTTAGCTCCATGGGAGGACATGTTGCACGTGGTGCTCATAACAACAAGTGTGCAAAAGAGGACTCACTTGAAAAAGAGAACCATAATGTTGGAAATTTATCTTTGAAGACCATTTAATGGGTAAGCAGGTAGTTAAAATCCCATGAGTGAGGTTGACTTTAAATCAGAATGTGATTTCATGTGTAGGTAATACATGCGTATTTATATAAGAATACGAGGATATGTAATGTATACCTAAAGGTACCCTTTAATGCCTTATATAATGCATAATCAAGATGCTTGTGTAAGTGTGGAGATGGAAGTGGAGTATGTATTAAGTGTGGTATAATTTGTTGTATATTGGCTTTATTCAAAGACTTATGCCTAATGGAGATGATAATATTATTAGATAGAGTTAATATAAATAGTCACCTAACAAATTCCGAATGATGTTATGCTTTGTGTTGATAATACCATCATCTAAATCAACACCTAGTGTTATTATTTCTTTTGATGCCTTTAGAAATTTCACTATGACATTTAGTGCTAACGATGGTTTTCTCATAATGATCATCAGCATTTAGATTCTTCTTTTTATAATTTAAAGAAGTTTCTTCTAAATCAACAATTTGTTCATAATGAACCTAAATGGAAACATCCTTAGGCATACTTCATTTGTTTTTTTGATGTTTCCTCTTCTTTTCAACAAGAGTGGTAACCTCATTGTCATTGATGCCAACATCATATTCATCTTGAGTTTCCACATGATGAAATGTCACCTTTATAACCCTATAATATTAATGATTTTAGTTTCCTCTTTCTTGATTTTTTATATATACTCTTGTATTTTCAACTTCCCTTGCTTTTCATTTCTTTTTCCTTTCTTCTCCCACTTTATTAATATGAAGGGTGCTAATGAATTCCATGATATATCCCTCTCTATCACAAGTCCCTTCCAACATAATTGAAAATGGAATACAAAAATCCTACCAAAATTAGATATATAACATTTAAGTAATAAATAAGTTAAAAGAAATATAATGATACTTACAATAATATATAAATAATAATAAGCAAACCTACATTTCTCTTCTCAATGTCTTGCATGGCAGATGGACATATCTCTCTAAAATCTTCTTCCATGTTAGAATTTGTCTTTTTAAAACAATATTTAATCTTGTTTTTTATCTTGGCTTGTTTTACAAGAGAAAAAAAATATTTCTACTTGGCATCAAATATATGTCTCGCATACAGCCAATTGTCTAATAATTTCTTGCACATACTCAAAATCAACGCAATAAAAATATATTTTTTCTATATTGTTGTTTCGTTTGACTTCAACAAACAATGTGTTACACCAATTTTTGGTCATCTAACCTATTAATATTAGATGGACTAAAGTACACCATGTAAGACCAATTTTACCATAGTAAAATTGCTTTCACTATGAAAAATAACTTAATAATCCATAATTTATTAAGTTGTTTCTGGTCTAAACAGAAAACCCCATGAGGAATAATTGAATAAATCCTTATTTGTTTGATTTTCCTCAAGGGATAATTAATTAAAACAACGTTTAATTAATAGTCTTGGTCATATTTAACCCAAAACAAGAAATTAATTAGATAAATCATTATTTATCTTATTATTTTCTATGAATAATTATTTAAAACATTATTTAAATAATATTTCTTGTTAAATTTGACTAAATCATTTATAAATAATTGAATAAATCACTATTTATTTAATTATTACTCAACCACATTCTTAAAATAATAAATAAATCATTTATTTATTTATTATTTAAAAATAAATGGATTTGACCAAATTCAAATTCCTTTTCCCTCCAACAAAAATAATAAATATTCCATAAAAGTTGGATCTAGATTTGGTTAATAATATTTTAATTATGCACCAATATCTAGACTAACTCAATATTTTGTTATAAATAGAAGGGTTTTTCCATTCATTCACTACCTTTTGTTGCCTAAAGATCACTCTCGATCTCTACTTTTGGTCTGACTTTGATCCTGTCATTATCCTTTCCTACTACACTGGCAGCAGGCTCAAGATTCCATTTTTCTGGAGTTTACACCATCAAGAGAGATATTTTAGATCGACTCTTGAGGACATACGAACCCATCCGTGAGGGGATTGGTAACATCTTTCTATGTTCCCTTCCCGAAGGTCTTAATATAGCATTCTTCCTCTTCTAAAATTCTGTCTTGTTCTGGCTGGTATGAACGCTCTTACTTATTATTTGTTGTTTATTGTCTTTAACTGCATAGATATGGATTTATGTAGCATTTATTCTGATCACTAGCTGCAGATCTAAGGAAATTGACAGCCATCTTTGATGTTAGGGTTGTTTGTTATGCACAGATAAAGTGAGATTTTTTCGTTCGCTTGTGATTAAAATTCATACTAACGACTGGTGACTCCACAAGGGTTTATAATTACGACTGCTGTCATTTTTTAGATCCCTGCATGACCAGCTGCTTCAACCCCTAGGGTTTTTCTTCAGCTTCTTATTTTCCACTTCTTGATATTATTTTTAACCTTTAAAACCCTAAAACGGTAAAAATTCTTACTTCCATGTGTTTTTGGGCCTGTTGGGCAGGTGACAGGTATCAGCTGCAGCTGAGACGACACTTTTTTTCTGAAATCTTCTCCCAAGACAACCTGAAGTACAGGTCACACTTTTTGGCCCAAAACCTGCGACCTTAACCTTCAAGACGCAGAAAATAGCCTGTAACTTGCGACCTCAGCAGAAAACAGTCAGAACCTGCAACCTGTACTTTTTGCGGGAAGTTTTCTGTGATTTTTCTAGGTTTGTGTTGGCGAAAAAGGAGGTCTCTGGGCAAGACCCAGGTTCAGGCTTGAGGCCAAAAAGGTTTCCGCATTAGTCTAGGACAACGCCGACATTTTCACCCTACTCAAGGGAGTAGGGAGTCTCACCCGAGGCGTGACACGACCTTACTAAGATTAGAGGCTAGATCATTGATGTTGAGGAAAGATTACTAAAACAGATCATAACTTATGAGCATACAGAAGACATATCTATATATATATATATAAACTCCAGGAAGTAAGCTATCATTCATCATGACATGTTCAAAAGACCGAATTAAAATTTAAACTAGGCATACATTCACCAGAATCAAGTAAGCATCAACCAATTCATAATATTCAGCACAACAAAAATCCAATTCCATTAACTTGGATCAAAACAACATACACATACCCCACAGAGTCTATTACAGTTTAGTTCAATACAAAAGGCTTCATAGAGCTCTCCTAAGTCTCTACTTCCTATCCGCGTCACCTTTTCACTAACCAGCTAACTAACAAACTAACTGCGGAGTCACTTCTTTCTTGCCTATTTTTTCCTGCTAAGTGACACTACTAGTCCTTGCCTCTTTTGTGCTGATATGTTCCCTTGCGCTCTGTTGACTTATATTTCTTCTCTATCACTAGGAGTTCTACTGTTTTTTTCTTGTCTCCCATCTTTTCCATTTGCGCTGTTATCTTTGTATGCCCTGCCACCTGTCTTCTGGCTTTCTGCAAATGTGACAGCTCCTTGCCTACTTTGATTGTGTTCCACCACCTGTCTTCCAGTTCTCCGCAACTTTAAAATTGTTCTGTCCAAAACAAAGGCCCCAACAGCCCCCAACCACACATTATTGACTCATCCTGAGTCAATATTTTCCTTCTGTTGCAGCTTCTGGTGGTCTGTCGGCTTCTAGTGCTGGCCTAGTTTCTCCTGTTGCTTCCGTCTCTGTTGTTTCTTGTTCTGGTTTGCCCTATTCCAACAAAATCCCTAACTCGGGAACCTTGCTCAATGTTGATGCTCTAAGCTCTGTAAACTCAGCTATTGCTTGTTGCCACACTTTAAGCATAGGCTTCGTTTTAGTGACGACTCTGTTGACTCGAGTCGCATCCGTTACTTGCGTCAATTTGTCAAACACTTCCTGGATTTTTTGTTCTACTTCAGCTGCCAGCTGCTGAATTACCTTGGCCTTTTGCTACACAGGTTTCCTTAGGTCCCTGAGAAGTTTCTTTGTTGTTGCTGAGTGTTCTTCAAAGGTCCAAATTTTTTCTTCAAGTATATCTGCTTGGTCATACAGTTGAGTTATGTTGATTGTATATTTGACTCCTCTGATTTGAAGGAAAATCTTCTGAAACTACTCTAAAACTAGTTTGTATTTCATTTTCAATGAATTTGAGCATTCATGTAGTTGCTCCAATGGGCTGTATGCTTCCTTGACCATCGACCTGAGCATGCCCTTGATTTTTTGCACCTGTCTCTGCCTCTATGCTAATTTCTCGGCATATACTATGGAGGGATCTGGCAATGTTGGCTTTGCTACAAGCGCCTCTTTTAGTTCTTGGTTTGCTTGGTTCAAACTCGTGCATGCCATTTCAACTCGAATGGATCTTTCGAAAATTGAGCATGACGAAATATCTTTGGGTGTTTTGCTATCTAGGGCAATGATGGTTGGTCATAGGTATTTAAAGACCTCTTTTACTTGCTCCAACTACTTTTGTAGGCTATCCTTCTCACCTTGGAATTGATTGCACTCATCAGTAAGCGCAATCACTTACTGTTGCTGCTACTCAATTCTCTGTTGGAGGTCATTATGCAAACCTTCTGCTTGTCGTGATGCCGTCTAGATGAAACTGAACAGCTGGCTAGGTCCCCAGCTTTGCATGTTATCATTTCTTGACATATCTTGGGTTGGATGTCTCTCCCTAAGCGGTTTCCCATTGGCGATTGATCTTTCAGAATGTCCATGTGGGGACGTTGGCTGACTCTGTTGGGGCGGCTGGGGTTCAGGGACGTGCAAACTAGTAGATGGAATGAACTATTGTAATAACAGATTGGATTGTTGGAAAGGGTTTAGCTCTGGGGGGTGGTCGTTGTATTAGAAATGAGGGACCCTTCCTGGATTAATAAATCTATAAATGTGCCTTGTCCCACCGTGGTTTGGACAACCTCGAGTACTCCAGTTGTACCTGAGTTAACTTCTGCCTCGATATCAAAATTTGTTAGGGTCCCTGGTGGGATCAGATCTGAAATGGTTGCAAAGGCGGACGAAGTGTGGGTGCGGTGATCCTTGGACGTGAATGAGGTGTGCGGTGACAAATTATGTGTATGGAGTGGCGATGAGGTTTGAATGTTCATGACTGATGATAGATCAAATACAAGTAGCGCAAAGGTGGCTTGGGTGGAAACCTCTGGCTCTTATTCAATTAGCAGTCCCGTCACTATTAGCTAAGGTTGTCTTCTCCCATGAGATCAACCACTTGTACAGGTCTTGTGGTTCATGCTCTTTTCCCTTTAGGTGCTGGTACTGGGAGTTTAGTCGGCTTGGTTTTGTGGATTGGAGTGACTGTGGTCAGCGAAGGGGAGTTGAATGCGGTGGATGGTAGTGCAATAAGGATGGGGGTAGTGGTGGACGAGGATGTAGAATTCAATGTTTGAAACTGAGAAAAAGTTGGAAACACAGTAGATGTTGTTGAGATTCAACAAGATGATGAGCTTAGTGAAAAGAGTTGCCTTCACTAAGTGGGCCTGTAGGCTATTTTTGGCGCAAGTCTATTTTTAGACATGATGATCATATTTCAGAAGTTGCAGGATGCTATTTGTGGATGGTTGATCAAGTTGGAAAAATAGATGAAATTCTATTTTTAGAATATTGGGCGAAGTCTATTTATATATCGTTGATCTAAAAATAGATGCATGTTGATTATTATTAGCTCTTAATAATAATCAGACACTAAACAACAACTTATTCTCTTGGAGCACTTTGTTTCAGTGCATAGATGTGGCACATCAATGGAATGAGGGAATTATGCAATTCCCAAGGGTTTACTGGAGCTAATGCATGGAGGACTCAGTTATAACTCGAGTGGTAGAGTTATGACACAGTTGGAAGAAGTAGTTATGGAGTTGTATTCAATTTAACTCAGTTAGACTCAGTTGAGCTAGTTGTATCTAGTCTAACTGAATGATACACTAGTGAGAGTGGAGTGAATTAATTAGTTAATTAATTCACAAAAATAACTCATTAATCAACTGAACAATACAGCAGTTAATGACAGTGCATGGTAGTTTCAGTGGAGACCCAATGGAGAGGTCGGTGAAAGGGCAAGATAAACTATCTGTTGTGACTATAGTGATGCATTGATTGCATCACACATACATTGGAGTTGCCAATGAGGATTGCGCAGTCAAGGCAAGGGTAATTCGAATTCATTAAGAGCTATTCTTCAAGAGGGATTGCGCAGTGGAGGCAGGCTAGCAGGAGGCAAAGATCGGTGCATCGATTTGCAAGATTGTTCCTGATTAGTGTATGATGATTGTATTGTACTGAGAGCTTGATAAGCTTTGTATGAGGATTTTCATATGATTCCATGATAAATAATATATAGTTGGGTTTTTCAGCTTCAGGCTTTCCTGTTAAACAACTGTGTTATGTGAAATTGTTTTTATGTATGCTTTACATGTGTGTGCAATTAATTTTCCACAAAATATTAACAAGTGGAATGATTCAGTATTTTGCATGAAGTTAAATAGTGTGAGATTAGGTGAATCTAGGACATATGCATGCTTAGTGCATATAATTTCTACATGGTATCAAAGCATTGTTGATCCAAGATTGCAATTGTAAAGTGAGTTTGTGCTGGTGGACAATTCGAATTTGTTACAGAAGATTCTTGGTGCAGAAGTTGAGTATACATTGAAATGGCTTTCAATGGGTTGTGATTGGAGTATGCCCTTGATGGGAGCTCGAATTACATAGCCTGGAAGGATAGGATGGAGGCAGTGCTGGAGGATAATGGACTGAAGGAGTTCATCGATAACGATGTTCCTAAGCCGGGATCTAGCGATGCTGCATTACTTGACGCATGGGAAAAGAAGACAGAAAAGACGAGGAGAATTCCGTTGGAAGGTGTGAAGGACCATATTGTGTCCAGCCTTCACAAGAAAGCCACTCCATTCTTAATGTGGAAGGATTTTACAGACTTGTTCCAAAGCATAAGTGACCAGAGGAAGTTGGCGCTTAAAGACAAGCTCAGAAAAATAAAAATGGAGAAAGGCGATAGTATTCCAAAATACCTCATGAAGTTTGTCCACTGCAAGGATGAACTGGGAAGTGTGGGGGTTACTGTTGATGATGAATAATTGGTGAGATTGGCTCTCCTTAGGCTTCCAAATATTTTTCATAGCTACGAAGACTCTGTCAATGGACGGGAGAAACTGTCGGGATGGGAGCGACTTTGGTCAGATCTTATGCAGGAGGAGATAAGGTGGGGTACCAGGGATGGATCTTCATCAAAGAATGAAGATGAAGAGAATTGTGCTTTGGCTACCAAAGCAAGGAAAGTGAAGGGGAAGAAACATCCTTCAAAATCCGATGCTGAAGGCAAGAAGCAGGATTTGTCCAAAGTGAAGTGTTTTCACTGTCATGAACATGGACATTTCACCACTAACTGTCCACAGAAGAAGAAGAACAAGAAGGCTGATGGATCTGCAGCTGGAGAGGCCTTAGCCTCACAATTTGAACTTGATTTCTCTTTGATCATATGCTTGGTTTCAAGTTGTATGGGATCGGTGTGGTATCTTGATAGTGGTGCATCTTTCCATATGACGAGAGACAAAGAGTTTTTTAGTGAGTTGGAGGAGAAGGACCTCCAGATGCATATATAGATGGGTGACGATGGTCGGTACAGTGCGAATGGCATTGGGACCATTACCTTTGAGAGGGAGTCCGGTAGTCCATTCTTGTTGAAGAATTTTATGCATGTTCCAGGTTTGAAGAAGAACTTGGTCTCAGTCGGAATGCTGGAAGAAAAAGGTTATGATGTTGTTTTCAGTGAGGGAAAAGCCTTCATTCAACATAAAACAACAGGTCAAACCAAGAAGATAGGGGTTCGAATTAATAATCTCTACAAGCTAGAGGTAGATGGCTGCGCTGTAATGGTGGGCAAAGCAAAAGAAGTGGTGAGCCGAGATGAGGGCGAATTATGGCACAAGAGATTGGGCCATCTTCACCATGGCGCTTTGAAGATTTTGCAGCAGATTTCTACTGGACTTCCCAAGGGTACTCTTGCACAGACTGATCAGTGCAAGGGATGTACTATGGGTAAGTTTGTGAAAACCACCTTTCATGAGAAGGAGAACCATGCTTCGGTGATCCTGGAGAGAATTCACACAGGCGTGTGTGGACCTTTCTCGGTTGCTTCAACAGCAAAACACAGGTATTATGTTATATTTGTTGATGACTATTCTCGTAGATGCTAGATCTTCTTCATGCAAAAGAAGAGTGAAACGTTCTCAAAGTTCAGTGAATTCAAGGCATTGGTGGAGAAGGAGTCGTGGAAGCAAGTGAAAGCTCTATGGAGTGATAGTGGTGGTGAATACATCTCGGGTGAATTCAAAGACTTCTGTAGCAAAGAAGGAATTCGAAGAGAAATCATAGCGCCTCATAACCCACAACAGAATGGGGTCGCGGAGAGAAATAAAAGAACGATCGTGGGTGCTGCATGAGCGATGCTGCATGAACAGGGCCTACCGATGCACTTGTGGGCGGAAGCATGCAACACTGCGGTTTATGTGTAAAACTGTTGTCCTCATAGAGTACTTGGCATGAGTACACCCGAAGAAGCCTTTATTGGTAAGAAGCCTGATATTTCTCATTTGAAGATTTTTGGCTCACCTGTTTACATTCATGTGACAAAGAACGCCAGGAAGAAGCTAGAGCTGACTACAGAAGTCGAGATATTTGTGGGGTACATAGAAACACCCCATAATTATCGTGTGTATTTGCCAGATAGTCGGATGACTGCTGTGTGACAGGATATAAAATTCAATGAGGTGAAAGCCATGAAGTTGTCGCTTGAGAGGGAGCTATACTTGCATGCGGAGGAGGAACTTCTTGTTCCCAAAGATGAGCCTCTAGATGTGGATCAGCCACAGGAGGAGATTCATGGAGTGGAGGAGTCCACTCATGCAGAACCAAACATCAGACAAGGCAGAAAGCATACCATAGAAGCTGAGAGACTGAAGCTTGATGTGACATAGAATGTAGGAGTCCCCACATCACAATGCAGACATAGACAATCACCTGACCGATTTATTGGATACATGGCTCTTATGAGCAACTGTATCGTGATAGAGCCATCTTATTTCGATGAAGCAGTGCAAGAGCCCACATGAGTAGATTTCATGGTGGAGGAGTATGACTCCATTGTCAGAAACAGTGCTTCGGAGATTGTTCCAAGGCCGGTGGGAAAATCAGTTGTAGGATCAAGATGGATATACAAGGTAAAGCAAGCTGCTGATGGGAGTGTCGAGAAGTATAAGGCAAGATTTGTTTCTTGGGGCTTCTCACAGATTGAGGGGATTGACTATGAAGAAACCTTTACACCTGTCGCACGGTATTCTTCAATACAGACCATCCTTGCTCTCTCAGCGCAGATGGGTTGGCACATTCATCAGATGGATGTGAAGACTGCGTTCCTTAATGGGATCCTTGAGGAAGAGGTGTACATTGATCAGCCTGAAGGATTTGAGATCTTCAGTAGCGAGTTGCATGTGTGCAGGCTCAAAAGAGCGTTGTATGGGCTGGAACAAGCACCACGTGCTTGGTACGCTTGGATTGATAGCTATTTCACTAGACTTGGCTTCACCAAGAGTGAGGCAGATGACAACCTGTACCAGATTGTGGTGGAGGGTAAGCTTTTAATCATTGTACTTATGTTGATGATTTAATACTAACAGGTGATGAGCAGTTGATACACTCATGTAGGGTAGATCTTGCAAAGGAGTTTGAGATGGAGGATTTGGGCCTCCTTCATTATTTCCTTAGATTGGAAATATGGCAGCAGGAAGGTGAACTGTTTGTGTCTCATGGCAAGTATGCCTGGGAGATACTAGATAATTTTCACATGCAAGGCTGCAAGGCTATCGACACTCCTCTTCTAGGAAATTGGAAGAAAGAGGATGCTACATCGACAGAGGTAGTGGATGCCACTGTTTATCGACAGTTGGTGGGTTCGCTCATGTATTTAGTCAATACAAGACCGGACATATGCTATGCGGTGAACCAACTTTCAGAAGCGATGGTTAAGCCTACCGAGCTCTTTTGGAAGGTAGACAAGCATGTCCTGAGATATCTCAGGGGAACATTTAAGTATGGTTTATGGTACAGACAGATGGATGAGGTGAATTTGTATGGCTTCACGAATGCAGATTGGGCAAGAAGCCCAACAGACAGAAAGAGCACATCATGGGGGATTTTTAGTATTGGATCTACGGAAGTTTCTTGGTACAGCAGGAAGCAAAGATCCATGGCACTCAGTTCAGCGGAAGTGGAATACATGGTAGCAAGTCAAGCTGCATGTGAGGCTATCTGGATGAGGAAGATCTTGGTTGGTTTGTTCGGTTCACATTTAGATCCCATAGTGATACATTGTGATAATCAGAGTTGCATTGAACTCTCGGTTAATCCTGTGTTTCATGATAGATCTAAACATATTGATATCCGGTATCATCATATCAGAGATTGTGTGCAGCTGAAGATCATGTTGCTTGAGTACATTCCTACGGAGGATCAAGATGCAAATATTCTGACGAAGGCACTCACCAGGAGCAAATTCGAATACCATAGAGGTAGGATCGGGGTGAAGGATAATCCCTATCTTGCTGAGAGGGAGTGTTGAGATTCAACAAGATGATGAGCTTATTGAAAAGAGTCACCTTCACTAAGTGGGCCCACAGGCTATTTTTGGCGCAAGTCTATTTTTAGACTATGTCTATTTTTAGACATGATGATTATATTTCAGAAGTTGCAGGATACTATTTGTGGATGGTTGATCAAGTTGGAAAGATAGATGAAATTCTACTTTTAGAATATTGGGCGAAGTCTATTTATAGATCGTTGATCTAAAAATAGATGCATGTCGATTATTATTAGCTCTTAATAATAATCAGACACTAAACAACAACTTATTCTCTTGGAGCACTTTGTTTCAGTGCATAGATGTGGCACCAGTGGACTGAGGGAATTATGCAATTCCCAAGGGTTTACTGGAGCTAATGCCTGGAGGACTCAGTTAGAACTCAAGTGGCAGAGTTATGACATAGTTGGAAGAAGTAGTTATGGAGTTGTATTCAGTTTAACTCAGTTAGACTCAATTGAGCTTGTTGTATCTAGTCTAACTGAATGATACACTAGTGAGAGTGGAGTGAATTAATTAGTTAATTAATTCACAAATAATAACTAATTAATCAACTGAACAATACAACAGTTAACTATAGTGCATGGAAGTTTCAATGGAGACCTAGTGGAGAGGTAGGTGAAAGGGCAAGATAGAATATCTGTTGTGACTATAGTGATGCATTGATTGTATCACACATACATTGGAGTTTCCAATGAGGATTGCGCAGTCAAGGCAAGGGTAATTCGAATTCATTCAGAGTTGTTCTTCAGCATGGATTGCACAGTGGAGGCAGGCTAGCAGGAGGCAAAGATCAATGTATGGATTTGCAAGATTGTTCTTGATTAGTGTATGATGATTGTATTGTACTGAGAGCTTGATAAGCTTTGTATGAGGATTGTCATATGATTCCATGATACATAATATATAGTTGGGGCTTTTAGCTTTAGGCTTTCCCGTTAAACAACTATGTTATGTGAAATTGTTTTTATTTATGCTTTACATGTGTGTGCAATTAATTTTCCGCAAAAGATTAACAAGTGAAATGATTCAGTATTTTGCATGAAGTTAAATAGTGTGAGATCAGGTGAATCTAGGACATATGCATGCTTAGTGCATATAATTTCTACAGATGTGATGCTAAGAGTTTCTATTACCTTATTGAAGCCTTCTACCTGTGTGCCGAGCTGGTCTAGTAGTGGCCATAGTTGAAGTTGGGAGATCCTCTACACTGTTTCTTCTGGTGGCTCCCCCTGGAGTGCTTTTCGTAGCATTGCATCAAACGAGTAAAATGGGATCCCACTTCTGATCTCCATTTATGCTCCTGGACATGAAGAAAATTTTGTGTGAAAGGCCTCTTCCTCTATTTTGAACTTCAATGGCTTCTTACGGAAATTATTTTCGTCCACGCAACTTGGTCGGACATAGGTTCGGTTATGGGTCACTCCATACCATATCTGTGGAAAGTACCTATCCAAAAGGCTTCTTGGAACTCTTTTTTGGCTCCCAACCACATCAACTTCTATCTGTACCAGACTGTAAAAGCTTCCTCATTGACCTCTTTGGTACTTGGGTCCCCTGATACTCTCCATGGCGTGAACCTTAGGGCTATTGGTTGGTCTTGAGTGATCTCTACGAGCTGTCTGATTCTTAGTGGACTCCACTTCCACATTGCGAGGGTCATGATCAAATAACCATGTATAAATCCCTTGGCTTGCCTGTAGTTGTCCTCGCAAGCCTCAAATAGCTCATTTAACAAGAATTTGCACCAAATCAACTGTGCTCCTTGAATGCAATGCTCCGTGACTGAGATTGTGTCCAGGGTGCATTCCCCCTTGGTGAAGTTCCTTATCGTTTTCCTAGCGATAAAATAGCAGGTTAATTTTACCACTGGGTTGTTTATGATTTTGATTTTTTATCCCTTTCCTCGTCTCCTTATTTCATACTTTCTGTAGTAGTCGCAATCTCCTTTCTTCTTAGCTCCCTTGGACATATTTTGAAAGGATGATGAGACATCGTTTCCTACGGTTGACAACCATGTAAGTCTGTGTCTGTCTTTTGTATGAATTGGGATCTCCCTCCCAACCCATAGTGATCCATTTTGAATTTTTCTCATTAAGAACTTATTGCATTTCATTGTTTCTCCCGTCGTCCCGAATACCGAAAGGCTCCTGAGGTGCAGGATAGTTGACCTCTGGATGCCTCTGAAGTCTGGGTGCATCTTCGCTGCTTCACATCCTCCCTCCTTTGCATAATTTTTTATGTACACCTCCCTTTTCATGGCTGGTAACTGGTACGATTCAATGAAGTCGGTATCTATCAACGAGGCATTGTCACATTTGCCTATTAGTGACTCCATCCTTTGAATCCTTCCATCGAGCTCGGGATTGATGACTGAGGTATCTATCTTTGTCATTTTCTTCTTTTTGTTGTATACTTGAATTATTGTTGCTATTCTACTGCTCTGAACTTCTGCTGCTAGTCTACTGCTTTGAAATTTTGCTGCCAAAATTGGGCTTATCGTTATAGTTGTTTCTTTCTCTGATAACTCGAAATTTTTCCGCATTCTAGTGTTTCCCTCCTTCATGCGGTTTAAGTAATATTACTGGCACGAATTATGTTGATGTGATGCCATAACTAATTAATTCCTACTGTCTTTCCCGCGGCTATAATCGTGTGATTAGTTACTGCGGTGAGGTGTATTCTGACAGTGCTAATGCTGGCTTCGAGAGTCGAGTAGAGATGATGGGAAATAATTATGGCTTAATATGGAAACTTTATTACGGTATGAGGGTTAATAATTATGGCAGTTATTTTTCAAATTCGGGTGATCTGACGAACTGAAAACGGTATGATTGGTCATTACGAGTGAATGATAGCTGACATGCTTAGGCTATGTAACACTGTAGACTCTCCCCCCTGACCACAATTGGTTGTGATGTGGTCTCCACATCGCAAAAAGGATGATTGTTTTTTTAGCATGACTTTGCGTTGTCTTCTTGAGGATTCCTACTCTATTGGTCTGAAAAGATTAAAACATAACGATTCTATGGCTCATCTCAGTTGCGAGAGAGTTATTGAGTCTATTCTACTGACTTCTCTCGGTTGCGAGAGTTATTGAAATAAAAGAAAACAAATTGTGCTTACTCATGATAGGGTTTCAGGTGTGCATCATTCACCCATCCTTGAAGTATTTCTCTGTCCAGTTGCACTAGCCTAACCATGCCTAAGTATTTTATCTCTATGATGTAATACAGTCCCATCCAGTGCACTATAAGCCTCCCTGGGAACTTCTGGATTTTTTTTTATAGAGATATAATTTTCCACCAATAGTGAATGTTTTGTGCTTGATGTGGAGGTCATGCTAGGCTTTTTGTCACTATTTCTGTATTGATTGTTGGAAATCCACCAGAAATCTATCTTCTTCAAGATCCTACAATTCGTGGAGGTGTGCAGATATGGAGTCTTCCTCTTTCATGTGTGTTGTTGAAGAAATTAAGAGGCTTGGTATGATAATCTCAGCTGGTATTACTGCCTCTTTCCCATATACCAACTAGAATGGAGTCTAATTATGCAGTCTCTTTATGGCTGTCCTGTATGCCCACAACGTCGCTTGTATCCTTTCATCCCAGTCATCATGGTTAGCATTGCATATCTTTGTTAGTCCTTTCTCCAAGATTTTGTTGAACCCCTCGACGGTTCCATTCGCCTGAGGGTGGTATGGGCTGCTCTTGTGGTGTTGTATCATAAAGTTGTCCAATAGTGATTTAATTGTAGCATTAATGAAATGCATGCCTTGATTGCTTGTTAGGCTCCTTGGACAGCTGAATCTGCTAATTATGTTCTCAAAAATAAATCTGGTTGTCGTGTCTATTGTACAGTCCCTTACTAGTGCCTCCTCTTCCCATCTTGTGAGGTTGTCAATTGCGGTGATTATATATATCGCCTGCGAGTGTCGTGCCATTGGTGCAATTGGTCCTATGAAGTCGATGGCCCATTTCTCAAATGCCTGCATTGCCCTCACAGGTTGCAGTGGAAACTCATCACGGTGTGACGAACGTCCTGTTCTTTGGAAGACATCACATTTCTTCACATATTCCTTACTATCTTTGTGCACTGTGGGCCACCATAATCCTGTAGGTAGTATTTTCCTTGTTGTGGGTTTTTCACCGACATGGCCTCCCGAAACTTCGTTGTGACACTCCCACAAGATGTCTTCTCTTTTGTGATATGGGACACATATTCGTAGGATATGATCCAGTCCCATTTTATATAACTTCCCTGTTATGAGTTGGTTTTCATCCACTTTAATGACTAGATGACTTTTTTGGGTTGTCGTGTATTCTGATGGACATTGTCCTATGGTCAAGTATGTCTCTATCTATTCTAGATAATTTGGGATGGCTTCTACTTGGAAGAGATCAACATTCGGCAATTGGTCATCAAGGGATACCCTATTTTCCCTGTTCTCCAACCTTGATAAGTGGTCATGACCAACATTTAGCCTTCCTGGTTTTACTATTACTTCAAAAGTGAATTCTTGGAATAGTAGGAGCTATGTACAATTTTTGCCTTCCAATACAGGTTTTTTTACCACATATTTTAGTGTTGAGTGATCTGTGAAGAACTTGAATGTGCCTCCCAATAAGTAGTGGCGAAATTTCTGTAGAGAGTATACCATAGAAAGAGCCTCTCTTTTTGTTGTTGTGTAATTCCTTTCAGTCGTTGCAAACTTCTTGCTTGCGAAGTATACTGGGTGATCTATGGAGGTTTCTCCTAGTTGAGCTATCACCGCCCCCAAAGCAATACTTGAAGCATCAATGTGGACATGAAACTATTTATCCCAATTGGGATGGGCCAAGATGGGTGCACTTGCTAGTTTCTCTTTCAACGTGTTCAATGCTTTAGTGCATTCTTCGTTCCATATGAATTGTTCTGACTTCCACAACAATGTTTCTAGTGGTTTTATGATTTTTTCGTAGTTGCAGATGAACCTCCTGTACTATGTTGTGTGTCCCAGTAGTGACATCAACTGTTTTACAGTCTCTGGTGCTTCCATGTTTATAATTATTGCCACCTTTGTGGGGTCCACACATACACCTTGCTTGCAGACGACATGTCCCAAAAGCATTCCAAAAGGTACTGCAAAGATGCACTTTTTGAGATTGAGAGAAATTTGAAGCTATCTGCACCTGTCAAACATTATTTTGAGTAGAGTTGCATGGTTCTTCAGTAGAATGTACACCATCCAATCATCCATGTATACTTCTAGGAACTTATGGATATAGTCTCTAAATGATGCTATTACTATTTGTGAAAACACAACTGGTGCATTCTTTAGTCCAAAAGGCATGACATGATAGGGAAATGATCCCCATTCTGTTGTGAAAGTAGTTTTTCTTTTTTCTTCTTTTTCTATTCTCACCTGATGATATCCTGAGAAGCCATCTTTGAATGAGTAAGCTTCATTTCCCGCAACATTTTCAAGAACTTCGTCACTAAATGGAGTTGGAAACGGATCATGAAAGCATGTGTTATTCATACTTCTGTAGTCCACAAATACTATAATTTCTGATTTCTCCTTTTTACTTTGTATCACAATTGGGCTAACCCATTCTTCTTCCTCAACTGGAAAAATCAAGCCTACCTTCATCATTTTTTCTATCTCTGCTCTGAACTTTTCTTTTCTCTTGGATTCTAGTGGTAAGTTCTATGTTTTACTGGCCTCACATCTGGTTTTAGGACTATGCGCATCTTCACCAGATCTCCTTTGATTCCTTTGAGCTCTGCCACTGAAGATGGGAATAAGTCTTCATATTCTTGTAGTAGGTCAAAGATTTCTTTTGTTGTCTCTGTATCCCAATAATCTCCAATGGATGTGATCTTCGGCTTCTCTGCACTTCCGATATTTTGTTTCTTTGTCTTCATGGGTAATAGGTGCAATCCCTTTGTAGCTGGTTCTTCTTATATTTCACGTTCCCCTTCCTTCTCTTCAAAGTATAGATGTCAAAGATTCTTTAAATCATCATCGTCTATCTCCCGATCTATCCTTTTACATGTTATTGAATCCTTGAATTTCTGCTCTGATAAATATATCTCTTCATTCTCCTCAAGCTCTGGGAAGAAAAATATTCTTTTAATTGCTTGAAGGGTATCTGTAACTTGTTCTGTCTCCCTTGAAAGAAAAATATTGCGTAAATCTTTCCGCAATTGTTTCCCAGGTACCAGTTCCTCTCTTCTTCTCTTATGTCAGGCACCAAGATTGTGGAATGGTGTCCAGTGAATGTATAAATTTGTGTACCCATAAAGATTCTGGATATCCCTCTTTCCTTCACTTATACTCGCAATTGCTTAGATGTGCTAGGGGGTCAGAATTCCCTTGGTACTTTTCTCTGAGTTGCGGTTCATAAGCCGCATGGAATCTCATTCTTAATTCTTTGGAAATATATTCCCATCCCGAAAGAGAGTTGTGATGGGTTGCCCACCACCTTTTTGACATGGATTGTAGTGCTGCGTCCATGAGAGGGACTCTATGTTCTATTGGTACTTTTTCTTGCACTTTGGTAATAAATGTTGTTAACAGTGGGAAATCGTACAGCAGAAGATGGCATTAATTAATGTCAAGCCTAAGGATTTACAGGGAAGGAACACATTATGGAATCAAGAAAGTATTTAAAATCTCTAAGGTTTTGAGAAAATCAGATTTGAATTAGTCACAAATGTTGGATTGTGCGCTTTATCCTTCGAGAAGAGCGCCTTTTGCGCACCTTTTTTCCCGATAAGTGCACATTCCTGGAAATGGAAAAATGTCACTTTCCGGGACCACACCAAGCAAAGGACAGTTACTCCTTATATGAAGTCGCCTAAGGACAACCACCAGCGCCTCCTTAGACGCTATGTGAGCACACAATGGAATCATACCTCTCCCTTGGGTCACCATCCATCATGTACCAAGGGAGGGAAGGAGGATTTGAAAATCCCCTATATAAAGCCACCAAGAGGTGTAGAAATGGTGATCACATTGTTATGCTGGCCAAATTTTCCCAAGCAACACCAGCAGTGTGTGACCTGAAGCTGGAGTTGAAGAGGACTTGATCGTTGGCCACCCAACAATCCTAGTCCACCATGCCAGAAAGAGAGAGGGAGACTGCATCAGAGGCAGAGCTTGGAAGGCAACATCCTTGCTTCGGGACCTAGAGCCATTGCCTAGGTGCCCTTTGGCAAGTGGGTAACATTTCTTCTCCATTTCAAACATTTAATAAGAAGAGCCCTTTGAGCTGTCGTTGGTATTGTTATCATTTTGACTCTCTTTGATAGCTTTTGTATATTTTTTTTTTAGTTTTAGTTTAACCAGATCATACTTTAGCATACTGTTTCCACTAAATTTTATGCTTTTGAGCTCCACCACTTTCTTCCTATTACCAACAGTTTAAAGAGTAGACCACACTCTTTAAACTGGTGAGATTTCGTACACTCGTGCGACAAATCCACCGATACAAATGTATTCACAACTTGCATATTTGAAAGAGTTGGATATTCTCTTACCTCTGTACCAATCCAGTTGACTCCACAAACGTTGGCACATTTTCTGGTGTTGATTTCATATCCTCCATGCTGCCAATCATCCCATACTACTTATGACCTGTTGTGTTATACAACAACCCCCATTTGTTAAAATAAATGGGGACCCTTTAAAAATAATTAAAAAATTCATTTCATTTATTTTTTAGCTTAAGTCAAACAACTTTAGGAAATAAAGTTTCTCTTACTTTTCTGCTTTCATTCTTTAGTGTGCATCGCAATTTTTATATCTTACAAACTTAAGCGACTTTAAAATCCACTAAGTCATGCGGGCAATGATATGCACTAAGTTCTTTCCAAAGTCATATCAAAATCTTGTTGCAAACACTTTAATCACCGTTATAAATCAAAATCGCATCGCACCTCATTTAAACGATCGAATTTATATGCAATTCGGTGAAACTTGCGATTATGTGGACCCGATGAGCCAATAAAGAAATAAAAATAAAGATCCAAAGTCCGATAAAGCACAGCCTCTTGAATTCTTAAATACACACTTCGCATTTCGCAGGACATAACTAAAATCAAACTCGTTTATCGCATAAAAGTTGCGATGTGCGATTTGCGTGAATCGCATTTCGCAGGATTTATGGGTAACATCATAAATGGTAATAGTTATAAATTGTGATGTGAGATGAATGGTAGTTAATTACTCAAGCATGCGAAATGATTCATGTCATATCAAACCGAATACAAGATCCAACGCCTTAAATTGATCGATAGAAATTTCACATGAAGGTGTAAGAGATTTGATTTAAAAACTTTATCGGTGATTAACTACATTTAATAGAAGTAAGGTTTTGATAGATTCATATCTACTTCAAGCATGTGTTGAATTGATTGAACGCCAGATTTTTTTTAATTCTATTCACCTCTCTGTTCTCTATATTTTCAATGTTTTCTCTGTTCGCTTGAAATCAGGAAACCACTTAACGGAGCAAGGGAAATAGAAATGAGCAAGAAAGGCAAAGAAATCATCCAAGCACCATCTACCAGAGACTCAGATATGTCTCCCCTATTCTCAAACACCACTTGCAATAAGGATTGTGGGCGTTCTTCATGGGAGGCAATGTATAATATTTTCGAGGATGAAAAGCGAAGGGTAATAGTCAAAGTTGCTTCAGCAGGCACGTCTGTTTCTTCATACCTGACCTACTTCGACGTTGCATGCTCATTCATCCATAAGGTAGCAACAAGGCCAAAGATTCTCCCTTATACAGATATGGTTAAGTGGGTAATTGACCACTTGAACATGGAAGATAGAACATTCAAAGATTCAAAAGGCAAGAATAGTGGGTCATTCAGGGCAGAAGATTTAAGGATAATGTATCACTTAACCATCCCACAACAGAACTATGACAAAGATTTTCTTCAAAGCTTTAGAGCAAAACATCCAGACTTGATGAAATTCATAAAGGAATGGAAGGAAGACCAAGGAAAGCTTAAATGAGATAAACTCGGTACGTACCCAATAGCACAAATTCCTTCCCCTTATTGTTATGCTTCCGGTATGATTCTAGATTATATGCAAAACCAGACACCACTAGCTTTTCTGTAGATTGGGTCCCATTGATTGACGCAATCATCAATTCCTTAATTCTGAATTGGGAAAATATCTTATCTGATAATTTAGCTAAACACAACATGGAGTATACAAATAAAAGAAGTGTTTCATATAGAGAAATACACCCCTTTTATATGAGTGCCTATGTCATGGACGCAATTTTATTTTCTTCTAGTTTTCCTACTATGGGATGGAAATAGACGACCCAAGACCCTACTCCAATCCACATTTACCACAGAGGCCTCTAGGAATCTGACTACCATTTGCATTTTTACAAAATTTTCCATAGAGTCATGTTGCCTATGCACTAGATTATATTCAATGAGAAAGCCTCTAGGGTTTCCAAAGAAGCCATTACAACCATTCTACCTGTTGCTAGATGGTCCACAGAGGAAAGTTTCACATATATCAGAGTATTTGGGATTTACGCTTCTCCTCATGTCTTGCCATATTATGTTGCTGACAAGTTACTTGCACGAGAGATAGCCTACCAGTTTGTTGTATATGGTATTTCAAAACAACTTAAAGATGCTAAGAATGTCGATTGGCCTAATTTCCCTTTACAGTATGGTACATTTTCACTTTTTGATATTGGTCATGCCTACAAGGAAGTTTCGAACGTTAATCTATTGAATTTGGCCGTAATGCCAAGATGGCCATTTGATCTGAATGACGTGATTAAAAACTACATCACAGAGCTCAAAGTAAAACCTTTTGTGAAAGAGATAGATAGATTTGATGATTTCTTTCAAGGCATTGAAAAGTTTTAAGATGTACTTAAGCATGCATCCAATCAACTCAATCAAGATGACTTGGAAGCCTTCCAAGCATATAGAAGTAAGAGATTGGAAAAAAATCCTCTGGATTTATTGACTATTGAAGATGTCAACAGACCTACCCCAAGTATGAGCTTGGATAATGAAGTGAAAGACATGTCTGAAGATGAGTCAGGACAATCAGAGCATCAATCTCACAATTCAGATCATTCTGAAAATGAATCCGAAAACAGAAAGGAAAACCCAGAAAATATAATTGATCAGGTAATCCAAGATATTGAGATGCAGGAGAAAAGAGGCAGCAATGGAACAGAGTCAACTTCTCAAGAAGTTCAACACAATCAAGATACACTTGATTAGTTAGGAAAATCTCAAATAAAGAATTTGAATAGTGAATGGGATGAGTTTTCTAAAGCAATAAAAAATCCTTAAATAAATCGCAATATTGATCAAGCTACTAGTTTTCAGACGCCAAAACATTCTCAGAGGTTAGTGGAAATTTTTACTCCACTAGAACAAGTTCCTGAAACTCATGATCGGGAAATCATTTCGGCTTATCCTACAGAACATATAGTGTTACAAATTGAGGAAATCCCTTATTTGGATGTCTTCTATAGTCCAAGTCATAAAGCTGTAGTAAAGAGAAGAAAAAGAAGAAGAATTGATGAGACAGTCTCAGACCTTACAAATGAATCAGTTGATGTTTTATCGAAGGATCCTCTAGCTCATCTGACTGAACATTTAACCAAACTACCACAGTTTGCAGGGGAATATGCTACTGCCATTGTTGATAAATCCACTGAGGTTAAAATGTTACGGAAGTAGAAAGAAGATAGAATACAAGAATTAGAGAGGCTATTACAGCAAGAAAAATATAACTCCAGTGAACAAATATAATTGAAGATGTCCTAATTTCAAAATGGTTTTGAAATTCTTAATTTGCAGCATCAAGTACAACTCACTAAGGAGCAAGCACAACTAGAAGAAGCGATGAACAGTTTACAAAGCCAACCACATTTAGATCAATTCATAAAGGAAGCATTGGATGTGAATGCTAAGTTAGAGAAACAACAAGAAGTGTTTTGCGAACAAGCTTCTATCACTAGCTCCTATGGTGACTCAAGTGAAATATTGATCCAGCAGGTAGCCATCCAGAAACTTGAATGTGAGAAGATCGAGAAGAAAATCAATGAACACATTCAATGACAAGCATTAGAATTAGGCAAGGAAGTTGATCTACCCCAGGTAGATAAGATTCACAAGGAAATTGTATTCAAAGATTGGGAAGCACAGATAAAGTAGGCAGATAAAGCAGCAGTGAAAGCATCAAGATTATCAAAGGAAATTACTGAATCTGTGTGTGAACAGCTTGTGAAAGAAGAACTTATCAAAGAGTGCATGTCTAAAATTCTCTTAGAACTCAAACATCTGGAAACACAGTGGAAACAAAAGATAGAAACATAGGATGAAACGATTAAAAAAGTAAATAAGTTTGATCAAGAAAATTATTGGAATTTTTTTATCAAACTTTACCATCAGTACCAAACTCTGCAGTCTTTAACAGATTTGATAAAAATATCGCAGCCAGAACTCTCAAATGTGGTATTCAAGGGATAGGTCAGATCAAGGATTTCACAGCTAGCTCAGCTCAAGCCCATGCTAGATATTTGTCAACTTCGTGATCAAATCCAAATGAAAGGTTAGATTTCATAGTCATATTGTTACATTATTTTCCTAGATTGTAGTTAAAGTTTGTCTTACGAGGATGGTTGTTTGAAACCTCCTCTATTTTTATGTAATAATATATTTTTAAAACATATTTAGTTTAGTATTTAAACCCCTCTCATGCATTTCGAGAAGGGTCCATAATTTTTTTTAAAACATTCTCAAAGAATGCACTTTTGTAAGTTTGTGAATGCTTTGATGAATTAATGGAACAGAGTCTGTTATCTTTTGAAATTTGAAGTTTTTTAACTGATGTTGCAAAACTGTACTCTTTAAATTGCTTTAAAGTGAAGAGGATCAGATATCTATTATCAGTTTACATGAGTAGAACTTTGTACATATGGTACTTCTATTCACTTGTATTAAGTCTTACTTATAGATTGAAAGTCATCTCTTTATTGCATTATATATTTGAGACATCATTATAGATGAATGCTAAATGCCCTTCTGTACTAATATTTTCCTGTGATTTCCTATTAGATATATAATCATACATATGAATGTGATATATTTTTCATAATTATTCTAATCAAACTATTTTGTTAGAAGAATCATCTTTCATAATTTTCATCTCTTTCAACTCTTAAATAATCTACATTACTAATATTTGAGGGATAGCATAAAGGAAGAAACACCCTGGGTATATAGTAGAATAGATAGTATTAAATAGATGCATGTGATAGATTAGAATATTTTTCCATTTGCATGTTGCATAATCAAAACACACCCCAAAATCATTCCTTATTGGGAAACTGGTCCCACTATCCCTAGTCGGAGCCACTACACCAAACGGAAAAGGAGTTGCTTTAAGGTCTGGACCAGGTGGTTTTCCCCCATGTTGTGCCAGCGAATTTCGAGGCCTCGACATTTTGGCACTAGAAGGAGGGCCTTGTGAATGGCAAGAAGGTCTGATCAATCTAAAGGTCAATCTAAAAGTCTCTCTCCCTCTAGATCGCTATCAACTTCCAAAAAATTATCTAGATCCTCATATTTAAAATCTGAAGTTGATCATCCTTCTCTTAAGTATCCTAGTGATACTCAACCCATACTATCTCTAGATTCTTATCAAAATTCCCTTGAAGTTCAGTCTTTGATATAAAATTGAGAGAGAGTATCCATTTCTGTTGAAAAGCTTGAAAATTCTCAAACATCTGAGATCAATATTTCGTCTTCTTTACAACCTTGAATAATATTAACTCGATCAGAAATTCAAAAGACAGGAATTATTCCTTTTGAATTTCCCATTGACAGTACTTGAAAGAGAATAAATAGGACTCAATCAGAGTTAATCACCAGTGATATCTTATCTCATTCACTTCCATTACCTCCACATATTTCCACCACTTCCACTCCAACAATCAGTGTTACTTTAACTAGTTCCAATACTCATACTACTATCCCTTCAACTAGTTCTAGCACTCAGCCTGCCTCTTCTTCAACTCAAACTCAATCCATCACATCCACCCAAGGTCTAATGGTAGGCCAAGTACCTCCACCAAATGTACACCCATGGAATAATCGAGGGGCTATAAATATGCCCTCTCCTCTTCATGCTCTACCAAAAGCACCTGAAATATGGTTACCTAAGTTTAATCCTAATTATGGTCTTTCGACAGAAGAACACATTCATAATTATATGCTAGCTATCAATCTAAAGGGAGCAGTTGAAGAGGATTACGTTGTACGATTATTTCCATACACTCTCACAGGATCTACAGGATCCTGGTATTTTTCACTTCTTGCAAGCTTTATAACTAGATGGAATATGTTCGAAGAACAATTTCTAGCTAAATTTGGGGATGACAGAACCCCTGCTACGCTTATCAATGATTTATCAAATCTAAAAGATAAATCGAGGGAGAAAATAAAAGATGTTAATTCAAGATTTAATAAATTGCTCAGTAAAATTCCTGCTATATCAGTTCCTGGCACATAAGTTCAAATTGAGTGGTATATTTCATCACTTCCATCCAATTTAGCCATTTTTGTTGATAGAGAAAAACTGCCGACACTTGCAAAAAACATGAAGGAATCTCTATCTATAGAGAAACACATAACCACTCCTAAGAATAATAATTCTCAAGAAGACAGAAAATCAAAGAAGGTATATTTCAAAGATGATTCTAAAAAGAAGCCATCTGAAGACCTTTTTGATGTAGAAGGTCTTCAGAAAGTTTTAAAGACTGTGAAAAATGAGATGGCAGATATCAAGAAACAAGTCGCTAAAAATTCTAGCTCAAAAAATACTTTCAGAAACATCAAGAAAGGTCAGTCCTCTAAAAATCAACCACCAAATATCATATCTAACGCTGAGTCTAATCAAGATAAAGAGGAAGAGAAAACAGAGGAAGAAGAAGATGAAGAAGAAGAAGAAGTTGAACTAAATGGAATGTGGGATTTCATCCTACCAAATGAAGAACAACATGAAGATTTACCTATGAGTACAAGGAGAAAAAAGACTACTGAAGAAATGCAGCCAAATAAACAACAAAAGAATTCAACGCTGGATAAGGATAAAACAGTAAGCAAAAAGTCTACTTCAAAAGCTACACAAACAAGTCCTGTTACTTTAGATACTCCACCTACATAAAAAACAATGGTAGTCTGAGACACTATTGAGTATAATGTAATTGAAGACATGAAGAAAACGAGGGCCAACGTTTCAATTCATAATCTTACAAAATTAAAGTAGCAACATAAAATCTTACTTAGAGACTTAAATGCGGTTCCTGCTTCAGCCTTGCCTACTCCAGTAGTATTACAAGCTGCTAATGAAATGGGTAAGCCACCTTCTCCTTCAACTAGAATAGATGCTACAAACTTGATTATGATAGGTGATCGATCCATCTCTCATACTACTCCATTTCTCTTAACCTATGAGATCTATAATAAAAACATTCACAATGGTTTAATCGACTCAGGGGCTTCCTCTAATATCATGCCAAAATCAGTTTGTGCTAAGTTGAACATAACTCCTCAGAGTTATCTTGTTCATATAGTACAACTTGATAGAACTAGAGTAGAGGTTGTAGGAGAAATCAATTTTGTTTCTATCATATTGTCATAAAATCCCAAGGTTGCTCAAATAATCAATATATTGGTGACTGATATTCCTGAGTTTTACGGTTTAGTATTAAGCAGAGACTGGTCTGAAAAATTTCATGGATATTTTGCAACAGACTGGTCGCATATGTGGCTACCATACAACGGAAATCCAAATGAAATCCGGATAGACCGTGAAACGTTCATGAAACATACCGTCACCGATCTTGAAGGAATAAACGAGCCAGTAGCATTCACTAATAACATTATTGGAAACTACTCAGCATAATCATTTTTGGGAAATTTCAACGCTCAACCATCACCTTTTTTCGATAATGTAGTTATTTCCCAGATTGAGAATTTTTCCCAGTCAGACATTTCAAAATGTAAAAATTTTGTATATAAACCAATAGTTAGTTATTTATTTTGGACTCTTTATTTTGACGTTTCTAAATCTGAAGATGGTGCATGCGTTGGCTGTATTTTAATAAGCCCAGAAGGATAAAAAACCATGTTAGCCTCTAAACTTGAATTTAATTGCACGTACAATATATTTGAATATGAAGCATTAGTCCAAGGTTTGTACAAAGCCATTGATCTTAATATCAAATATCTTAAAGTCCTAGGAGATTCGGAAATCATTGTTAGATAGGTAAGAAATACCATTCATTGTAATTCTGGACATTTAAAGCATTACCAATCATTAGTCCAATAATTTAACTTTCATTTCTTAGCCTTCAATATTTCTTCCATGCCTAGAATGCAGAATGATAGTGCATATCTACTGGCTAATGTAGCATTTAAATTAATTCCATCTCAAGAGTTTAGTCTCGATAGATTTTCCATTGAATTAATTTTTAGAACATTTTTTCCTGACAATATTACCGATTAGAGAGTATTCAATAATGATTCAGATATCATAGATATATTAACATTTGAAGGATCTCTCAAAAACTCAAAGCTCTACCTTAAGATTTGAGTTAGTGAATCTAGGAACTAACGAAAAACCTCAAAATGTCAATCTAGGCCTTGGTCTATCTTCTGAAGAAAGGTTATCATTTATTAAATTGTTTAGAATGTACAAAAGTATTTTTTCTTGGGATTATACTGATCTCAAAACATATGATACTTTTGTGATTCAAAACACAAAACCTATTATTTCAGATGAGAAACCTATACAACAAAAATTGAGGAAGATTCATCCAAATCTCGAAAATCAAATCAAAACAGAACTAAACAAACTCCTCAAAGAAAAGATCATGTTTCTAGTTAGGCATTCTAAATGGGTTTCAAATTTGGTACTCATCAGGAAGAAAAATGGCGATATTAGAATTTGTATTGATTTTAGGAATTTAAACAAAGTATGTCAAAAGGACAACTTTTCATTACAAACCATGGATCAAGTACTGCAAACAGTCGCTGGTCTGAACTTATGTCCTTTCTAGATGGATTCTTGGGATGTAACCAAATTCTCGTACATATAGATGACAGATTAAAGACTACATTCAGGACTAAGTGGGGAACCTACGCCTATCAAAAGATGCCATTTGGATTAATTAATGCAGGTGCCACTTTTCAAAGAGCTATGGACACAACTTTTAGGGGGCTCATAAATAAATCAGTGGTTATTTATTTAGCTGACATTACAGTCTTTTCTAAAAAAGTAACCAATCATGTGAATGACCTAAAGCAAGTCTTTGAGTGATGTAAAAGGTATGGCATCTCATTAAACCCAAAGAAATCATTTTTTTCATTAGATGAAGGAAAAATTTTAGGATTCATTGTGTCAAAAGGAGGTATATATATTGATCCTGAAAGAATTGAAGAGATTAAAAGAATTCCTTTCCCTCGTAACAAGAAAGCTATGCAGTCATTTCTTGGGAAAATTAATTTTCTTAAAAGGTTTGTTTGTGACTTTTCACAAATAGTTTTACCGTTACAAAACATGATTAAGAAAAATTCATTCTTTAGATGAGGACGTAATGAAAGAGAAGCATTTGATTTAATCAACCAATCTATTGTCAATGCTCCATTCCTAACTACCTCCAATTTTCTTAATCCTTTTACTTTATATACTTTTTCTTCAGCTACATCATACAATGTTGTTTTAACACAACCTAATGACCAACACATTGAAGCACCAATATCATTTTTTAGTTCCAATTTGCAAGGTGCAGAACTGAATTATTCATCTATCGAGAAACAAGCATTTGTTGTCTTTAAGGCTATAAAGAATTTGAGGCCATTTCTCTTAAAACTCACCAAAATCATAGTTCCATTCTCTACAGTGAGACAACTATTAATGCAAAGAGAATTAGGAGAGAAAAGAGTTAACTGGGTTACCGCTTTACAATAATATGATGTAGAAATTAGACCCTTTAAAATTGTTAGAGGTCAAGGTTTTTGCAGAAAGCTTACAGGAGCATCCCATCTATCATCAGAAGAAGATTTAGGTAACACTGTGAAAATATCAGAGGTAAGACTCAACTATGCACAATATCAATACGTTGATCTCATATTCTATTTGAAAAATGGATATGCTCCGACCCAACTCAGTTACAAAACGAAACGTGTTTTGATATTAAAGGACAAGAAATATGAATTAATCAATGATGTATTGTTTAGGATAAATTTTGATTCTGTACTATTAATATGCTTAGAAAAATCTGAAGCAGAAAGAGTCTTGCAGGAAATCCATGATGGACCAGCTGGAGGACATTTTGGAGGAAATACGACAACACACAAAATCCTGCATGCATGTTACTATTGGCCTACACTTCTCAAAGATGCTCACGAATATGCAAGAAAATGAAAAGTGTGTCAAAGTGCATCTAGAATACAAAGGAAGCCAACCTTCCCATTACAGCCAGTTAATATTTAACAACCATTTGAACAGTGGATATTAGATATAATTGGTGAGATTGTTCCTAACTCTTCGAGATATATTCTCACAACTATAGATTACTTTCCTAAATGGGTGGAAGAAATTCCATTGAAGGTATCCAAATCTGAGAATATCATTGATTTCATCAACCAATATATCATAAATAGGTTTGATATACCTACTGATTTAATGTTTGATAGTGCATGTTACTTCTCAGGAGCAACTATGATGGAATTTGCAATCAAAAGAGGTTTTAAACTTAAGTATTCTACAAATTATTACCCGCAAGGAAACAAAATCCATGAACAAAAACTTGATTAGAATAATCAAAAGAAGTGTTGATCAAAACCAACGAAATTGGCATAAATCATTAATATTTTCTCTTTGGCCAGACCGAATAACTCAGAAAGCTTCTATTGGCACTTCTCCATTCAATCTTGTCTATGGAAAAAAAGATGTTCTTCCTACGAATGTAGTTATTCCCTCTCTTGTCTTAGTTCAATTCATTGATGCATCTCCTTCTTCTTCACTACAACAAATAAAATTTCAAATTCTTAAGCTAGAAGAAGAAAGAGAAAAAGCTAAGCATACTCATGCACATTATCAACAGATAGTAAAAGCTTCATTTGATTCAACTTTTGTTACTCCAAAAAAATTTCAAATTGGTGATCTGGTATTGAAAGGGGACAAAGCGCATGAGGAAAAAGGTAAACACACAAAGCTTCAAAAACTCTAGCTAGGTCCATTTCAAATAATTGAAGAAATAGGCCCATCGACATTATTATTGCAAGATCTATCAGGCAAAAGAGATTCTTTTCCTGTTAATGGGAAAATTTTGAAGAAATACTTTTCATAGAAGGTAACCCTTTCTATTCCTGTATACTATTGTCTTTTTATTTTCGATTAGGAAAATAAAAGTTGCTTAGTATAAATTTTTGGCTTTTCAAATAAACATCTCAGATGATATTTTCTGATTTATCGTTTATAGAAATAAGAAATGTCAAGGAAACAATCGAAATATTTGAAAGACAAATAGATTTTATTTTCACTGAAAGATGCAATTTCACTGAATTTATTTATTCTCTGATGAACTCTCATATTTATAAAGCATGACTATTCTTTTATCAGTCCAGAAAATAATCCTTAACATAGTAAATACTCTTTTACAGAGAAGCAATCTAAAACTAAAAATTATCATCTAGAATTCTCAAAAGGACCAATGATTCACCCCATCCAGGAAAAATTATCAATTTTTGAAATAAATTCAAAAAATATTATACTAGAAAAGCTTAAAATATAATAAGTCTCATCATGAGCTTGCTTACCATGTTCATAGGGAAATATTTTAACTGACATTACCAATACTGCCTACCAAAACAGGGTAATGAATTGAGATTATATCAAGAGGACAAGGGGTCTCATCAAGAGCCAGCTTGATTAGTTTAATTACAACTAGTGAATGGCATTGTCATTATTTGGTTACCAAACCAAGAAAATGGCTTTTAAGCAAGTAAAAATCTGATACAAAAAGAAAAATTTTCAAAAAATATCAATTGTATAAAGTTAGAATTTATTTTTGGGAATTGTAAGAAAGACTGGATGGGACAATGAATCATTGCTGGGTAAAAGGTAACCCTGCCAAGGGCTTAAATTGCCTATTGGATCAGAGGCTCTACCTGTGATAAAAGATTAAATACTTATAAAGCTAATCTGGAAGAGCCACCTGCTTTATCTTTTTGAACTGAGTAAAGACTGATATAGATTTTCGTACTTTTATTTTTAAAAGAGAAATTCTTATGAATTTTAATTAAGAGAAATTTCATTGCTTAGTAAGATATTATTTGTTTGAAATTCATTCCTGCAACTATTTTTTTCAAAAAAGTTTTAGAAAATTCAAAAAGTTAAAGATATTTGGTTCTCCCAAGTGAATCGCCAATTGCTATGCTATACAACAACCCCCATTTATTAAAATAAATGGGGACCCTTTAAAAATAATTAAGAAATTCATTTAATTTATTTTTTAGCTCAAGTAAAAAAACTTTAGGAAATAAAGTTTTTCTTGCTTTTCCACTTTCATTCCTTAGTGCGCATCACAATTTGCATAGCTTACAAACTTAAACGACTTAAAAATCCACTAAGTCATGTGGGCTGCGATATGCACTAAGTTATTTCCAAAGTCATATCAAAATATTATTGCAAACAATTTAATCACCATTATAAATCAAAATTACATCGCGTCTTGTTTAAACGATTGAACTTATATGCAATTCGGTGAAATTTGTGTTATGTGGACCCGATGAGAAAATAAAGAAATAAACATAAAGTTACAAAGTCTGATAAAGTGCAGCCGCTTGGCTTCTTAAATATGCACTTCGGATTTCACAGGACATAACTAAAATAAAACTCGTTTAATACATAAAATTTGCGATGTGCGATTTTCATAGATCACATTTCGTAGGATTTATGGGTAACATCATAAATGGTAATAGTTATAAATTGCGATGTGCGATGAATGGTAGTTAGTTACTCAAGCCACTAAAATAAAAAAGGACATTGGTGAAGGGAGAAAATGATCACCATAAGCTCATTGGTGAGGGTCAAAAAAGCTTTCGTCACAAAAAATGTAACGTCAGCAAAGGTGGTGTCGCTGAAAGTATAGGTGATGTGGTGACATTCAAGGTCTATCACCAATAATTATTTATAGTGACGGATAGTGACTGTCACCATTTCATATGAGAAATGGTGACTGACAATAGCCCCCATCACCAAAAAACTGAAGGTCACCAAAGGTGGCGTCGCTGAAAGTATGTGTTGTGGTGACATTCAAGATACGTCACAAATATTGATTATAATGACGGATAGCGACCGTCACCATTTCATATGAAAAACAACATTTTTTTGTGATGGACATTTCATGGACATCACTACTATTGCATATATATGGCGACGTTCATTGACCGTCACCATAAACTCATTGGTGACATCAAGGTCCGTCACAAATAATGCCTATAATGACAAAAAGTGACCCTCACCATTTCATATCAACAACAAATATTTATGGTGACGGAACTTTAATGGTAGTCACTATTGATGCGTATATATGGTGGCGTTCATTGACCTTCACCATTTCATATTTTGGTGAGGGTCAAAAAATGTCACCATAAGCTCATTGCTGATGGTCAAAAGAGCATCCGTCACCAAAAACTGATCATCGTCATTCCCTATTAATATCAGAGCACGATGGAATCGAACCACCAACCTCCTACTTGTAAATTAGGTGCTCTTCCATTGAGCTAGCACCCTTTAAAGAATTAGCATTTAAACTAGAAATTTCCCCTAAAGGTGCAAAGATACACCAAAAGAATAGAAAATATAGGAAAATCAAAAGTTGCTAGAAATAATATGTTCAATATACATAATAAAAAGACAATAAGAATAAATTTTGATATAATCTAACAAAGCATGTACTACATAGGAGAATAACTGGAAATCACAACTAGAAATTTGAATCACAACATAACAATATAAAAGAACACGCAACAGGAAATGAACAACTCCACAGTTTGAGAAATATGAACAATCCATGGGCATGTTCTTATATATTGATATAGATAACGAAATAGAAATCTAGATTTATGAAATTCAAGTATCACACAAGAATGTCTTGAACAAATATCAATGTGTAAAATAGTTTTTTTTCATTTGGATTTACATTACAGAACCTCAGGAAAAAATTTCCACAGAAACAGCTAATAAACATAACAACATGGACCTCAGGAGAAATTATGTAGGGGATAAAATATGAAGGTAAAGCACTAGAGAATTATTCAAAGAAAATGATGAAAAATGTATCTAGAAATAACTGAGAACCCTCTGAATTAAACCACACATTTATCATCATGACTAGTACACTTGCAAAAAAGGATTAGAATAAATTATGAACTATTCCACCAAAAAACAGTGAATTTTTCTTCTAAAATATAGTTTCAAATTAATCACTAGCATGATGCTAACTTCTTTGCAAAAATAGGGAAGTTTCAAGACAATGTATAATAGCTTGCATGTCAATCGTATTGATAAACCCCCCCAGATGCAGGTGTATGATCCAGGACAGGAGGTGGCAGCCCCATTGCATGACACATGGCCTAGCCACATAGCCATGCATGGGGCCTGTCCTACTACCCATAAATGCTCCAGCTACTCACCTCAAGGTGCCTTAACTGCCTTTGCCCTTCATATTTACGCCTGTCCGGTCCGTATCCCTGAGCTCCTCTTCATGGTGCCATGCCCTCCATTGATGCCATTCTCGTCATGCCATCTTCGTTTTTCTGTAGTCTCTGCTCCGAGCTCCCCCTCGCTCTCAGAGACACATTGTGACATTCGCTTCCTGTTAGCCTCATCGCCTCATTGCACCGACTACCATTCAGTCTCACAGACTCTGCACGCCAACACTCACTCAACCTCTAAGCATCTGCTAACTAGCTTCCCTCATGCTCAATCCTGCTCCAGGATGCCGAGGAGGCATAGAATGAGGTGTTGTCATGGAAAAGGAAGGGTCTAGTCCTCATGTTCACCAATCTCCATTCACTCTGACAGTCGATCCCCACCTCTTGAAGAAAATTTGGCTCATTTCCACCATGACTGCTCCCTGGATAGACCATGAGTTATAGCCACCATTACTGTCAGCTTCCAGGAGGTGCCTTCGAGCTCAGCTGGGTCAGGCTCTAGAAAATGTCCCAGGAAATCTACAATCTCTCTAGTGTCTCCTCAGTACTCAAGGAAATCCGAAGCTCTGCTGGTCAAACTAGAAGGGCACTCCTCCAGCAGTGAACGTAGCGGAAGCAGAAGTCCAGAACACTTGATGGGTGAGAAGAGGAAAGGCAGTGCCAGCGTTGTGTGCACCGCCACCACGTCGGAACCCACAACTCAGCACTCAAAGAAAGATGACCATTCCTCAGATGATTACAGGTGTCTTATCATTGAGGAGCCACTGTCACATCCTCATGACACTTAGCATGACAGGCAGCCACTGCAATGAGAGGTTTCCTCTTTCTATTTTGATCAATTTCTCTGTTAGCATGTATTTCCTAAAAAAATTGAAAAACTCTTGGTATTTTCTGGTTAAAGCTGGTTTCCCTACTAAGGGTAGTGATTTTTGGACCGGTTTCCCCATCCGGGGCCGTCTCATTTTTGTCATTTTTGTCTTTTTGAACTATGATCCCTCCGGAATTGGCTAGCATAACAATTCTGGAAGCAATCTTCGACATGTAAACTATGTTCATAATTAATAGAATAGTCTAATTTAGAAAAAAAAATCGTGTTGATAAAACCTTCCAAGGAATAAGACCACAACAGTCAACAAGAGTGCCATCATACTTAATACTATCAAAGAGTGGTCAATAGCAAAAGTGAATTGATGGACCTTCATAACTTGCATTGGTTCCTTATCCTTCATACAACCCTAAAATTTTAGACCAAGGTTAACATTTAGAAGGGAAATTAAGAAAAGTCACATGATCTTGGGAAATAAGATTTTTATCACTACCATTAACTATACTGCAACAATTTTGCACAAACAAAGCATCCTTGTCTAAAGTGAAGTAGCGAGTGCTGATTAAGACTAATTGTGGGCATAGAATTGTTTTTCCATTTTTTTTTTGAATTGTTAGAATTACCGTACTTAGTAGTAGAGGCATTTCCACCATGGATTGGGAAGTCCACAACAACCACTTATGTAAGTGGGATTGTTGACTATAATCATTTTAACCTTCTCCTTCCTTTTGCTCAGCCACTGAAATATGTGTTGAGAACTCTTTGCTTAAGACATCCCTCATTAGAATGGGCAGACCATTAGTGATATTAACAATATTCTCGTAACATTTCCACTATCATTACAATTTCTTTTGGGCTAAAATTTAGACTTATGGGTATCTTTGTCATGCCTTGTAAACAAATTAAGATGACAAGGGGAAGGAGCAGAAGAAGAGGGGTTAGAAAACATCCACTAAGAGGAGCTTGAATTGTTGTCAATGATGCCCCATCTTTAGGGATCGCTTCTGTAACTTGCTTTCAATATTCAAGGCAAGCCAGAAAGCCTTGCTCCAATGAACTGAGTGCATGAAAATTCCATCTTGTGTTGAATATGAAACAAGAGACACTTGATAAAATTGAAACATTAATCCCCAACGATGAATTTTTCAATATACTAATGAACAATGAATACCATCAATTGTCAGAGAGGTAGCCATCGCTAAGTAGATCCTTCCTACGAGATTAGAAACATTGTCTAATAACTAGTTTGTAGAAGCCATCAAAATCACCCAATAGGTACTACATTGCACACAACATGTTGAGCTGTGGGAGAAAAAATCTTAAATTAGAATGCACCCTTTTGCGAGAGTAACGGAATTTTGGAGAAACAAAAATGCCTATGATATACCTACACCTGCTAGAGGTATAGAAATGTTGCCAGCAGATCAGGAGGTTGGTCCACACCCCAAGAGATATCTAGTGAACAACCCCAAACCCGAGTAGCTCTGAGGTTATGGCAGAAACATCGAGCAAGAATGTTAAGGCAAAAGTCTTGCAATGAGACTAAACACACAGGATAACTACGAACCAAGAGTGATAAAGTTCTGGACAATTCCTTAGTCTAAAGAGGCTAGAAGCTCATGCAACACTAGAAGGTTATTTTATTGGGCAAAGAGAATGCTATGTGCATCTTGCAGATGCAAACTACTCTTGCACATGATGGGAAAAAGGGCTTGCAAAAATATACCCTGTGTGCAACATCAATGCACACAACATTCTCTTTTTCCCAATGCACTAACCTTCTAGTTGTGGCCAAATAGCACTTGGGTCATAGTAGCAAGGCTTTCAGTAGCAGGCACTTACCAAATCTTCCACAATTTGCGCTATTGTACTAGAAATAGATCATGGACCTATGCTAAGATGTGAGGTGTTTCCACTGCAAGACATCAAGCAACGTGTTTAGAATTTAGATCTGACAAACTTGAGAAACACCTTGACTAGGGAATAACAGCCAGAAAGAAACGAACAAATAATAATAATAACTCTATAAGATTATAAATAGGAAACCCTAATATCACTGCACTGGAGGTGCAGGCCTTCACTTTTTTAGTTTTCATTATAATTTGCACAAAATCCCTCCAATCCTAGCCTGTCACATTTTTTTATTTAGCAACAGTTAAATCCTTTTTCATTTGGTCACGTATGAATTCCAATGGACAGCTGGTATTATATATGCCATACATAACAATTAGGAAGCCAAAACAAGTAAAGGAAATGTTTCAACTGTAACTTCTTATCATGAAATGTTAGTTACATTAACAACAATGGTATGCCAATTGCATAAGCCATATGTGATTCCTGTGGAAAGGCTGATTATAATCCTCGTGTGAGCCAAAATCTCAATAAATAGCAACATAAAGAACTAATATGCAGTGGAATTGTTGTACAAACTATTTTATAAATGGGAAAGGTAGTGAATTATTGAATAGCATATCATGCGTACTACCTATTTAGTTTCTTACCCTGCAATATCTACTATCATTTTCAGTTTCTTTATTATTTTGATACACTGCTCATTTTATCTAGAATTATAGTGAGATAGTTGTCTGATAGGTTGTCATATTACAGTAGGAACGTCATCAATATAGGAAATATAGTTTTTGACTGAAAATGAGAGCAGGGCATAAGGAAAATCATTGCCACAAGGTAAAACTATGATTGAAAAATTCTTATTGGAATGTATATTATTTGGAGTTAAATACAAACTATGATTATTTGTGGTAATGTTATGGATGTTGGAGAATAGACATTTAAGAAAGTATTGTCACTGTAACACGTCTACAATTTAGTTGTAGATCATTTTTCACCTTGGTTTCTATTTTCTGCAATGGCTTGTAGTGGTAGCATGATGCGTGCATTAGATATTTGCTTCCAATGTTCTAGTGAACCTGGTATTTTCAAGAGGGTCATAACCTGTTAGGAAAGAACTTATTTTTTCATAAGAGGAATTCCTAGAAAAAATTGGTCAAGAGGCCAATTTGCAAGACAAAATTATAATATATTTTGTGACTTCTCCAAAGCTTGAAACTTTTTCACTGGTTGATACTTCACTAGTCAGTCAATAATGCAGTAGCCTTCAGAAACCAATACACAGTGGTGACTTGCAGGTCATGTTTGCATTATGCTAGTACAAGCTTAGTCTATTCAGAGGCCTACCATATGCAACAAAATATATTTGCAGAGAAGCTTGCCATGTGCACTATTGGAATTGTAGGACAAATGAAATAGTTAGTTTATATATCTTCAACGATTTTGAATTAGGAAAGAAGCCCTTAAAATGTACATCCATCATAAGACCAGGCCGAGTTCAATATAGTCAAGTGTGTTGCTCTTGCAGACACTTGTTATTTATTTTGCCCGTCTTAGGCCTTATAAAACTGACATAGTAAATGTATAAGAGTTCCCAAAATAAGTGTCTAAGTGAGATGGAAGACATGTGAGAAAATTCAAGTTGGCCTATCCATGCTCACCCATTATTGGGCTTCTTTAGGATTAATAGTTGAGGAAAGTTTTTCAGCACTGTGGGACTAAGAAAGTATGCCAACTTGTAAGATTAAATAACATTGCAACACCATGAGAGTCATCTAGAATTGCTGAATTGCTGCTGACCAATTTAGCATAATAGTAGGAGACAACTTAGCAACTTATTAGTATCATGTTGCATGAAGAATTGACTCGAACCTAAGTTTTTGAGGCAACTGATATACTGCTCAAATCATGTCCTTTAGCAGACAAAGTTTGCACATTGAGTGTGTGAGAGGGCGAATGGGTATCATGTTCACATGGATTGATACATTGTCCAATTTATATTTTCTTATCTTTTCCTAAAGGCTAATATCAGTAAATGCGAACATGAGAGTGGGTGCCCTCACATTTGAAGAGACAAATCTAGAGGGATTGTGCTAAGACCATTTAAGTTAATCATTCTACCCTCATGCTTAATGGAAATAAAAATTTCATATGATTCATGTCATATGCGCCCAAGGTTTGAAAAGACTAAAGTTTAAACTCCCAACATGTCCTTTATGAGAGTGGGTGCCCTCACATTTGAAGAGACAAATCTAGAGGGATTGTGTTAAAGACCATTTAAGTTAATAAATATACCCTCATGCTTAATGGAAATAAAAATTTCATATGATTCATGTCATATGCTCCCAAGGTTTGAAAACACTAAAGTTTAAACTCATAGGATCTCATCACTTTCTTTATTTGTGATTTTTACAAAAATTGGAGGTCATTGGTGAGAAAAAATCTCAAAAACCCTAAAAAAATTATCAAAATGATTAGAAAAATGGGTGTTGCTTGTACAATCCAATTTTTGTTATAAACCCATGAGTTAGCGAATAAAAAATCTAAAAATACCAACCACCACCAGGATTAGGAGCTTGACTAAGAGAGTCTTCTGGTAGGGAACATAAAGAATCTTAGGAGAATCAGAAATGGCATTTGCACTTTCTGATTTAAGAAACAGATGCAGAAAAAAACACACAAGCACCACCAATATCATCCCTTTGCAGCTTTTGATTTTCTTCCTTTTTTTTTCTTTTGCAGCTTTATTAAGCAGGTAAATCCTCTCTACGGACAAAGACGATCCCTCTAGCCCTAGAGTGGGTCTAGAAACAAAGAGACATGCTAGAGTGTTGATTCCTAATTACTGAATGAAAAGAGGACATGGTAGATCGACCTACCTAGAATCCAATGATGTCGTCATGGCTGTAATGGTGGTGGCCTCTTGTTCCTGCCTCAGCAAGTCACAATCTTTCTGTAGTCATGCTCAGATACCTGCACATAAATCAGCAAACAAGAAAAGCATATCACATAATAAATTCATTCATAACTACTAGCTAGTCAAAGAGGACTAAGCATATTGCATTAAATAACATAACACAAAATGGGAACCAAACAGTAGTCACGTATATGTATTGATAGAAGGAAGAGTTACAACCAAAGCTTTGACGTCGCAGTCTCCTCCAGTGGGGTTCAACCGAAGCGCGTCTCAGATTCTCATCAGGGGATTAAGACGGAATGAGGGCATGGACTTAAGCTCTCTCAATGAAGTTCCTTCTTGTTCTATCTCTTCAATAATTCAGCTATAGTATACTCAATTTTCCATGTTCAGCTAGCTTATGCAAGGAGAGATAGCTTATTTTTATAGAGGAAAAGGAGGAGGTTAGGATCCCTACAAAGGTGGAAGGGAGGCCTATCCTTAGGAGGTTCCCACAAGAGGTGGAAACCATAAAATAAAGGAGGGAGTCTATGGTTATTCAGTCCAACCACTCCCAATGACTCACCCTCGGAGTTGTTAGAGTGGAATCTTCACCTCTATTTTTAAAAAACCTTCCACAAACAGCTTGGCATAGGAGGCTAACTAGGACAGAGCACCAATTGGCACGGGTCCCAGTGTTAATCTTCCTCATTGGTGCGAGGGCAGAATTGAATACTCGCGCCAAGGAAAAAACAGGGGTTTCTGAAGCTCTGCTCAAGGAATTGTCAACATAAGGAATATTACTGTCATGTAAAGGGATACAATGATGGTCTTTGCAAGGCATGAAAATTCTTATTAGTCACAGAAATGACCCTCCAATGTGAGAGATGGGGATTGCAGGGACAATGACAAAATGTTGTGTAATAGATGCCCCCTAAAGCATGAGGTCCGAGAGAGAGGGAGGGGCGAAATTATTTATGAGAACACGTTTGAACTAAACACCACTACCAGAAAACCTAAAATTACAAATACAACTAATATCTCTGATACATGAACATGTGGTATGGGTGCAGCCATCCATGATAAATTGTATAAAAACTGAGATCCGAGGTATGGACGCAGCCATCCAGCAGTAAGGATAAAAAAAAAGACTCAGGTATGGGTGCAACCATCCAATCAAAAGAGTCATGTAATAAGTCATGATAATCCACAAGAATCCACAGCCTGGATTTTTATCAGATAAAACCCAGGGTCTTGCGCTCCATCTCGACTCGAAAAAGTACAATTTCAAGCATGTGAATATATGAGCTGAAGTCAAACATGCAAGAAAATCACCTGATTACCAACCAATGATGAAAGTTGTTAACAAGCACGAAAAAAACCACCAATAATGACAATGGATCTCAAGGTACAACAGGTACAATCCACGAAATGAACAGTGAGCTGGTGTCAAACATCTGCAGAATCACCCGATCAAAGGCCAATGATGTGGACCTTGCGTTGAACGTGAAAGAACCTGCAATTGAGGCATGCAGGCTCCAAGGTACCAGAAGGGAGTCTCTAGATAAAATTCCTAGATAATGAGCTGAAGTCAACAGGAAGTGACCTAGTCGAAGGAGGGCCATAATGTTTCCCACATCACTGACACGAGACAGAGGAACATGATAATAGTGAATCAGGACCAACAAAGAATCAGAGGGAGGTTAAAAACTGTAGAGGAAAACTTCTCTTGAACATATCAACGACACGAAATTGGATTTGGAAGTACTTGACATCAAGGGATCTGAGGTCATGATGAAGCGGAAAAGAGCAGATGAGAGGTCAAAATTGATTACCCAAACCCATGAAGGAAAAAAATTACGAAATGAGATGTCCCCAACCCGACAAGAATGTAGACGAGTGTCATGTTCAAGAGCGACATACTGCCAACACAACTAAAATCTGGTTCATTTTCCCCCCACCATTCTTGGTGAGTACCCCAATTATTTTTGAAAAAAATCTTCAAGGGGATAGCATATGCTTGTAATGTAAGTTTTTCCTTCAGAAAAATCCAACCTAGTACATTTTACGAGCCCTAGGAAGGAGGAACTCAAGTAATGTCATGGAGACGAAGTTCGATGTCATCAGGGTTTAACGAGTCTGACAAAGGGAGAACTCGACACCTTTTCATGTTTAAGGAGTTTGAAAAGAAGGCGAAAAATAAAACTCCAGCATGGCCCTTTTCATAAATAGTCTTTCAGATCTGAAAAGGTAGATACCAATATCTAAAAGAACCTCTTAGTCGCGATAGGCTAAGGTATTCCTTTTTCGTAAATAATCCATCCGAGCCCAAAAAAGGGGTAAACGTATACTGGGTAGATATCGCTTCGTAGCCATTTAATGAGTTCAAAACAAAAAGAATCTCGGTGATCTTTTCAATTTTAGAGAGTCAGAAAAGAGCTGACTCCAGTAGTGACTTTTTCGTGTTTTGACCGAGTCCGAAAAAGTATAAAATACAACTCATTACTTCATCACTATCACGTAAAAACCTGTTGCTGCATAAGAGATACGTGTAAAACCCATTTCTCGAAATAATATAATAAAATAATCGAAAAAAATGTCTTAAAACCTAATTGGGGTTGTGAGAAGTTATAAAAATGCCAAAAATGGTAAAAATAATTACTTTTCAATTTTTACCTCTTGTGGAGCAATAGTTACCTATTTTACAGTGTGATCTTGCAGCGACGATAGCAAACGTTCCGGCAGACCAATCTTGAATCTGTCAATTCTAGGTAAGATCCGACATCCTTCCCCTCAGTTTAAGTCCTTTTTTATTGCCTGCAACCCTCAATTTTGATTTCTAAGGAAGAAAATGTAAATTTTAGGGCACGGCGGTTGGCGCGAGTTTCGGGCACATACTCACACCAATCGCCCATTTTTCTGAACTGGGGTGCGCCCATACCATGTTTATTTAAAAAACACAAGTTAAGGGCCTAATTTTTCACAAATTCAAGCTTCTAAATCAGCTAATATTGTCCATATGAACATGTATGCAGATATAAAGTGGCATAATGGTGATCGAATGGAAAGAATAGGAACATAGCAAAGAATATGAGCTCACCATGGAAAATTAGAGATGCATGGAAGCTCTCAGAGACTGTGGATTGAAAAATTTCTTCTTAACACTGTGTCTCTGTGCTCAACCGGAGCTACTATAGTATTTGATCAACATTTGGGATGAGAATCAGGAAAAGTTCATCCTTTGAGATTAGGAACTTGAGATTGATGTTTCTGATGTCTACTTCATAACAGGACTGTCGCAGAGGGGAGCAGCACCAATCCTAACTGGTACCTGTCCTTTCATGGAGAACATGTCCATGTTGATTGACAGGGTATGTCCAGGGGCACGGAAGGGATCAGGAAGTGGGAAAGTAGATATCCAAACTATCCCAGAATTGGCACTAAAAGTAGTGCTACATACCATCACACTAGCTGCGGGATCGCAAGCACTACACGAAGCAACAAAGACACAGCTACTTTTTGCTATAGACTGCTTGACACTGACCATCTACAACTAGGCAGAGGCCGCGATAATCAATATGAAGCGCCGGCTGACAAAGTGCAAGAAGACCAAACTGAAGTAGTTTGGTTATGGGTCTATCCTGGTATCGTTCTTCCTGGAACGACTACCAATATTCTAGCGTCAGGAGGTCATAGTCTCGATACCATGAGCGAGGGAACCATGGATGGCCCGATGGGCAGCTCTGATGCCAAGGGCAGGGGGCAGCCAATAGATGTCCTAGAGACCATAGTTATTTGATTGGCTCTGCCTACAGTTTATTGTCGTGGAGGACTGGCCCTACTCTTGTACATATTTTACTGGTGATCCGGACCTCCCACTCCCAGAGGGAGAGGATTGGGATGAAGATTTGGGTAAGACTCATTTCTAATTTTCATGAGTGTTATGCTTTTTTTTAATTATGTATGTTCTGACGTTAAACCAATGTGTTTGTAGATGTTGGCTCAGAGAGACCCGTAGGCATGTCTCCGATAGTGAGGCCAATCCCTCGTGATTTTGACCCTCAATGCGAGGGAGGTGAGGAAGAATAGATCGTGCGCAACTTGCAAAGAATCACACGCGGAGTCTCGGACTATGCATTATTCGATGATGTTCCTCGTGCCTACCAGAGGCATAATATAAGGGTGCCAAATCGAATTCACCGCTTGCTGAGGCGGCTTGTACGGGCAGTGACGTGCTACCATGAGCATCACGCCGATTAGACACCTAGGTTTTATATCTGCATATTTTGAGAGACATGATGTCTCAGGATGTAATAGAAACACACATATTTTTTGAGTTTATGATGCACATTGATGCAAACATTCGATATATATATATATATATATATACATCTATTTTCCTACATGGATCTTTTACATATGATGATGATTTTACAGATTACGCAAATGTCTATCTAATACAATGTTAGTCACTATATCAGTTAATGAATTCATTCGCTTGGGAATATGTTGATATGTAATAAAATCAAAATGTCTTTCCAGCAAATGAACACATAAATACAATCTCAGAATGTATGGGTTTCTGACCGAATAATTCCCATTAAGTTGAAGAACGACAAGCTGTGAATCTATATTTACAATCAATACGTGTATGCCGAGGTGCCTCGGTTAATAGTTCAAGAATAACGCTATATTCAACGACATTGTTTGTAGTCCGTCTTAGACAAATACCTTGCAAATATATCAACTCACCAGCAAAATCATAAATTACCTAGGCTGCTGAAGACAAATTCCTAGTATTGCGGGAAGCACCATCCGCAAAACCGACATAGGGGGTAATAGACATCTGCACAATAAGCAAGACCCAATAAGCAGGAAAACATGCTTGCAAAGCACACCAAACCAAAACATGTACAAAAATAAAAATGACACATATGTACAAAAGTTATGCATGAATGACTCATGCATAATATTTTTTGAGATACAACCCATTTCTGGGCTATTCTAGAGGATGACCTTCGTAATCAATGAGCTCATAGGCCCCATTCTACAACACACGTTTACTAATGTAGGGCCCATGCCACATGGGTTGAAATTTTCTTGCTCCCAACTTATCATGAGCTTGGTCGTATAGGAGGACAAGGTCTCCTTCAACGAAGGAACGAGGGGAAACTGATTGGTCAAAATGAGCTTTGACCCGCTTTTTCTGTGCTTCGATAACCAAAGCAGCAAAGTGGCGAGTTTCATCCAGCCTTTCTAATTAGAGGAGACGCTCTTCTTCTGGAAAAGTGTTCGGCAGCAATTCAACAACTAATTTGAGCAAAGGTATTTCACATTCAATTGGAAGAGTAGCTTCCAGACCATAAACCAACTAAAAAGGAGTGAATCCGGTTGCATTCTTAACTGAAGTTCGGTATGCCCAAAGAGCTGAAAATAACATGAGATGCCAATTGGATTTGTGGATCCCAATCGTACGTTGAAGCATGGTGACAAGAACTTTGTTTATGGCTTCAACCTGGCCATTGGCTTGAGGATAGTACGGCATTGAGCTGTCGTGACGTAGACCCAACTTAGAAGTCAACTCTGCCACCATATAATGCCAAAAATGGGAACCATGATCGGTAACGATGGCTTGAGGGACGCCAAACCTAGCAATGATGTGATTCAATATGAATTGAGCAGTTTTCTTACCATCAGTGGCAAGTATAGGCATTGCTTCAACCCATTTGGTGAAGTAGTCAATGGCTACAATAATATAATCATGCCCCCTGGCCGAGTGAGGGTTACACGTCATAAAATTGATGCCCCATTTCGCAAAGGGACCAACGGTAATGACAGAATGAAGAGGTACAGGCGGCGCACACATCTTGCGCTGATAGATCTGGCAATCATGACATTTACAAACTGTGACAATGCAGTCTTTGAAGATAGAAGGCCAGAAATAACCAGCACGAAGAATCTTCTGGGCAGTGGCATAACCAGACATGTGACCGCCACAGCGCCACTATGACAATCATTCAGGGCTTTCTCAAATTCCTCGAGATTCAAACATTGTCAGAGTATGGAATCCACTCCGACACGATAGAGCGTATCTCTGACTATACTAGGATCAATATCGGGCATTTCTTCATAGGACCATGCAAAGACATCACAGAGCTCGCAAAAAAGGCTAGTGTAAACTTGTACTTTGTCAGAAGAAAAAGTGACCCCGATTTGGATATTCTCGAAGATTCCCAATTTAACAGAAATGTCAATAGGCATCGTCTGTGTAATATTACTCAAGTTACCTTCCGTAAAGAGGTCATGTGTCAGTACAGGAATTTGAAGTGGAGGAGAAGGAACCAGAGATGCAAAACCCTCAAGACAAGTAGAGATGGCCCCGAGGCCAGGCATGAACGAGGAACGATGATGACCATCATCCCACGATAGACCCTTGAGAGACATAGTTTCCATGATGGCTTCATCAAAGGGAAACACTTGTTTCAAAGGATCAGGTGAATCTGAATGGCCAAGCCAGGGGAATTGAGAATAAATTTCAAGAGACATTCTCAAAGGAGCATGATCAGAGGACGGAGTTTTCGAAGCCGTAACGAGTTCACAATAGTCAATCTCAATTGGACTCAATGAAATTGAATCTCCAAAGGAATCGATCTATTCAGGCAAAGGAATAATCCATGGGTCATTAGACCGAGAGATCATATTGATCTAAACAGTGTTTGGTGAAGGAAGAGGAAAAATACCCATGAGGGTAGGATCCTTAAAAATACCCGGCCCTATGCTCTCGTAGGGAGTAGGAATCTGATCCACATACAGAACGTTGTTCTCGGAAGAAGAGGTGAAGAAGGAAAATTGATCAACAGTAACAATCTTTCCTTCGTGCGGAAATTTAAGAACATGAAAGTACACCTTTGGATGGTGGCTGTATAACGGATTCAACATTGGGCCTTTCAATTTCAAGTAGGCCAGAAACAGGTAGAGGAGGAGGAGCATCAACAACCTCCTTCCCCATTGCCTGACGTGATCCAGTATAATATTTCGATCGAGTAGCAATAGAAACGACTGCAGAACCGTTCATCATGAACACTTGAGAGCCAAATGGGGCGTAGGATTGAGGTTTCTCTACTATCTAGGTCTGCTGAGATGGGAAGGGTTCTTTAAGAATGACTATAGTTCCCTGGGTGCCTTTGAGCAACCGACTCACTTCAGATTGTCTAGGACAGTCCTTGGTAAAGTGCTCTTCATCACAAATCAAACAAGGGTACTTCGGCTTGCGTTGAGAACCATCGCCAACATGAGGTTTCTGAGAATCATGTTTCAGGGTTTCGGCTTGGGCCTTACCTTTACTCTTCTTTTTACCTTTAGAAGCGTGATCCACCGGATTGGCCTGAACGACATTAACTTCTGCAGGTTTACCATAATTCGAGGTGGACTGAGAAGCGAAATTATTAGAAGAAGTAGACTTCGACTTCCCAGAGTTTGAAGAAGAAGACTTCTGAGAAGTCTGAGACACTGAACCAATAATACCATTGACGAATCGAGTCGTTGGTGGTTTAGAAGTTCCAGGTCGGGGAGCATCAGGCAAGATATCATACAATGCGCCAGACTGAGAGTACACAAGATCAAGGTACTGGGTGTAATCAATGGCTTGTTCCTTGGTTACACATGCCCCCATAGCTATGTCTTTTGCAATCTGATTCACAAAGGAGGTGGTGAACCAATGAGTTAGAAGCTGATCAGGAATCTCAAATTTGATCATGTGATGACGACGTCGCCACTCATGAATATGATCCGAGATATGAGTAGCTCGGTCTTGTTTCAATGAAGTGAGGAGGTTCGTCCCAGTCTCATAGAGGAACGGTAACTGAAAATGCATAAGGAATGCCATGGCTAAAGAATTGAAATCTTGGAAGACGCCATGAGACAACTCAATGTACCACTTTGTAGCGGCACCAGTAAGACTTCGCTGGAAAAGATGGAGCCGAATAGAATCGTCAACCCAAGAGTTAGAGGAACACCACAAGTGGTAAGTCATAACATGTGCTTGGGGGTCTTTGCCAGAATTTTCCTCAAATTAAGGACAATCACCAGGAATATTAGTCGGAACCGGAGGCCAATATGGGTTATGAAGAATGGGATCGTTCATTAACTTTGACACATCGGGTAATTCCAACGTAGCAAGAAATGGTAATTGAGTATTAAAAGTCATTGGAGGTCTCTGATAAGGACCTGTGTTCACATTCCACCTAGTCTGAGAGGAATTCTGTCCCCATATATTATGTCCCGAAGGATTCTAACAATAGGGGTTAGAAGCAGGATAATTCGGTTGATACTGGAGTTGAGGACCAGGATATTGAGTCGGAGTAGACCATTGAGGTCCCTGCTAAGCAGCGTATGGAGTCTGTTGCGGAATGTAAGCATGGCTTTGAGGTTGATGATATACAACTTGATTTTTAGGGTAAGAGACTTGGGGCACACTATATATCGGCTGATATTGACCTTGAGGGTAATAAGCGCCCTGTGGTTGAGCAGGCGGACCCTGCTGAGTAGGTTGAGCAGGCTGCTGAGCAGGTAGACCTAGCTGACTATAAATGGGTAGAACTGGTTGCTGAATCAATTGAACCGGTTGAGGAGTAGGTTGAATCGGTTGCTCAGCTGGTTGAACTATGTATTGAGGGCCACCGGGTTGCCCTTATAGGAGAGGTTGGCCTGGTGGTTGCGATGGACTAGGTTGTCCTTGATAACCAGGTTGACCTCGAGGAGGAGCGTAGGGTTGTCCTTGTTGCACAAATTTTTGGCCATATGGAATGTGTGCCGGCGGTTGTGGTGCAAAAGGTTGTCCCTGTGGCGGATAGATTTGCCCCCCAGGAGCATAAGATGGTCCTGGTTGATTCTGAGGTTGACCAGATGGACCTTAGGGTTGACTGTGTTGGACCAAAGGATGACCTTATGAAGGTTGGACTTGTGGACCATAAGGTTGTTCCTATGGACCAGAGGCAGAGCCCTGCTAAGCCAAAGGTTGTCCCAATGAGGGTTGTCCTTGCAAGCCAGAGGGTTGCATAGGTAAGGTGGGTCGAAGATGAGAAACAGTCTAATAAGGATCATAAATAGCCTGATGAGGATCAATAGGAGGAAAATAGACAAGATTACCATATACATCATAATGATGCGGTAATGAATAAACGGGATTACTGACAGCATCATAGTGATGGAATCGAGGATTGCCAGGAGCTTGGGGGTGCTGAGAACCCTGAGAGCTCTGCTACTAAACAACCAACAGATACTCTTCAAAAGTAAGGCCGCCAAGAATCACTGGGGTAGTGGAAACTGCACTAGAAGCAGGTCGGGCCTTCGCGGCACTAGATTGTGATCTACTAGGACCGGGATTAACAGGTCACGTAGGATTAAGAAAAATAGACCTGCGAGTGTGAAAATATCTTGACGACTGAGTCGTAACAACTGTTGTGGATAAATCCATACAGGCAGTCGGTTGTACTGGGACAGATGTAACACTAACTGATGAATCAGGTGTTGAAGGTGATATTCCTAACGAAGGGAGGACTAAACTCGGAGGAGGAGTTAATTTACTGGATTGTGCTATGGATGCAACACCAGAAATAATTTGACTTAAGGACCTATATCCAAGTGGAAGTGACACCGATGATGGAGAAGACTGAGTAGAAACACGAGGAAGATCTTCAAGAAAAAGTTGATATTCTCCTGTAGAAACAGGCATTCCTTCACTATCAACAGGAATGGATGAATCCATGTTTGACTCTATCGTAAGATCTTAAAAAATACTATGGGGACTAGGAGGTACAACAGCAGCTAAAAACATTGATCCCAACGTAAGAGGAGGAAATTCTCCTTCTTCCCCAAAACCAGACCAAGCACCTGAAGGAGGCCAATTGAACTCAACTGACTCGTCAAGAGGAGATCGGGTAGCAAGAGGCAAGATAGACGGGAGAATAGGCTGCGAAAACTCAGTAGACCTAGTGGACTAAGGGGTTTCAAAAGAAACGTCCAGAAAAGAACTACCACTAGGAGGCAGTGAGGATGACGAAACTGGTGGTTCCGCCACTATGACTGTATTTCAAAACAAGAAGGAAAAAATATAACCAATCGAAGGCTCCAAGATCAAAATCTAAGGAAAATAATAAATAGGCCAAGTAATAAAACTTTAATGGGCGTGTGTTGGTGGGAAATTAATTTTATGACACTGAAACCGGACTTCGTTGTTTCATATTTTAAGAGTGGAGAAACAAGCAAAGGATGACTCTAGTCACTTTCAATTTTAAACAAGCGTGAAAGGAAAAGTGCTCGATGATCTCTTCTCTTTTTAAAGAGTCACGAAAAGATCAAAATGACTACTCAGGTACTCTAAGCAAGAGGGTGTACCAAGTTTTGGTGAACTGCCATATACACCTTGGTGATCAAATGAAAGAAAAATGACCAAGGACTTAACGTACGTGCAGGTAGTCTCCCTGAATGCTATGTTTGGTGTATCACAGTTACAAGGTGGCAGAATCGACTTCTTATGGATAAAAGGATGGAAACCTAGAGGGGTCTCCCTTCATATACTCGATGGTATGGGGAGCACAAGTCCGTACTAGCGCTGTCTAAAGCCAGATGGAGAACGAAAACTACTAGGTTTTAAGATGCCAGAACACGTCTCTAGCCTAGACCACTCAAGATGTTGCGTTAGGTTCCAATGCTTCCTTAGGTTAATTAAATGAATTTTAAAGTTGATCTTGGATTATGTTGCAGTTTCAAGGCCCTACCGAATTTGGATTTCAAATTTCCTAAATGCAAGCTGTATGGAAAATAACACCATCTTTCATTCAATGAATGATAATACAAGAGGACAGAGATCTTTCAAACAATTGTAAACAATGAGAATATGGGAAGAAATCCACTCATACATTTAACACGATCAAATGAAAATGAAAAACTCTTTCCTAGACTATCAAATGCTAGTTATGCAAAAGAATGTTTCACTTTCGATACAAAGGAAAGAATGCAAAGCTTTTTATTATTATTTTCCAATGAGATAAAGCACACAATGCACTAATTACATGAAAAACAAAATAGAAATTAGCCTGAGTATTGGTAATGTAGGAATCGAAATTGAATGACTCAATCAATGAAAAAAAACACAAGAAAGCACTCAAACTAATGGTGCAATCTTCCAAATCAAAAGAAAGTTTTCAAAGTGACCCAAAGAAGTAATGTAATCTATGCTCGGAGGAACAAGGGGAAGAATCAAACGAAGAATGAAATGATCATTCAACCAAAGAAAACACTCAAAAGGATCAAGAAAACTTAGTGCAATCAACCCGGGAATGATACTGACAACAATAAAAAAGACTTGATTTCCAAACAGAAGGCTCAGTGCACCAAGACACTTAGAAACCCTAAGTCCTTAAACTACACTAATAAGAAGATAGACAAATGACTGAGAAAAACAAGCCTACAGTAGTCAAAACAGTCCTAAAGGCTCAATTACACACAAAAAACAACCCAGAGTCAAGTACCATTGACCAAAAGACTCATCAAGGAGGTCAAACCAAATCCTACAGGATTCGGCGCGACTGTAATGTGGTAATCCACACCAAACAGGGGTTGGCGTGACTGCAACAAAAGAAACTTGCACCAAGTGGTGCGACTGTTCAAGCGAAATGCGTGCCAAGCCGGATAACTATGGGAAAAAAGGAAAAACCAAAAATCAATGAGTAGAGGTCAATCTTGACACTCTGGAGCTGAACAGAGGATATAAAATAATCAATCAAACCAGAAAAAGACAGATAAGCAAATAAATGACCGAAGTTGACCCAACAAGATGAAATGACAAACTCACATTGATCCCCAGTGGAGTCGCCAATTTGTTAAGTAGGTAAATCCTCTCTGTGGACAAAGACGATCCCTCTAGCCCTAGAGTGGGTCGAGAAACAAAAAGACATGCTAGAGTGTTGATTCCTAATTACTGAAAGAAAAGAGGACACGGTAGATCGACCTACCTGGAATCCAATGATGTCGTCATGGCTGTAATGGTGGTGGCCTCTCATTCTTGCCTTGGCAAGTCACAATCTTTTTGTAGTCATGATCGGATACCTGCACATAGATCAGCAAACAAGAACAACATACGACATAATAACTTCATTCATAACTACTAGCCAGTCAAAGAGGGATGAGCATATTGCATTAAATAACATAACACAAAATGGGAACCAAACAATAGTCACGTATATGCATTGATAGAAGGAAGAGTTAAACCCAAAGCTTTGATGTCACAATCTCCTCCAGCGGGGTTCAGCCAAAGCATGTCTCAGATGCTCATCAGGGGATTTGGACTGGATGAGGGCATGGAATTAAGCCCTCTCAATGAAGTTCCTTCTTGTTCTATCTCTTCAATAGTTCAACTATAGTATACTCAATTCTCCATGTTCAGCTAGCTTATGCAAGGAGAGATAGCTTCTTTTTATAGAAGAAAAGGAGGAGGTTAGGATCCCTAAAAAGGTCGAAGGGAGGCCTATCCTTTAGGAGGTTCCCACAAGAGGTGGAAACCATAAAATAAAGGAGGGAGCGCATGGTTATTCAGTCCAACCACTCCCAATGACTCACCCTCGGAGTTGTTAGAGTGGAATATCTACCTCTATTTTTAAAAAACCTTCCATAAACATCTTGGCGTGGGAGGCTAACTGGGACAGAGTACCAACTGGCACGGGTCCCAGTGTTAATCTTCCTCATTGGTGCGAGGGCAGAACTGACTATTCGTGCGAAGGCAAAAACAGGGGTTTCTGAAGTTCTGCTCAGGGAATTGTCAACAGAAGGAATATTAATCTCATGTAAAGGAATACAATGATGGTCTTTGCAAGGCATGACACTTCTTATTAGTCACAGAAATGACCCTCCAATGTGCGATATGGGGATTGCAGGGACAATGAAAAAATGTTGTGTAACAAGCTTCAATACCATATAAACTATATGCATCTATATGCACACTTGGGCATTATCTTACATTTGTTCCTATCTTTGAGCCAAAAGGTATTTTGAAGAGAGTATGCCCCCACTAACAGATTTGCTGCAAAAATTGCATTGCACATCTCCCTCCTCTAGTGGTGCTCTTGCCAGCATTAAAAAAAAATCTTTCTACAGAAAACTCTGCAAATCCAAAGTGTAAGAGTTCCACAGACTTTCCAATAACTTGGAAGCATATATTTTCCAAAATGAAGTATTTTATTTCCCATTTTGGCATTTATATTTGACACCTAAGATTTCTCCATCCACCTATGAGTTGGACTCTCAAGTAGGTAAAATTTTGGTATTTATATAATAGATTTCACACCTGAGATTTCTCCATCCACCTATCAGTTGGACTCTCATGGAGGTAATTTTTTTGCATTTATATAATATATTTGACACCTAACATTTCCCCATCCACCTGTGAGTTGGACTCTCAGGTAGGTAAATTGCCCACAAGTTATTCAGGGGTCAGGGTTTGACCTACAAGTACTTGCAGAACTCACTTGCTACCAACAAGTATGGCATGCTGGAAGAGAGTTGAAATCACGACTTATTTAAATCATCTCAGCAGTAATGCCAAACAAAGTTTAATTCCACCATTGTCCTTAATAATTTATTGTTTCAAAATTTTGTGCTTTTTATATGACTTATCACATAAGTCTTGGGCAAGAAACATTTTCTCTTTTGGATGAAGATTGTTGCTAGACCACTGCTTTTTTGGCATTATATTTCTTCATAATATTCTAAATACTTATGTTCAGTGGACACCTCAATGTTGAGCATCAAATTTTCTTGTCAATATCATTTCTATGTTTTTTTTTTCTTTGAATAAAATATCATTATGGAAGACAACAAAAAATGAGAAATAAAGAAACAATAAGGAGATTGGACAGAGAACAATTAATAACCACACAAATAAGAGGAAAATGACATTATTACAGAAGAGGGATACATAAACTTACATTTGGTAAAACCAGATTCGGGAAAACTAGATTCGTGCAACAGAAGAACCATAGCCTATTGCTCAGACCTGTGACTTCTTCCCTTCTAGGCTTCGAATCTACATCAAATTTTATAACAGACACCTAATTCAAATTCCAACACCTGATTCATAAATTAAGATATATCAAAACAAACCTCAACATCCATCATCATCCAGAGATTCCTAACTATTAGAAAATAAATAAAAATTAAAACTTATTTCTCAAGGGTATGATACATTAATGTATTAGATTTTATCTGACACAATTTCCTTTCGGTGAAGAAAGCCTCAGATTTTTTTTCATTTTTGCAAGGGAAAGGCAAGGTAAGGCGACAATGGCTGCATTGGCCGTGGTGCTAAATCTTGGCCAAGGGTCCAACAGGCAATATAGAGATGAGTATTCCTCCTCCCCATCCCCATTCCCATTCCGACATGGACGAAGAATATCTGTACAACAGATTGAAATCGCCATAGAGACAGATGGAGTTCATCGACATTCAAGAAGAATACGTGAAGGACAAGCAAAAAAATATAAAGAGAGAACTGTTGAGAGCCCAGAAGGAGGTGAAGGGGATCCAGTCCATGCCTCTGGTGATTGGGCAGTTCATGAAGATGGTTGAACAGAATAACGGAATAGTGGGTTCAACGACAGGATCTAACTACTATGTGAGGATTTTGAGCACAATCAACAGGGAGCTCCTAAAGCCCTCCGCCTCGGTAGCCCTCCATCGACATTCGAATGCCCTGGTGGACGTCCTCCCACCTGAGGCAGAATCCTCTATCTCACTCCTCTCCTAGTCTGAGAAACTGCACGTAACCTACAATGATATTGGGGTTTGTGACATACAAAAATAGGAGATTCGGGAAGCCATGGAGCTTCCACACACACACCAGGAGCTTTACAAGAAGATTGGGATAGACCCTCCCCAGGGTGTTCTTCTTTGTGGCCCTCCAGGTATGGGGAAGACCATGCTTGCCAAGGCCGTCATGAACCACACTACGACTGCTTTCATTCGGGTCGTTGGCTCTGAGTTTATTCAGAAGTATATTGGAGAGGGGCCAAGGATGGTTTGTGATGTCTTTCACCTTACTAAAGAGAATTCACCTGCAATAATATTCATTGATGAGGTGGATACAATCGCAACAGCACAGTTTGATGCTCAAATTGGAGCTGATTGGGAAGTTCAGAGGATCTTGATGGAGCTCTTAAACCAGATGGATGGTTTTGATCAAACTGTGAATGTGAAGGTGATTATGGCAACCAATAGAGTAGATACACTTGATCCCGCACTTCTGCGTTTTGGAAGAATTGATAGGAAAATTAAGTTTCCTCTGCCTGATAGGAGGCAGAAATGTCTTGTTTTCCAGGTTTTTACAGCGAAAATGAACCTCGGTGATGAGGTATACCTTGAAGACTATGTATCTCGGCCTCATAAAATTAGTGTTGTAGAGATAACTGAAATTTTTCAAGAAGCTGGTATGCATGCAGTGCGGAAAAACCACTATGCTATTCTCCCAAAGGATTTTGAAAAAGGTTACAGAGCCAATGTTAAAAAACCTGACACAGACTTTGAATTTTACAAGTAATATAACCTTTGCAGGCAACAGATATATATTTGTCAACTTCATCAATAGACATATCCTTTATGTTTAGTAGAAATGAATATGGACAATTCCAATTTGTATTTTCTAAGTATATTGTTACAGGATTAAAATTGAAATACCTTGCGGTTTATGTTTTATTCAAATGCGACATCGAGATACGTGAGGATGGAAATGCTATGTATTATAATAAAATTCATAGATTTTACCTGAGAAATGATGCCATGGTCAGTCCTGCTATCTTCGTTTATGGGGCAACCATGCGAATCCTTGCCATTAACTGCTAGCTCTTTACCCTCATCACTCGGTTTGTTTCGATTTATCAAATAAGAGTAACCAGTGGCAAGAGCTTCCACGATAAGTACACATAGGGCCGTGAAGGAGGAGATTTAAATGCACCCGGAAGGAATTGCAGTAAGGTGGTTGCAAGAACAAGACCCATAACAAAAGCTCTCATCACTAAGCCAGCGGGAGATGACAAAAACAAAGTGATGTGTTTTGGGTGGGAGAAATGTTATTTTAACTCATGTCTAAAATTTAAACGAAAAATGAATACTCCCTCCTTCCATTTTTCCAAACATTATTTTTAATATTATGCCCTCCAAATATCATTCCAAACATCATTTTTAAACCTCATTTTTAATATTATGCCCTCCAAATATAATTTTTAATATCATACCCATTATTGTTTGATGGATGTTGAGCACACTCATGATTCCTTGTAATGTCAACAATTGATTTAAAAAGAAGTTTCAAAAATCAATTCAATTTCATTCTAATAAATTTATTTTAAAAACAATGATGATGAACCATACAATGAGTGGTTTGAAATGCGTCCGACCTTAAAAATATTATGTGATTTATCGAGAAGAGTTTTGAAAGAAATTAATTAGTTAATTATTAAAATAAAATTGAGATAAAATAGTTAATTTAGGAGAGGTTTTTACAATCCATGGTTTTGCATATGGTATTCCACCTTGCCAACAAGGGGGAATTAACCCGATCGTAGGTCCCAACTAGACGTATTGTTGTTTGGAATGGCTAATCCCAATGGGTTTTAAGGATTGTTATAAGGGTTAGGGGAATAATAAGTTAGTGGTTAAGGGATTAAGTATTAGGGGCTTAGGGGTTAGGGGAATAGGGGCTTAGGGGTTAGAGGTTCAGGGTTTAGGGGTTAGGGGAATAATGAGTTAGTGGTTAAGGGGTTAGGGATTGAGGGCTTAGGGGTTAGGGGATTTAGGCGCATTTAGGGGTTATGGGAATAATGAGTTAGTGGTTAAGGGATTAGGGATTGGGGTTAGGGGAATAATGAGTTAGTGGTTAAGGGGTTAGGGATTGGGGGGTTATGGGTTATGGGATTTAGGCGCATTTAGGGGTTAGGGGAATAATGAGTTAGTGGTTAAGGGATTAGGGATTAGCGGCTTAGGGGTTAGGGGATTTAGGCGCAGTTAGGGGTTAGGTGAATAATGAGTTAGTGGTTAAGGGATTAGGGATTAGGGGCTTAGGGGTTAGGGGATTTAGAAGTTAAGGATTTTAGGGGTTAATGGGTTATGGGTTAAGAGTTAACAGTTTAGAAGTTTAGGGGTTTAAGGGTTTAGAGGTTTATGGTTTAGGGGGTTAAATGGGTTAGGGCTTTAAGGGTTTACGGGGTTAAATGGGTTATGGGTTTGGAATTAGGGTTTAAGGGGTTAAGGGTTTAGAGGTTTAGGGTTTAGGGAGTTAAATGGGTTAGGGGTTTAGTGGTATATGGGGTTAAATGGGTTAGGGGTTGGGAATTAGGGGTTAAGGGGTTAGACGTTTCGGGTTGTGGGGGTTAAATGGGTTAGGGGTTTAGGGGATTTAGCAGTTAAGGATTTTAGGGGTTAATAGGGTTAGGGTTTAGGGGGTTAAATGGGTTGGGGTTTTAGGGGTTTAGGGGGTCAAATGGGTTAGGGGTTGGGAATTAGGGTTTAAGGGGTTATGGGTTAAGGGTTAGAGGTTTAGGGTTTAGGGGGTTAAATGGGTTAGGGATTTAGAGGTTTAGGGGGTTAGGGGACTCAGCAGTTAAATATTTTAGGGGTGAAGGGGTTAGAGTTTAAGGGGTTATAGGTTTAGGGTTTAGGGGGTTAAATGGGTTAGGGGTTTAGAGGTTTAGGGGGTTAGGGGATTTAGCAGTTAAGGATTTTAGGGATTTGGGGTTAGGGTAGGGGGTTAAATGGGTTAGGGGTCAGGAATTAGGGTTTAAGGGTAAAGGGATTAGAGTTTTAGGGTTTAGGGGGTTAAATGGGTTAGGGGTTTCGGGGTTAAATGGGTTAGGGGTTAAGGGTTAAGGGTTTAAAGGTTTAGGGGCTAAATGGCTTAGGGGTTTAGAGGTTTATGGTTTAGGGGGTTAAATGGGTTAGGGGTTTAGGGGTATAGGGGGTTAAATGGGTTAGGGGTTTGGAATTAGGGTTTAAGGGGTTAGAGGTTTAGGGTTTAGGGGGTTAAATGGGTTAGGGGTTTATAGGTTTAGGGGGTTAGGTGATTTATAAGTTAAGGATTTTGGGGGTTAGGGGTTTTGGATTAATGGGGTTAGGGTTTATGGGGTTAAATGGGTTAAGGTTTTAAGGGTTTAGGGGTCGGGAATTAGGGTTTAAGGGGTTAGGGGTTAAGGGTTTAGAGGATTAGGGTTTAGGGGGTTAAATGGGTTAGGGTTTAGGGGTTTAGGGGGTTAAATGGGTTAGTGGTTAAGGGTTTAGGGGTTAAGGGTTTAGAGGTTTAGGTTTTAGGGGTTAAATGGGTTAGGGGTTTAAAGGTTTAGGGGGTTAAATGGGTTAGGGTTGGGAATTAGTGTTTAATGGGTTAGGGGTTAAGATAATAGTTTCATTGGTCTCTGTTAAGATAATAGTTGCTTATTCTTTGTGTCTCAATGTAACAATTTTGTAGGTGCTGTTGCTTGTTTCCATGTCTTCTCTATTTATTAATTTCTAGTATTTATTAGCCATTGCTTTACATTTATTGATTAAAATGCCTATTGCAATTAAACCAAATGTATGTTCAATCTCCAGTTTCAAACTTAGCCACAGTGTTGTCACACAATTTAAGTCCAGATAATGGTCATGTGATGAAGTCTCATTAACCACAGTGCACCTCATGGCTGCTACAAAAAAGCTTAAGTTCGAGTGTCCCACATTCATGAGAAAGTTGGCTCTTATACTCTTGCTCCACCTGACATTGGGGAAGAGAGAGGGAGGTAGGAGAGAAAGGGAGAGAGAAGAAGGATGATAGATAGGACTTAAGAGAGAGGAACCAATATCATAGAATAAAGAATATGTGACCAAATTACTCTATAGGGAGATGGGAGATAGGGGCACCCTACCTACCTAACTAAATGTCTAAATGAAATGTGGTGTAATCATCTGTAATGGTGGTCGATTATATGAGGAGAGGATTTTACGAGGAGGAACTGGATTTTTAATGTGATATGCAAAAAACAAGTACCAAACCTAACCATTTCACATTCACCAATGTTCTCTCTGCATGTGCTAATTTGGTAAATTTGGAACATGGCAAAGGAGTCTTGTTTTGTGATCACCTCCCATGAGGATTCACCAATTGTCATGAGAACACAACGCTTTTGGTTGCATCTTCTAAATCATCATCACTTCCACCAACACCTCATCCAATAACACTAGTATAAAAAGTCTCAAGCTCTCGGTAGTGAAAAGGAACATAATTTATGCACCCTCAATCTCTTCTACATACTTGTAGCTCTCCTCCCAAACCAAAGCCACTAGTGTTGTGTGTTCACTCTGCCCTAAATCTTGTGTAAACATCCTGAGGTAAGGAACTCTTGCACCAAAGTATGGATCCACTATGTGTCATATCCACTAAAGGAGAACATGTTCCAAATAATAGGTAAATTCTCACAACCATCCTTCTGTGGGATGTTGAGAACTCCAAAATTCCAGATGCTCATTAATGAAATCTATAAATTGAGAACTTTCGTAGAAGACTTGAAGTCATACTGAACTTGGACCAAAAGGCTCAGGATCTAGGTAGCACAAAGGAACATATGCAATATGATTTGTACTATTCTCATATAGATCATTTTTCATGGACATCTCCTGGAGTTGAAATGCATATTTCAGGTTCCATAGAACATCTCCCATGGAAGGCCTGTCAAAGCCCATCTCTTCCAATAACTTTTCGATAGTTTCCCTAAACATTTTCAGAGAACTAGAGTTGATGGTCCCAACAAGGTGAGGGTCAATGATTTTTTCAAGCTTGCCCTTTTTTTGCCAGTGCATTTCCCACTCTTCTATATTGAATTGTTCTCTGGGAAAAAAAAGATTAAGATTTTACCTTGCACACAAGAACTCCAGTAACACTACTCCAAAAGAATACACATTAGATTTTTTTGTTATTGCTGCCTTATAAAGTATTCAAGATCAAGGTACCCAAGGGCCAAAACTACCTTTGGATCCAGTATTTGAATGCCCAAAGTCTGCCACCTTTTCCCATGATCCTGTTATCATGGAGATCTTTGACATTTAGATAAGTGCATAGGATTCACGACAAGGGAATTAGATTGCATTGACCATATATTGGAGCTTCATTTGTATCTCGCCAGTCAAACAGTTTTCCAACAAGTCAAGGGAGTCTAAATTGGTGCAGTTGAAAATGAAAGGCAAGATTTTTATGTCGAGGCCAAATCCCACGATACTAAGCTTGAAAACCCTCTCATTATTGCAAGTCACACCTTCGAGCTTTGAGATTGTGATGTTGCAGGGTTTTTGATCTTGTCTCCAATCCACGGTCACACCTTCGAGCTCTAAAATGGTGACCGTGTAGGGGTTTTTATGTTGTCTCTAGTCCACTGCGTGAGCTTGGGTACATAAAACTGGCATCATGTCAGGTTAAGGGAAATTATTGGAGACATTGGTTAATACATATTTGGTTTCCTCTGTTAATGTACAAAAGTCGTCGGTCCTCCAAAAGGAGCCTTCTTCCCATTCTTTCCTCCAAAATCAGGGTTCATTAGTGCTGCCATATATGCTAATAAACCCCCTTCACCATCTCCCCCATCAAGAAATCTGACTTGTCAAAGAAAAATGTGAAGGTAAAGCTCTCCATCATCGAGGGTTATATGGCATGACTTGTAACTGTGCAAATAATCTTCTTTTCAATACATTGCTAGATGGTGGTATGATGCAGATATCCCATTTAATGTTTCTCTCTCACCTTATTACAAATCTATGTGGTACTCTATTATAGCTATAGGAAAGGGCTTCAAAGTCCCTACTATACATGACTTGAGGGGAGCTCTTTTGCAAAATGAGATTTACTACTTTGATTATTAATCAAATATAAAGCCAATAATATTGTTTTATTTAAAGATTAATTTGATATAATCATGTAAATTATGTATTAAATGAAATAAATATATTCATTGGTACAATTCTCATAGAAATTGATAAAACTAAACACATTTATCCATTATTACACAATAAACCATACTTAAATATTTTGAATTACATATTTATAACCATTAATAAAGGTTTATATATTATTAAAAAATTAAATAAAGTTCATACCTAAACAATTAGAAAAAGTTCATAATACCATTAAAAATTAACCAAGGTTCATATCAAACAATTAATAAAAGTTCATAAACCATTAAAAAACTAATTAAGGTTCATAACTAAATTAACAAAGGTTCATACAATACTCCTTGATGGGGGTGAGGTCTGAGCAACATGTGGAAGGCGTCTCGCATGAGTAAATATAAGTGGAGCAAGGGTGAGGGATGGTACTCCTAGTCCCTTCACCATAACGCATGCAGTGGGAGAGTTACTGGCTTCACATTGGCAATTCGTGTGAAAAATAACTGCACATTGGAGTTCAGAGGTGGTGAAAGGATAAGGCGAGGGAAGATGAGGGAGCCCAACATTAGACTCATAAATATGGTTTGGTGTTGGTCCTGATGGTGGCCTCTAAAGAGGAAGCGTAAACGTTGCAGGAAGGTTTACAGAGGGAGTGGATTGTGTGTGCTTATCGTGGTCATTTTCTAGTGCGGTGTGTTCAACCAGTCCCTGCTACTCGGTTTCTTAGCCATTGACTATGTCTGGGTTAAGGATAGGAAGTTGAAGGGAAGTGAGCTCATTGGTTTCCATTTTTCTTGGCTTCCGGTGAGCCTGTTTTTTCATGATAAGAGAGGAAGCTAGAATTTGCAGTCCAGGAAACCTCGAGGGTGGTGGTGGAAAACTAGTTTCTTTTCCAAATTTTGTGCCCTCTAGCGTGGGTGTGACGGTGTTTGGTGTATTGGTGTGTGGTCTCTATGTGGAGAATTTGGAGGCTAGTCACTGCCCTCGGGGATGTTATGCTCATGCGTCGGCTACTTTGTCATCGTTTTTTGTTCAATTTCCTGTGTTGCTTTGGTGGGTGATGGTATTTGGTTTTGCTGGTGGTGGAAGTCTTTATCTAGCAATGGGAGGTGTCTTTGTGCTTCCCTGTGGTGGTGGGAGATGACATTTGTCTCCTTCTTTCGTCATGTTTGTTTTCTATAGTGGGGGGTTTGGTCTCTGGACTCTCCACATGTCGGGGTTCCTTGACCTTGGAAAATTATGAAGCCCTCAGTGTGGTGTGGGTGTTCTCCCTCCCTTATCGTCCATGGCCCTGTGGGGGTGGCAGACTCAGAAATAATCATGGCGGCTCCACGATAGGGTGGAAAGACTCCGAGGCGTGTGTGACTTGCTAGTGTGGGTGCGAATGGGGGCTGTGGAGGAGGTAAGCGGGGGGATAGTAGAGGTGGGGGTTTGAGGGTTCAAAATTAGAGTCATCGAGGCAGAGGAGGTTGTGGTGGCAAGGGAAATCGTGGGTTTGATTGATTTCAGGTAAATGAGGGGCAAGTTATCCAACATTGATGCCTAGAGAACTGTCGTGCACTTATCAACAACCTAATGGAAAGAGTGGACACAATTGAGAGATTATGTCATGAGGAGCATGCAGAGCAAATGGCAACATTGGACCGAATGCACTATTTACAGTGCCAATTCCGGGAGAGATTGGTAGTGGTTTGGCGAGGCCAAAATCAACTCACTGAGAAAGTAGAAAAGCTAGATACTTGGTTGGCGCACTTTGAAGGGCATAGTAAGTGTGACTTCTATCCTCCACCGCATCTAGAAACAACCCCAAACAACCCTACATCCATCACGTTGGATGACTAGTATGCTATTTGGTGTTCTTTAATTATGTTTTATATATGTTTTGATGCCTCTGGGCCAACTGTTTATGGACAATGTCCCTAGTCCCTCTTTTGTATATTTTTTCATCTGGTGAAAATTTTTGTTAACAAACTGAGTCGAGGTGAGACCACCTGTTTTATAACTGGCTATATGTACTCCTTTTTTCCTACATGAATATAACATTGACTTACAAAAAACAAAGGTTCATACATCATTAAAAAAATAATTAAGTTTCATACTTAAATTAATAAATTTCTATACCTATTTACTAAATAGGTCTATAAATATATATTTTAGGTTTATCTATTTAGTATTTATCGAATGTAAATATGATGATTTAATACTAGATTTAAATGAACTCACGTGTTTAACATAAGAAATGTTATATTTATCTATTTATTAAATGTAAATATGAAGATTTAACCTTAGATTTAAAACAACTCTCACTTTTAACATAAATCAGTGAAGTTTAAAAATTAAACTTTATGGTCAAATATTAAATATAAATATAAATATTAATTTGGCTATCTAATTAATATAATTATAACCTTTAATAAAATTATAATGAAGGCATTAGTGTAAATTTGATAGATGATGGATGAAATTATGTTAATTGTATATGAATCCATCTGCACTATTAAACTTTAGAGAAAAAAGGGTATTCATAATTTTAACACTGTAAATTTAGAGACCCCTCTGTCTCTAAATTTTAATAGTGCAAATGGATTCAGAGACACCTATAGTGAAATGTAACACTTCGGTACCAAAATTGCAATTTTCCATATATGGAGTGATACAATTAAAAATTAGTGACATAAATGACTAATTCATATACTTGTTGTACTTGTTATTTGGCCATATTTTTATTCTTGGACTATAATATTCATTTACATTAATCATTATTAATTTTGTCACTTATTATCTAGTCATATATTTTAATCCTAGACTAAATTAGTCATTTAAGTTAGTTGCTTTTACTTTAGTCACTTATTATCTAGTCATATATTTTATCCCTAGACTAAATTAGTCACTTATTATCTAGTCGTATATTTTATTCCAAGACTAAATTAGTTGTTTAAGTTAGTTGCTTTTATTTTAGTCACTTATTATCTAGTTCAATATTTTATTCCAAGACTAAATTAGTAATTTAAGTTATTCATTTTTAGTTTGGTCACATAAAATTGCTCAAATTTAGTAGTAATTCACTTGAAATAATTGTGGTGACTAACATTTTTAGTCACCTGAGTCATTAATTTCATCATTTTTTACTAGTGAAATAACCCTCATCACTGTAACTAGCCTAATATTAGTACATATAGCTAGTAATTTAAATCGATTTAAATCATAAAACATAGAGAGCCCTCTTTGAGTCTAGGAAGGCTAGGTCCTGGACTCCAAAGCGGTTTGATGTTGTGATTTATAGTTTATTTTTTCCAATCTTCTAAATTATATAGTGAAAACAAACTCGACAAAGAAATTTTAAACAAAGGGAGACTTTGTGTTGGGCACAACACTATTTTGCCTTTATCTATTATTCTTATATGACATGTGGCACACTTTTTCCGAACACTCATGTTTTAAACTATTTTAGACAATTCAATATTGTACATTGTTATGTATAAGTTTTGGGGAACTCGACTTGTGCCGACCTATATCTTGTATGTCTTGTGTATCGGGAACTCGACTTGTGCCAACCTATATCTTGTATGTCTTGTGTATCCTGTGGTTCTTGCAAACTCTTAGTTAATGCTCTACTGTTTATATGAACTAGACATACATGTGAAATATTGCCTATGTAAGCTATGTTTCTTAGTCGTTTTATGGCCATGGCTATATGTGATCCTTGTGTTTGTAAGTTATTAAGTGGGAAAATTTCAGCTTGGACATGACTAGGCTAAGATGAGGTATAGGAAGTTCTTAGGTGAACAAGGCACAATCTACTTGTAGTAGTTGCAATTGATCAAGTTGTTACGGTTGAAGCAGACCAATGTCACATGAACTGGAGTAGCTAAGGACTTGATTGGGTTCCCAAGTCATGAAAAAATGTAAGGATATTTGTGAGGGAATGAGTGCCAAGGCATGCTATGGAATGCTAACATGTGCAAGATAGTTCGAAGGCATGTAAAATGTGCTAATATGTGTCAAGTGCTAAGGCATGCCAATATCTACAATGGTGTGACAATACATGCCAGGGAATATCAAGGAAACAAAAAGGAGAAACAAGTTAAAATACAAGGAAATGAACACATCATAGGGTTAATAAGTCATCAATTTACATTTTCCAAGAGGGGCATGCTATGCATACCAACACTAGGTGGAAATGAGTGTCAAGTGCCAAGTGTTAGTGCATTCTAAGTGCCAAATCATCCTCTTCTAATTTCCAATAACCGATCTCAAATAACTTTAATATTAAACCATGCCAAAGCATATTGAGGCATCATAATGAATGCTATACATGATAATGATCATGGCCTCTTTAGGACTACATGTCTCTTCGCCCCCTTATCAAATGAGCTCCTTCTCACTTGATGTTATTACCTTCATCCTAAGGACTCCTTAAATAGTTTTTCCTAAACCTCTTAGGAACCCTCTAGAGCTTACGGGTTTTATCCACTTAGACCTTAGGAAATATTAATTTTCCTTTTTAATTTTCTTTTAGATTTTAAACCCCGTATTCAGTCCAAAATCCCTTTTCTTTGCTTCTATTCCCACAAAGCCTTTTGTGACCAAACTCACACAAAGCCATCTCACTAGGCTTGTGGAGTACCTCCCAAGCTACACAATTCAACAATATAGTCTAGTTGTAGTAACTATAACTTGGTCAAGCTCTTGTAGTCAAGCGAGGGCTTGGTTGGGTTCCCAAGTTGAAAATTAATTAAGGGTAGTTCTGAGGGCATGATAGCTAGGGAGGGTTAGGGCATGCAAAGGAATGAAAAGGCATACTAACACGTGTCGGAAAATGTAAATGCATGCTGAAATAGAGTGTTAGGGAGTGTTGGGGCATATCAAGGGACAACTACATCAAAATGCATGGAAAGGAACAAATAAGAGTGTGTGCAAGGGAGTGTTAGCGAATTGAAATGTGCTAAGGATGAGGTGTGTTAGGAGAAGTTTAGAATAGGATTTACAGGAGGCAAGCCTACGGTTGTTATAAGGGGCTCGACATAGCAGTTTTAGACAAAGGGAGATCACTTTGTGCTAGGCACAACATTGTTTTTCCTTTAGTTATTTTTTTTATATGAGATGTGGCACACTTTGGCTACATGCTCATGTTTTAAACTATTTTAGATAATTGAATATTGTACATTGTTGTGTATAAGTTTTGGGGCACACAGCTTGTGTCAGCTTATATCTTGTGTGCCTTTTGACTCTTGTGGTTCTTGCAAAATCTCAGTTAATGTTCTATTGTTTATATGAACTGAACATACATGTGAAATATTTCCTGTGTAAGCTATGTTGCTTAGTTGTTTTATGGCCATGGCTAGATCATGTGATCCTTGTCTTGGTAAATAGCTAAGTGGGACAAGTTGAGATTGGACATGAGTAGCATAAGATGAGTTATAGGAAGTTCTTAGGTGAACAAGGCACAATATACTTGTAGTAGGTGCAATTGGTCAAGTTGTTGGGGTTGAAGCAGGTCAATGTTTTCACATGAACTACAGTAGCCAAGGACTTGATTGAGTTCCCAAGTCATGAAAAATTGTAAAGTCTAGTTGTGAGGACATGTGTGCCAAGGCTTTCTAGGGAATGCTAATATGTGCCAAATAGTGCGAAGGCATGTCAAACATGATAATATGTGCCAAGTGATAAGGCATGCCAAGATGTGAAAGGGTGTGTCAATGCATGCCAGGGACTGTCAAGGCAAAAAAAGGGAGAAACAAGTTAAACTACAAGGAAATGAACACATAAGAGGGTTAATTATTCATCAATTTACCTTTTCTAAGAGGGACATGCTAGGCACACCAGAACTAGGCGCCAATAGGTGCCAAGTGAAAATTCTTAGTGCATTCTAAGTGCTAAGTCTCCCTTTGTTGGTTCTCATCTACTTTCCAAAAATTGATCTAAAATAAAATTAATATTAAACCATGAAAAATCATACCAAGGCATCTCAACGTGTCCCATACAGGATACCACTTTCCAGGCACCAACACGTGCCAAGCGCCAATATGTGTCAGGGACTATTATGCATGCTATGAAGTGGAATGGCATGTTGAAGACTACTAAGGTGTGCTAGAGAGTGCTAATGCATGTTTAGGAGTGTTAAGGAGTAATAGGACAAAACATTAAGGGAGTACTAGGTAGAAATTCATGGAAGTTAATGAATATGAGGGATGTGTGCCAGGGACTAGTGTTAATGATTGCTAGCTATCATGCCAAGGAGGGAGTGACAAGTTATGCTAAGCATTGGTAAGGCATGCTAGGGAATATAAAGGCATGTAAAGAAGTGCCAAAGTGTGCTAGGGAGTTCCAAGGTGTGCTAATTATATGTTCCAAATAGTGCCAAGATATGCCAATACATGCCAAGTGCTAAGGATGTGCAAGGTGCCAGGGTATGTCAATATGTGTCAAGAAGTGTCAAGGAAACGAAAGGAAGAACCAAGCTAAAATGTAAGGAAATGAACACATAAGAGGGTTAATAAGTCAGGACTTTATCTTTTTAAAAAGGGGCATGCTAGTCACACTAATAATAGGTCTGAATACATGCCAACTGGAATTGTGTGCCAAGTGCTAATGTAGGTCAATGCATTCAACCAAGGTGTTATAGGGCATGCTAGGGACTACATGCATGCTAACACATTCTAGGAGATTTCCATGTTGTGCTAGTGCATGCCACCATGTGCTTGGGTGTCAGTGTCATGACAAGATGTTCTAGGTACAAATATGTTCCAAGACATGCAAGGTGCTAAGAAATGTTAGTGTGTGACAAATCATTAATTTAAGGTGTGCCCAAATTGTTGAGGAGTGTTAGGTCTTTCTCATTAATAGAATTTTCAGAGCTTGATTATGTATTAAATAATATATTTCCAATACACACTAGTGGAACTTTATCTAAAGGGAGTTTGATAGATAATAAACTTAATAGATATGAATCATGTGTTGACTCATAAGAAAACTCTATTTGACTAGTGATTACTTGAGGGAAATGATACACATTAATTACTTCTTAAAAAATTGACTGATTATAACCACTGTGGCCTTGGAAATATCATAAAAAATACTCTACAATAATGGCCTTAAATCGTTATCTTTTGAAAAAAAAATATTAACAGGCATATAGCATCATCAAAAACTCATTGGAATGATCAATGGTGACGAACATTTTTTGACCGTCACCAAAAGTAACAAAAAGAGCATTGGTGAGGGTCATTAAAATTTCATTACTATAAGTGTCCCCAAAGAGAGAATTAGTGATGGGACTTTAACGACCCTCACCAAAAGTGTCATTGAAAATGGCTTTGGTGACGAACCTTAAAGGACCATCACTATATACACTTATAGTGACATTTTTTTAAGGACTGTCACCATATGTGACATTGGTGATGGACCTTAAAGGTCCATCACAAGCATGACCCTCACCAATTTCCTTTTTTCTTGTAGTGATCATTCGAAATGATTCATGTCATATCAAACCGAATACAATATCCAACGTCTTAGATTGATCAATAGACATTTCACGTGAAGGTGTAAGAGATTTGATTTAAAAATATTTTTGGTGATTAACTACATTTAATAGAAGTAAGGTTTTGATAGATTCATATCTCCTTCGAGCATGTGTTGAAGTGATTGAATGCTAGATTTGCTTTAATTCTATCCGCCTCTATGTTCTCTATATTTTTAATGTTTTCTCTGTTCGCTTGAAATCAGTAAACCACTTAACGGAGCGAGGGAAATAGAAATGAGCAAGAAAGGCAAATAAATTTCCCAAGCACCATCTACCAAAGACGCAGATATTTCTCCCGTATTCTCATACACCACTTTCAATAAGGATTGTGTAAGTTCTTCATGGGAGGCAATGTATAAGCTTTTCGAGGATGAAAAGTCAAGGGTAATAGTCAAAGTTGCTTCATCAGGCACGTTTGTTCCTTCAGACCCGACCCACTTCGACGTTGCATGCTCATTCATCCATAAGGTAGCAACAAGGCCAAAGATTCTCCCTTATAAAAATATGGTTAAGTGGGTAATTAACCACTTGAACATAGAAGACATAACATTCAAAGATTCAAAAGCGAGAATATTGGGTCATTCAGGGAAGAATATTTAAGGATAATGTACCACTCACCCATCCCATAGCAGAACTATGACAAAGCTTTTCTTCAAAGATTTAGAACAAAACATCTAGACCTGATGAAAGCCATAAAGGAATGGAAGGAAGACAAAGGAAAGATTAAATGAGATAAACTTGGTACGTACCCAATATCATAAATTCCTTCCCCTTATTGTTATGATGTCGGTATGATTCTAGATTATATGCAAAACCAAACACCATTAGGTTTTCTGTAGATTGGGTCCCATTGATTGACGCAATCGTCAATTCCTTGATTCTGAATTGGGAAAATATCCTATCTAATAATTTAGCCAAACACATCATGGAGTATAGGAATAAAATAAGTGTTTCATCTAGAGAAATACCCCCCTTTTATATGAGTGCCTATGTCATGGACGCAATTTTCTTTTCTTCTAGTTTTCCTACCATGGGATGGAAATGAATGACCCAAGACCCTACTCCAATTCACATTTACCATAGAGCCCTCTAGGAATATGACTACCATTTGAAGTTTTACAAAAATTGCCATAAAGTCATGTTGTTTATGCACCAGATTATGTTCAATGAGAAAGCCCCTAGGGTTTCCAAAGAAGCCATGTTAATTTTGGACAACTAGGTCCAAAATCCATGTTGTGATGCTCAGATGAAGATACTAATATATTTATTGGATTCGTCTTTCAGAGAGGTGCAAGATCGATCTAAAGATCATATTGATCTGATGAGCATAACATTTATTTTGAATTTATTCAAAATATGTGTAGGTTGGCCTTAAGGTTTTGTGCCCCAACAGTTGTGTCACACACCCTCATTGATGGATATATATTGGTCAATGTTGGAGGAAATTTTCACTCATCTCATCCTCACACATTTATCTCTCCTCATCTAATTGGTTCGATGACCTTGGTGGCTCTTCTCTCCACATGTGGGCAAATTCTAGTAGCAGCACATTTCTGATTTCAGTCTAGGGTTTCTGTAACAAAATTTGAACAGTGTTGACTTTGGTCAACGCAAGGTCAAAAGGACCTGAAAATCTCCCAAAATTTTGATTATCCTAATCCACATTTTCTGGCACTATTCCGAGGCAAGACGTTGACTTTGACTTTTTAGCGTTGACCTAGCTGCTGTTGTTTTTTGTGTTGACCGTTGACTGACAACGTTCACTTTTGGGTTGAATTTTGAGTTGGTTGTTTGGCTATCCTAGAGGGTTTGTGAAATTACTGGTTGGCTGACCATATCGAGACTTTGTTGGTTGAAGCATCCCGTTGACTGCCGTAACGCACCAACACACTTATATATTTCTGGCTTGTCTTCTGTCGATCTATTGGTATATTATATCATCATTTTACTTTATTGTTTATGTGATTGTTTTTTGATATTGAAGAAAAACTAAAGTTTCATCAAGCATGGAACATCTACAAAAATTACATGGTATCAGAGCTGAGGTGAAGACAAAGCCCTAATATGTAGCAATCACCGAAGAAGAGGATGGGTTCCTCAAGCTACAATGGCTTTAAGGTTGATGAAAAATTGACTGGGAAGGATGACTTCCATTCTTGGAAGATGACATTAGATCTTAACTTGGAAGACCAAGATGTCATGGACTATGTGCAGGGTAAAATCCAAGAGCCTCCATCCACTGCAACTGCTACTGCCAAAAAAACGTATAAGAAGGGGGAGATCAAAGCAAAGTTGATGATCGGGGACTCAATTCACAAGAGTCTAGTTGCCTACATCTCTGAGTTGGGCACATCCAAGGAGATGTATGATAAGTTGGTCCGCATGTTCAAGGCCAACAATGGGAATCAAGTCCTATTCTTCAAGAATCAATTGAAGAATCTGAAGAAATGCAGGGATGAGTTTGTTCAATCATACTTTCTGAAGCTAACCAAGATCAGGAACAATATGTTGGCTATAGGGGAGACAATGGCTGATCGAGAGATGGTTCTCACCACACTTGGAGGGCTCTCATCCGAATGGCATGTGTTCAACACTACCATTCTCAATAACAATGTGATACATCAATTTGACCAAGTACTTTTGAGATGCGTACAAGAAGAGACAAGAATGAAGGAGTATGAAAATGAAGGAAATGATGTCTACGCTGCTCATTCTAGAAAGAAGAACTTTGGTGGTCCAAAGAAAAAAGGAAGAGCAGTGGCCCAAGAAAAGAAGGGAAAGTGTTACACTTGTCATAGGCCAGGTCGCTATGCTAGAGAATGCACTTTGAAGAAGGATTCTCTTAATGACGATGACAAAAACAACAACTAGAGGAATGGAAATTAAAGGAACAATAGGTTCAAGGGGAAGAGGAAGGCCCCCTCCGGCGGAAATGGTCAACCTTTCAAAAGGTCGAGAAACTCCAGTTATGAGGAATCAAATGTTTTTGATAAAAGAAATGAATTCATTCTTGTATCTGCCCTCTCTGTTGCATCTCCACCTGACACTATGGATGTCTGGTTGATAGATAGTGGTGCCTCAAGGCACATCACTCGGTTCAAGGAAGAAATTTCTGATCTGGTTGAGAAGGATACTAATCTGGAAATTATCCTTGGAGATAATCCCACATATCCCATGAAAATGACAGGGACTATGACCCTCCACTTGTCTCAAGGTCAAGTCCTCTGCTTGTAGGATGTACTCTATGTACCTAATTTGAAGAAGAACCTTGTGTATATATCGGCCATGGAATAAAAAGGTTTCAATGTGGTATATATTGATGGGAAGGTGCGCATTTGGAAGAAGAGCTTCAAGGAAGCTATCATGAATGGGTTTAGAATTGATACACTCTACTAGGTTGGAGGAAGTCCACTAGGAGCGATGACGTGTGATACTATTCGACAGATAGAACTATGGTACCCAAGGTTTAGACACCTTCACTACAAGGCCCTTCCCGAAGCAAGGAAGGTGGTGACAGGGATGCCCAAGTTTTCAAATAATCATGAAGGTGTATGTCAGGGTTGTGCCGAAGAAAAGCACACAAGGGGACCTTTCCCCTCAAGTGTCACAAAGACATCTAATGCCTTACAATTAATACATTCTAATTTTTCTGGGATGCTGCCTGTGACATCCTTGGGAGGATGTTCTTATTATATGACATTCATAGATGAATTCTCTCGTAAAACCTAGATATACTTCTTGAAGAAGAAGGATGAGGCTTTCATGTGGTTTTGTACCTTCAAAGCCTTGGTGGAAAATCTAACAGGGAAGAAGATCAAGATATTGAGGACCAAAAATGGCACTAAATATGAGACGAACAAATTCAAGAACTTTTGCAGAGAAGCTGGCATCAAGAGGGGGACCACAACTATCTATACTCCTGAGCAGAATGGTGTTGTTGAATGAAAGAATAGAACCATTGTGGAAGTTTCTCGTTCCATGCTATGTGACCAGGTTCTACCGAAGTTTCTGTGGGGAGAAGTTGTGAACACTGTTGTGTACATACAAAACTGATGCTTGCATTCCACTCTGGACTCCAAAACTCCCAAAGAGGTTTTCACTAGTAAGAAACCTGACGTATCACATTTTAGAGTTTTTGGATGTCCTGTTTATTTTCATGTGTCGAAAGAGAAGAGGAGTAAGCTAGATTCTTTTGGGAAGAAGGGAATGTTTTTGGGCTAGAGTGAAACTTTGAAGGCCTATAGATTCTATGTGCCTTGTCAAAGGGAAATTGAGATATGCCATGATGTCACCTTTGATGAAGATGCTTCCCTAATGAAAGTAGTCAATATTTCGAGACCTAACGAAGATCATGAATAAAGGCCTGGAAATCAAGAAGAATCAAAGGATGAGATGATGCCCGATGCTGAAGGACCGATGGACTCGATTGATCCACCTCCTTTAGTGGGAAAGAGACCAGCATGGCTCAAGGACACTCTCGAGGTTGTCGAGCGACATATGGCCCCAAGGGGGACATTCCATGAAAGAAAGAAGCCGAATAGATACCAAGGGTATCTAGCAGCCATGAGTACTATTGTACAATCTATGTTGAGATTCAACAAGATGATGAGCTTAGTGAAAAGTAAGCACCTTCACTGAGTGGGGCTCCCAGGCTATTTTTAGGTGTATGTCTATTTTTAGACATGGTGAGCATATTCTATAAGTTGTAGGATGTTATTTGTAGATGGTTGGTCAAATGTGAAAAATAGATGAAATTCTATTTTTAGAATATAGGGCGAAGTTTATTTATAGATCGTCAATCTAAAATTAGGTGCATGTCGATTATTATTAGCTCTTAATAATAATCCAACAATAAACATCAACTTATTCTGTTGGAGAACTTTATTTCAGTGAACAAATTTGGAAAATCAGTGGGCTAAAGGAATTATGCAATTCCTAGGGTTTATGGTGGCTCATGCATGGAGGACTCAACTAGAACTGAAGTGGAAAAGTTATGACAGAGTTGGAGGAGTAGTTACAGGAGTTGTTATTTAGTTTAACTTAGTAAATGGAATTAAAATCATTTGAGCTAGTTGTATCTAGTCTAACTGAAAGATACACTAGTGAGAGTTAAGTGAATTAATTAGCTAATTAATTCACAACTAATAACTCACTAACAACTGAACAGATACAATAGTTAACTGTAGTGCATGTCAGTTCCAGTGGAGACCCAGTGGAGAGATAGGTGAAAGGGTGAGATGGACTATCCGTTGTGACTATAGTGATGCATTCAATGCATCTGACATACATTGGAGTTGCCAATGAGGATTGCGCAGTCAAGGCAAGGCCAATTCAAATTCATTTAGGGGTCTTCTTCAACAGGGATTGCGCAGTGGAGGCAGGTTGTCAGGAGGCAAGAAATTGGTGCATAGAGATACAAATTTCTGCATGACATTGTGTAATGGACTGAGGGAGTTCATCAATAGCAATGTTCCTAAGCCTGCTTCTAGCGATGCTACAGGACTTGACGCCTGACAAAAGAAGGTAGCAAAGACAAGAAGAATTCTATTGGAAGGTGTGAAGGACCATATTGTGTCAAGCCTTCATGGGAAAGCCACTCCATTTTCAATGTGGAAGGCTTTGACAGATCTTTTCGAAAGCAGCAACGACCAGAGGAAGTTGGCGCTGAAAGATAAGCTCAAAAAAATAAAAATGGAGAAGGGTGACAATATTCCAAAATATCTCACGAAGCTTGTTCGATGTAGGGATGAACTGGGAAGTGTGGGGATTACTGTTGATGATGATGACTTGGTGAGCTTGGATCTCCTTAGGCTTCTGAAGAGTTGGCATAGCTACGAATGCTCTATCAATGGACGGGAGAAACTACCGGGTTAGGAGCGAATTTGGTCGGATCTTGTGCAGGAGGAGATAAGGCGAAGTACCAGGGATGGCTCTTCATCGAAGAATGATGATGAAGATAATTATGCTTTGGCTGCTAAATCAAGGAAAGGGAAGGGGAATAAATCCCATCCAAAATCCGAAGCTAAAGGAAAGAAGTTCGATTTGTCCAAAGTGAAGTGTTTTCACTGTCACGAACATGGGCATCTCACCACTAACTGCCCACAGAAAAAGAAGAACAAGAAGTCTGTTGGAGCTGCAGCTGGAGAGGCCTTAGCCTCGCAATTTGAACTTGATTTCTCTTTGATTGCATGCTTGGTTTCAAGCGCAATGGGATCGGTGTGGTATCTTGATAGTGGTGCGTCTTTCCATATGACGGGAGACAAGGAGTTGTTTAGTGACTTGGAGGAGAAGGATCTCCAAATGCATATAGAGATGGGCGACAATGGTAGATATAGTGTGACTGGCATTGGGACCATTACCTTTGAGAGGGAGTCAGGTAAACCATTTATGTTGAAATATGTTATGCATGTTCCAGGTCTGAAGAAGAACTTGGTCTCGGTCGCAATGTTGGAAGACAGAGGTTATGACGTTGTTTTCAGCGAGGGAAAAGCCTTCCTGTGACATAAAAAAATGGTTCAAACCAAGAGGATAGGGATTAGAGTTAAGAATCTCTACAAGCTAGAGGTAGATGGTTGCGCTGCAATGATGGGAAAAGCAGAAGAAGTGGTGAGCTGGGATGAGGGCGAATTATGGCACAGGAGATTGGGCCATCTTCACCATGGCGCCTTGAAGATTTTGCAGCAGATTTCTACTGGACTTCCCAAGGGTACTCTTGCGCAGTCAGATCAGTGCAAGGGATGTACTATGGGTAAGTTTGTGAATACCACCTTTCATGAGAAGGAGAACCGTGCTTCGGTGATCGTGGAGAGAATTCACACAAATGTGTGTGGACCTTTCTTGGTTGCTTCAATAGAAAAACAAAGGTATTATGTTACATTTTTTGATGACTATTCTCATAGATGCTAGATATTATTCATGTAGAAGAAGAGCGAAACATTCTCAAAGTTCTGTGAGTTTAAAGCATTGGTGGAGAAGGAGTAGGGGAAGCAAGTGAAGGCTCTACGGAGCAATAATGGTGGTGAATATATCTCGAATGAATTCAAATACTTCTGTAGAAAAGAAGGAATTCTAAGAGAACTCATAGCGCCTCATAACCCATAGTAGAATGGGGTTGCGGAGAGGAAGAACAAAACGATCGTGGGTGTTGCACAAGCTATGCTTGAGAGGGAGCTAGACTTGCGTGTAGTGGAGGAACTTCTAGTTCTGAAATATGAGCCTCTAGATGTAGACCAACCACAGGAGGAATTTCATGGAGTGAAGGATTCCACTCACGTAGAGACAAACAACATAACTAGCAGAAAGCATACCACAAAAGCTTAGAGACTGAAGATTGATGCGGCATAGAATGTAGGAGTCCCTACATCACAGTGTAGATAGAGACAATCACTTGACCGATTTACTAGATACATGGCTCTTATGAGCAAGTGTGTTGTGACAGAGCCATATTCTTTTGAAGAAGCAGTGCAGGAGCCCACATGGGTAGATTCCATGGTGGAGGAGTATGACTCCATTGTCAGAAACAGTGCTTGGGATATTGTTCCAAGGCCGGTGGGTAAATCAGTGGTGGATTCGAAATGGATCTACAAGGTAAATCAAGCTGCTGATGGGAGCGTTGAGAAGTATAAGGCAAGATTTGTTTCCTGGGGATTCTCACAAATCGAGGGGATTTATTATGAAGAAACTTTTGCACCTGTTGCACGGTATTCTTCCATAAGGACCATCCTTGCTCTCTCAGCGCAAATGGGTTGGTACATTCATCATATGGATGTGAAGACTACATTCCTTAATGGGATCATTAAGGAAGAGGTGTACATTGAGCAGCCTGAAGGATTTGAGATCTTCAGCAGCGAGTCACATGTGTATAGACTCAAAGGAGCGTTGTATGGGCTGAAGCAAGCACCTCGTGCTTGGTACACACAGATCGACAGCGATTTCACTGGACTTGGCTTCAACAAGAGTGAGGTGGATGAAAACCTGTACCAAATTGTGGTGGAGGGTAAGCTTTTAATCAATTTTCTTTATGTTGATGATTTAATACTAACGGGTGATGAGCAGTTGATACACTCATGCAAGGCAGATCTTGCAAAGGAGTTTGAGATGAAGGATTTGGGCCTCCTTCATTATTTCCTTGGATTGGAAATATGGTAGCGAGAAGGTGAACTGTTTTTGTCTCAAGGTAAGTATGATCGGGAGATACTTGAGAAGTTTCACATGCAGGACTGCAAGCCCATGGATACTCCTCTTCCAGGAAATTGGAGGAAAGAGAATGCTACATCAGCAGAGGTAGTGGATGCCACTGTTTAACGACAGTTGGTGGGTTTGTTCATGTATTTAGCTAATACAAGACCAGAAATATGCTATGCGGTGAACCAACTTTCACAAGCGATGGTTAAGCCTACCAAGCTATTTTGGAAGGCAGGTAAGTGTTGAGCCCCAAAGATGTCCTTTTCTTTCACCAAATTTCACTTCATTTCCTTTGTCCCTTATCAATTTTAGGCTTAAAAGATCAATAGGATTGATTAAAGTCACTTTAGGAATGCATATAATGACTAACTTGCTATATTTTCGTGGTCTTGTTGTTGTAGTAATTTTTTACTAGACTCAGCTATACTATGCAGCCATTCTGTAGCTAGTCGCCTATTCCGCAGCTATCTTCATGTTCACACAGGTTACAGGTGTCACTTAAAGGAAAAATGCATATGGTTGAATTCCACAACACTCCTACATCATTTCTTGCCCTCTACGAAGTCTGAGCAAGAATCTACAGGTGGTTATGCACGTGGAAGACACCAAAACTAAGAAGCAGATTCCTACCAGGACAAGAACTCTACAGATGTCTTCAGCAAAGTACAAGGCCTCCACAAGAGTTCTAATTTGATTTTGATTGAAAAATACACTTGTCCCTATTTCTTCTTCAGGGAAGTTATGTATTTCTCTTATAAGAATAACTCAAGAAACCGAGAGACAGTTAGCTAGATTGATGTTTTGTTGTTAGATCTCAAAAGACCATAATACTATGTTTTTGAAGCATTTTCCTTTAATGAAAGAAGAACAACTTTAATACAAGATCTGAAGCAATCTTGAGGAGATTTGTATACTAATCCGGTGGTAGAGGGCCCCTATTGCCCGAGAAGCTCTATGCATATTTTTTAGATAAGTAACTTTAGCTTTGTTTCATTCCTAGTTTAAGTAGTTTTTTGAACTTTATGTTTTATGCTCACTTACATTGGATGTTACATCTAGTCTTGTTCTTATGAATTGTTCCAAAATATCACTAACACTGAATGAGATATAATTGTAGTATTTTAGAGATTAGTTGCATTTTTCTGAACTTTATGTTTTTATGCTCAATCACATCAAATGTTACGGCCAGTCTTGTTCTTACGAATTGTTCCAAAATATCACTAACACTGAATGAGATAGAGATGTAGTGTTTCAGAGATTAGTTGCATTTTTTTCAGCTGTAATACTCCAGAGGTTAATGGCACTCTAGTTCAGTTCTATTCACTATATTTCAAGTTTAATTGATTGCATTCTAGTTCAGTTCTATCCATTGTATTTCAAGTTTTATTAGCTAGTTGTACTCTAGTTCTATTAAATTAGACTTAACGGCCTTCATTATTTCCAAACTACTCTTGTTATTAATCTCTACTAATACATCATTATCATAGGAACAAGAATTGGTAATGTCATTTTGAAGTCTTGACTGTTCTGTAATTTTTCATAATTTTACAAACTGCCTCTTTTCCAAAGCTATTCCAAAAGATTTCTAACTCTTGAATGAGGCTTAGTAGTGATATTTTGAGTTGTAGAATGGATTAATTTCAGTGTCATAAGTTAATTTAGAGTAGAGTTCCTCACTATGTTGCAGATAATCTTTTCCAAATTTGTTCCAACAAATTTCTAACCATGGATGAGGTTTTCTCTGTGATATTGTAGGTTGTTGTTTACTTAGAAGAACTTCATTGCATTAAACTCATCCTTTTCTCAATTTATTCCAATATACTTCTAATGAATGAATTGGGTTGAGTTCATGTTATGAGTTATTTTCTTGTTAAGTTTTGCATTTTCTATTCTTAAGTGCCATACATAGTTTAGAATAGGTTTTGCTCTGTTTTAGTGTGACCAACACACAACTTCTCTTTACCAACACACACCTTCTCTTTACCAACACTTAGTTATTTTCCTCTTAGCATAAAAACACAAAACCGAAAACACTGAAAAACACTAAACACAACGAATTAGGAAACAGATACCTAGGCACATATAGTGCACTTCACTTCAATAGTTTACAAACCCTGGTTGACAATTTATTACATCAATTTAGGAACACTAAGTTGAGTAGGCATTTTGGCGCCATTGCCAGGGAAGTGTAACTAGGTAACCTTGTTTCTTACCTCCCAAAAACAATGATATGCGTAGAGAAAGAGACGCAAGGGGTAGATTCATAAGAAGCAGAAGCTTGATTCCTAGAACACCACTTGTTCCACCAATACCAAGAAGCAACACACCTCCAACTCAAAATTACATTCCATCCTTTACTGATCCTAGACTTCTAGAGGATTTAAGATAAGATATTCCATTAGAAAGACCTTCCACTTCATCCACTGAACCTGTTTTAGAAGAAGATTCAAGGACCCCTGCTAGAGACACAAAATTTTCCACTTCCACAGAAGAATCAACTATGGTAGAAGAAGGGGGAGGAGGAGTCTTTAATGGAGGTAGAGGTGCAGAAGGAGAAGGAGGTAGAGGTGCATAAGGAGGCAGAGGAAGAGGTAGAAGAGAAATGGTAAGCTCTTTTGGGTTTCCTATAGTAGATGAAGAAACCAATGCAACTATGAAAAACATTTCACCCTCTGTCCTTCCAAACTTTTATGGAATCAAAATTGAAGATCCTAAAACCTTCCTATTTGAATTTGAAGTCCTATGTAGAACCTATGACTACTTACAAGATGCTCAAAAAATTAAACTATTCCCTTCAACATTGAAAGGAGTAGCATTAAAATGGTTTATGAGTTTGATCAACAGTTCTATTAGGACATGGGAAGACATGAAACAAGTATTTATAGAGAGGTATTTGGATTACTGTATGCCATTCAACCATAAGAAGGAAGTGTTTAAAATGTTACAAAAAGAGGATGAAAATTTGGAAGATTTGTTGGAGAGGTTTAACTATAACATCAAGAGGGAAAAAAATGGAAAACTTAGATCAAGACACTTTGAAAGCTCTCTTATTGAAGAAAATTAGGGATGAATGGTTAGATATCCTTAATATGATGGGAAAATGATATATATCTTAGCTCACATTACCTGAAATAGTTGAATTATGTATCAACCTTTCAAGAGGAAAATCTAAAACTGTAAAAGGACCAAGATACCCTACTCTTGCAAGGGAAAGTAAGTCTGCTTCTGGGACAGTAAGTAGGGCAGAAATAGGACATATTCTTGATGAATTCAAATCTGAAATTTTAGGGAGTCTTAGTGAGAAAATAGACACCCTTAAGTTACAAAACAAGCAAAAATCTGAATCTGATGCCCTAGCGATCTTTTGTTTCAAATGTAGAAAGAAGCATGCCTTGAGAGAATGCCCTTTGGATGCAAAAGTTGTAGAGACTTGTGTAATTTGTTCAGAAAACATGAGACCAAGAGTTTTCCTTCTACTCGGTCTTAAAGTTGTCTTTCAAGAGGAAACTCCTACAAATTCCAATTTAATCTCTCATTTTTGTCTTTAAGGCTCCTTGGCAAGGACCTGAACATATGATTCCATGATCAACTATATAATCAATCCCCACCAAATTGGAATTCTTGGCAGCAACCTTGGCCCCAATTTCAAGATCAATCTCAAACTTGGGCACAAGGAGCACAAAATCCCTATGGAAGATACTCTCAGTACTATCAGTATCCACCATCCTATCCACCATATCCACATTTCCTTCCTCAACAAAATTTTCAACAAAATCCTCAACAGAATCATCAAAATCCACAACATCAAAATTCACCACTTCCATTACCATTTCCTAAGAAAACAAATCAGTTGCCTGCCCAACCCATACCAAACCCCAACAATAAAAATCCTCAGAACACATACATGATAGAAGGCCAACAGTTTCCAACTTATTTTATCACTCCTTTAAACCTTAGTGATGTTCAACTTAGGTATGGAAGAATACTTGAAAAGAGGAAACCTTCTGTAATCATACAAGAGCAAGACAATTCTGAGGAAGATTCTCTACGGGTAAGTAAAAGTCTTGAAGAGAACACATCTTTTCAAGACCCAAATATTGAAAAATCAAAACAAAAAGAACCAATTATTTCAACTCCTATATTAGAGCAGCCATCAACATCCACTTCTACACCTCCCTTTCCAGAAAGATTACAAATTGATAGGGGTGTAGAAAAACAAATTATGGTGTCTAATTATGATTTCCTAGATGAGATGAGAAATGTTTGTATTAAGATCCCAGTATTGCAAGCTATCAAGAAAATTCCAATCTTAGCAAAGACAATAAAGGAATTGAGTATGAAGAAAACAAAGAAAAAAAAATAAGAGAGACAAAGAAATTCAACTCGGTAGGAAATAGCGTATATCATGATGGGTAAGATTGCTATTCTATAGTATCTAGATCTGTGAAACTAGCCATTGTTAAAATTCACATCAATGGAATTGAGATCCAAAACACACTTATTGATTTAGGAGCAGCAATCAATATCATGAGTAGACAAATCATGGATAAACTGAAACTTCCTAATCTTCTTTTTACACCCACATTATTACAATTAGCGGACAGATCTGTGATCAAACCTGATGGGGTAATAGAAGACATTCCAGTGTCCCTAGATTCTTGGGAGTATCCTGTGGATTTTATGATCCTAACTCCTAAGAATAATCTAGGAGGGCATCCTATCATATTAGGAAGACCTTGGTTAGCTACAACTGATGCTTTCATTAGTTGTAGATCTGGTGATATGTACATCTCTGATGGTAGTTCAACCAAGAAATTTACTTTGTATCCTCCAGCAAAGACAATTACAGAATAAGATGATACTCAGTGGATTGAGGATGAAGAAGACTTACAACCTCTCTTCACAATTTCAGAAATTAGTGAAGACAGCCAGATTCTGAATACCTTAGAAAACTTTGAATCCTCTTCGGAATACAAACATGAACAATTTCAAGAAGAATCCAACATTGAGTTTTTATCATCAAGACAAATGTCTCTTTATTCCATGGATAAATTTGGCAGTTCTACAATTGAGATATTTCCAGGCAAAACTTTAAACATAAACAAGAACGTAGAGAAATCTCAACAAGAAGAGCTAGTGAAGATATTACAGAGACATTCTTCTGCATATTCATGGGAGTACACTGATATGAAAGGGATAAGCCCTAAGACTTGCACTCATCACATCTACATAGAGGAAAATTGTAAACCAATCAGAAAACCTCAAAGACGGATGAATCCAAATCTTAGGGAAATTGTTAAAGAAGAATTGCAGAAATTGTTAAATGTCAACTTTATCTATCCCATTTCAGATAGTCAGTGGGTTTCTCCTTTGGTAATTGTGCCAAAGAAAAATGGTAAATGGAGGGTATGTATTGACTACCGGGAATTAAACAAAGCTACTCTTAAATATCATTTTCCCCTACCTTTCATAGATCAGGTGTTAGATACATTAGCTAGCAAAAACTACTTCTCATTTTTAGATGGGTTTAGTGGTTATAATCAAATTCAAGTAGCACTTGAAGATAAAGAAAAAACCACATTTTCCTATCCTTGGGGTACCTATGCTTACTGAGTATTTCCATTTGGACTATGCAATGCACACCTGTGACATTTCTAGAAACTAGGATTTTTTGATTAATACATGATTGTGTAGAGGTATATATGGATGATTTCACAGTTTATGGAAACACATTTGAAGAAGCCTTAGCAAACTTCGAAAAAGTTTTAAAGAGATGTAAAGAAGCAAATCTTTCACTTAGTCATGAGAAGTGTTTTATGATGTTTACTGAAGGAATTGTTTGGGGCATCACATTTCAGGGGATGGGATTAGAGTTGATGAGTCAAAAGTTGAAGTCATCTCTAACTTATCTATTCCAAGTTGTCAAAAAGATGTTAGGAGTTTTCTAGTATAACCTTGTTCAGAAATAAACTTGTCAAATTTTAGATACCACTGCCTTGGAGCCTGTTTTAAGCCATACAAGTTCTTCTTTAACCTGCACACTAATTTTTCTTTCCCTTTGACCTCATATCCTTCTGGTTGCTCCATATAGATCTCTTCCTCCAAATCTCCATGGAGAAATGATGTCTTTACATCTAACTATTCAAGATGTAAATCTTCCGCTGCTACAAGACTTAAAATAGTTCTGATTGAAGTCATCTTAACAACAAGAGAAAATATTTCATCAAAATCAATACCTTTCTTCTGTGCAAACCCCTTCACCACAAGTCTATCTTTGTACCTCTGTTTTCCTCCATCTTCTTCCTTCAGCCTGTAAACCCATTTATTCTGCAATGTAGTTTTACCTGCAGGCAACCTGACTAAGTCCCAAGTCTGGTTATGCATTAAAGAGTCCATCTCTTCTTCCATGGCTAGCTCCCACTTCTTCCTGCTTTCAACCTGCATTGCTTCTTCATAACATTCAGGTTCACCAGAATCAGTCAACAATAAATAATATAATGAAGGAGAGTATCGTTCAGGCAGTCTACTCATCCTGGTAGATCTTCTAACACCATTTTCAGGTGTTTGAGGTGCTTGTTGCTGTTGTGGTGGTTGTTGTTGTTGTGGCTCTTGATTATTATTCTTTTCAGGCACCTTTACCTTTTCTGTGATCTCATCAAGAACTGTGTATTCTTTGTTTTCATTTTCCTGCAACTTATTCTTATACAATACCTTTTCATTGAATATTACATCTATGCTCCTAATGATTTTGTGATTTTCATAATCATATAAGCGATAACCAAAATCATTAGCATCATATCCAATAAAGGTATATTTATTTGATTTTGCCTCAAGATTGGTTATGTTTTCTTTATTAATATGGACAAAGGCCTCACAACCAAAAGGCTTTAAAAAAGAGTAGTTTATCTTTTTACCTGTCCATGCTTCCTTTGGAATACCACCATCCAAGGAACTTGAAGGCCCTCTATTTATTAGATAAATAGCAGTATCTACAGCATCTGCCCAAAATTGTAAAGGAAATCCTGCATGCAATCTCATGCACCTTGCACGCTCCATGATTGTTCTGTTCATCCTTTCTGACACACCATTTTCTTGTGGTGTTCTTGGAGCTGTCTTCTCTCTACGAATTCCATGCTCTGAACAGTACCTATCAAACTCTTTGCTGCAATACTCACCTCCATTGTCTGATCTGAGACACTTCAACTTCTTTCCTGTCTCAATCTCAACCAAAACTTTCCATTTCTTGAAAGTATCAAATACATCAGATTTATTCTGAATACAATAAATCCATGTTTTTCTAGTTGCATCATCAATAAAAGTAACATAATAATAAGAGCCACCGAGAGATGATACCTGAGCAGGTCCCCATACATCTGTATGCACAAGCTCCAATTTTTCACTCTTCTTTTCTTTCCCAACTCTGAGAAATCTGACTCTCTTTTGTTTTCCATAAATGCAATTTTCACAGAAATCCAAATCAACATTCTTCAAACCTGGTAACAAATTTCTTGAGTGAAGAATCTTCATCCCCTTCTCACTCATGTGTCCGAGCCTATGATGCCATAATGCTGCATCTGCTCCTTTGGAAGTTAAAGCATTAACAGAGTTAGAAATACCATTGCATAAATACAATGTACCAACCTTTTCGCCTTTTTCTATTACCAGGGCTCCTTTGGTGACCTTCCAAGTTTTATCCATGAAAGTTGTCACACAACCTTCACCGCCTAACTGCCCTGTTGAAATCAGATTTTTCTTCAGATCTGGAACATGCCTTACCTCCTTTAGTAGCCATTGGTTTCCATTCTATTGTTTAAAGAACTTTAGAGATTCCAACGTTTCTGATTTATCATCACCTAGCTTGAACTTGTCCCAGATCTCCTTGAACATAGTCATGAAAATATTTATAGTTTTTGGCATGGAATGAAATACTGAATCTACAACCCAAGAATCAGTAACATTTTCAAAAGAAAGAATCAAAGCATCTTGTAACACATCACCTGTCACATTTGCTTCATGATTGTTTTCTTGTTGTGCATCTCCTTCTTTTCCCTTCCGAGATCTATAGTCTTTCTTTAGGTGTCATTTCTTTCCACATTTCCAGCGCACTATCCCCGATTTGGACTTGGATCTGACTTACCTTGATTTACTGCGATATCCTGAGCTCTTTCCTCTTTCCATTCTTCTTCCCCTAGAATCTCCACTCAAAACATTACTCGATGTCTCAATGGAGCTTTTCCATCACATTTCCTCGCTAAGGATAGCACCGAAAACATCATCAAACTTTAAAGTACTAGATCCAAAGACAGAGTTACTAATGGCCATAACTAAACCATTCTAGATTTCTGGCAATGAGCACAGAAATAACAGAGCTCTAACTTCATCATCAAAGTTTACCCCTACAGAACTTAACTGACTAGTAACTGTATTAAAATCATTTAAATGGTCTGCAACAGATCCACCTTCCGAGATCTTCATATTAAATAAATGTTTCATAAGGAATACCTTGTTTGAGGCCGAGGGTTTTTCATATAGTTTCGCCAATGCCTTAATCAAACCCTCTGTTGTTGTTTCCTTCGAAATATTGAAGGCTACCGATGCCGCGAGGCACAACTGTACTGTTCCGAGTGCCTTTCTATCGAGAATCTCCCATTCTGTGTCTGTCATAACTGTCGGCTTCTTTTTTTTTCTGCTCAATGGTAGGTACAGATCTTTCTGATACAGATAATATTCCATCTACATCTTCCACAGCGGGAAGTTTTGGCTGTTAAATTTCTCGACCCTAAATTTACCATCTTCCGCCATTGCTCCCACTCGAACTAGGAAACCCTTCTTTCCTGTGAGTTTATCAGCCAAATAGACCTTCGGCTCTGATACCAGTTGTTAGAAAATTAAATATTACAGTGAAATGAAACACATAAAATATGTAGAAAACACAAGCACACATGACACATAAAACCAGAGAGACATAGATATACGTGGTTCACACAGTTTGGGCTATGTCCACCTCGAACAACCATTCCTTCCTTTCTATTATCCAACAAAATGAAGAGACACAACCTACAGCAGATCCGCTGTAATATCCTCTGTTCTCTCTCACAGTCTCCCTCTCTGTTTCTCGCTCCGAGAATAAACATACCATACACAGACGCAATACAATACCCTCATACAAGTGAGGGGGTGCCTTCTAGGCCAAAAAACCCTAAACTAAACATAACTTCTACCATCAGATCATCCTCCTAATGAACGGCCCAGTTTGACTAGAAATTACTCTACTTTTACAAGGCAATTTTACATCTATTTTTAGCTTCGGGGGCGCTGCCCCTGAAACCCCCTGCCAAGTGGGGGCTCCATGAAGTCACAGCTTCCCCCCCTCGACCCCCAGGTAGCGTTTAATTACAGGCAGCGTTGATGCCCCCATTAAGGTACAGGGGTCCAATGCTGTGATACAAAATAAACAAGATAATCAGGCTCCACACCCAACACTCCAAGAATCTATGGTCTTCCAAAAATCCATAAGGATGGTGCCCCCCTTAGGCCCATTGTTAATACCATTGGTGGTCCGATTTATCTTCTCACCAAGTATTTAGCTCATAAGCTTAAGCCTCTTGTAGGTCATACATACTCCTTTGTTAAGGATTCCTCCTCTTTCGTTAATGAATTGAAGGACGCTAAAATGGATCTTGATGATAGACTTGTCAGTTTTGATGTTGTTTCTCTTTACAAAAATATCCCCATCAATGAGGCTATTGATGTCATTAATCGAATTACTGATCCAAATACGACCCATTTAGTGGGGATCTTCTTAACCTCCACTTTCTTCAGTTTTGAAGGTAAATTCTATGAGCAAACATGTGGTGATGCCATGGGTTCTCCCATTTCCCTGATTGTTGCAACTCTGTTTATGGAGGACTTTGAATCCAGGGCTCTTTCCTCAACACTTTTCTATCCAAAGCTTTGGAAAATTTTTGTAGATGATACTTATGTCATCTGGCCTCAAGGCAAAGAAAAGCTAGGTCTCTTTTTCCTTCATCTTAATAGTCAATCTCGCTCCATGAAATTCACAAAGGAATATGAGGTGGATGGTAGCCTTCCTTTCCTTGATGTTCTTATCTCTAGAAATGATGATGGTTCTTTCTCCCATGAATTTTTTCAAAATAAAACTCATACTGAGCAATATCTTCATGCTAGTTCTTGCCATTTCCCTGCTAAAAAATTAGGCGTCCTAAACACCTTAGCCATTAGGGCGTTGAGAATCTCTCATGAGTCTCACCTTGAGTGGGAAAAGACCCATCTACAGAATGTGTTTTGTAAAAGTGGTTGTAGTAGGTCACAAGGTCGTAAATATTTCCTTAAAGAAGAAAAAGGTCATTTAGTTAAAAATAAAAAAGAGCCTAGTGAATGGTCCTGCAATGTGCGCCTACTGTTCATTCAGGGTACCACTGATAAGATTGATAGGATCCTTAGGAAGCATAAGGTGTCTTTGTCTTTCAAGCCCCTTAACATGATTCTCAACTCTCTCAAATCGGTTAAATATTCGATTTACCCTAGGTATGGAAAAAATGTCTACATCATTCCTTGTTCATGTGGGACTCCTTGCATTGGTGAAACTAGTTGGTCTATTAATCAAAGGATCTGTGAGCAAGCTTCTAACATTAAACATAGAAGATCTCGCTCGTCCACCCTAGCTGAGCATGAAGAAAATATTAACCATCATGTTTGCATCGAAGAAGCTAAGGTCATTGCTAGGATCGACCATTTCCGTCATCGTAAGTTAAGAGAGGCCTTAGAAATTGAAAAAATACCCGTTAATCTCAATAGAGATGATAACTAGAATATGAGCACGTGTTGGATACCTTCCTTATATTCTTGATTGTATTTTGCTTCTACCCTGCTTCTTGTTCCTTTTTTTATGATTCTTTGCTGGTCGTTGGTTATCGTTTTCATTTTTTCCTTGGACCTCGCTCATTAAAGAAAAATAAATAAATATATAAATAAAACTAATAAATATATAATTAAATCAATTAAATAAAATAATATATATATATATGTATATGTATATGTATATGTATATGTATATGTATATCTATATATACATATACATATACATATATTATCACTATTGATTAGTTAATTAATTAATTAATTAGTTGAATAAATAAATTAAACATTTTAATCTAAAAATAAAATAAAACGAGTCGTTATATATATATATATATATATATATATATATATATATATATATATATATATATATATATATATGTTCAGAAAGTCAAACTAGATGTTATCCTAACGGCTAGTTTAGCCATTTCTACATCTATTTAAACTTAATGTCCTCATCTCATCTCTGGCCTAGTCCTGATGATGAACCACATTGGTTGGTTCGAAACGTGTTGACAATGTTCCATTACATGTGATTATTAAGGAAATAATTTTACTATATATATATATATATATATATATATTGCTACACTTTAATTTCCTATTGAAAATTAAATGATTTTTTTTTTTACTTTCAATTACCTTTTTTTTAACTATTAATTTTTTTTGGTTATTATTAGAATAATATTTATATATAATTGATATTGAATAAATTAGTTAACAAGAATATTCAAATAGTTTATTTAAGTTTTGCTATGAAATTATTTTTAAAATTATAAGAATTATACATCTTCCTCACACTAAAAAGTGAAGATAAAAGATATTTTTTAATTTTAATTACATTGTCTCTCTCTAATGTTCATATAAAATTATGTTATGACATCAATATAGTTTATTTATGACTCAAAACCAACTTAGATATCTAGATCTCTTTTCACTCTATAATATGTTTGCATCTCAAAAAATTTGATCATGTTGGTAGATCGAGAATTAAGATGGATCTAGAATGGTTATATATATATATATAATTACATTTTTATTTTATTTCATTTTTAATTTTAGTTTTTTGTAATAGCACTAGTCAATTTTAATGTTTTGTTGATAATTATAATTATTAATTTTTCTTTTATTTTATCTTGACTCAGTCAAAATGTTTGACATTAAAACATCTCCCCATACTTCTTTTCTTTTAGATCTAATTTTTAAAATATTATAAAATTAAATTAAATTAAATAATTTATAAAATATTTTGGTTTTGAAATTAGTTATGGTTTTTGGGAATGTGGTATTGATAAGCCATGATATTGGTGAGTTGAAACATATTTACAAGTTAATAATATCCATAGTAAAATGGGGGTGAATATACATGATTAAAAAAATTGTTATAGTGTAATTTTATTGTAAATATTAAGTTTTTATGTGCTTTTTAAGTATGAGGGGTTTCCGCAGCGCATTATATTAGATATCATTTTTGGGATTCAACTCCATTAAGTAAGTCATTAATCTATGACCATTTCCATGAGAGGTAGTCGAAACTCATTAATTTCTCATGATTTTTTAATAGTCCGCTTAGCACTCATTACATCGGGTGATTTATTAATTAAATTTAAATATGATTATGAAGTCATTATTTTACATGATGCCCATATCCTTTTACTTTTGGATTTAATTTTAAAAAATGTCATAAATTAAATTAAAATAAACTATTAAAAAAATTGTATCTCTTACACCTAAGGCCTACATATCTCTCCCATATTGGGTTGTAGAGCACTTGTGAGTGCACTACAATAAAATACTTTTAGGTGGGAATAGGGAGAATGAGGTTTTTAATGTTTTATATTGTTTTTAATTAAAACTAGTAAAACATCTATATTCATTTTTATTTTTAATTATAAGAGACCTTGTTCTTTTATTTAGATAATATTTTATTTTTATTTTAATAAGGGCTTATGTAAATTCGAGGTTGACCATAGAAAGAATTACACATCTCCCTCATAAGGAATTACTGGGAAACTAAAAAGGACACAAAAACCAACAACCTCTCACTGATTGGGCAACCACGAAAAAGTGCACTTTGTCCTTGGAAACATCTAAGAGTAGAAAAGAGGGAAACATTTAAAAAATCTAGGAAAGAAGGAAACATCTCAATGTATTTGCTTTATATAATAATGCATTCGATTTTATCAAAATATCTTTTCTAATTACAAACTAGAAAAATAAGGAGAATGATTGCATTTTTTATAAAATGCTCATCTCTCCCTCATAATAAAGATTGTGGTATTGTTTCCAGAGCTTTTGTGTTATTCCTTTTTTGTGCCTCTCTCCTGTTATGTGATTCTCTGCATTAGTTTTTTAGATCTGCAGGTAGGTTAATTGGTATTAGAGCATAAGATCTTGGAAGCCATCCACTTGTTCGAAGAATTTTTTTTTTAGGGTTATACATTTAAATCCATTTGGTGGATGAAAATCATGTCGCCCCGTCTAGATCCCTCCATTACAGACTCACCGGTAAATGATTTAGCTAGGGCTCTTCAAGAGATAATTAAGTTGCAACAACAACAACGTTCTCCAGGGAAAATGCAGCTTGATACACACTTTCAACTGCCCAAATTCTCAGGTCAAATGAATGGTGAGACTGTTGATTCTTGGCTCTGCAATATCTCCAACTATTTCAGAACTTGTCCAATGATGGAAGAGGAGATAAAAATTTATATCACCAATCTACAATTGGAAGGCCTAGCACAAACATGGTGGGATACTCATCTTGAGAATATGTCCTTGGTTTTAGAACTTGGAGAACCACCTGAGACCAGATCGACACTTATTACATCTTGGAATCTCTTTTGCGAGGCCTTATGAGAATGATTATATCCTCCAGGATATATGCAAAATATCCTTTCTAAATGGTTACAACTTAGGAAACTACCCAATAAATTAGTGCAAGCTTACATTTATATCTTCTGCAAGTTGCGCATTCAAATCCATATATCTAATCCATAAGAGGTACTAATTATCAAATTTAATTTTGGTTTGCTAATTCGTTTTTGAAACAAAGGTGAGTTGTGAAACGCAAAGTGGGTACTCGAATCCGATCTCCTCAAGCCAGAAATGGTCCAAATCCCTTTGGTTCTTCTAATGTTGCCTTGGTCTCATCCCCCACAACTCACAATACCCCCTAGTGTACATTTCATAATACCAACTCACATGCTTCTGCAAATTGTCAAGTACTGAAAAATCTATGCCCTTACAAGACTCTTTATGCAGAGGTTGAATAAAAAATGACACTACCCCACTTCCACTTGTTTCTCTCAAAAATCCTACAGAAGTGGACCCCTCTCTTATCCTCATTACTTCCAGTGAAAAAAACACCTCTGTTACGCCTTTGTTTACCCATAATTTTCAAATCAAACATGAGATGGCCATGCTTATTCTTGACAATGGGAGTCAAAATAATCTAGTGTAACAGGACTTGGTTGAACGCCTTTGCCTTCACGCCACTCCTCACCCATACTCGTATCATCTCGATTGGGTCTAAAAGGACGGTCCTCGTCTTACCAAATCCCAATGTTGCGTTGTCACCTTTGCTATTGGACCTTTATGTGATACTGTTGTATGTGATGTTTCTCCTCTCGATTGTATCAATTTATTGCTATGCATTCCATACCAAGAGGCTTGACATGCTGCTTATCATGCTACAGATCACCAATACCACTTGCAGCATGATGGGTGCACCTATGTGCTCACATCCTCATCTAGCACATCAACCAAACCTTCTATTGGAAAATATCCTATTATGAGAGTCAATTAAACCAAGATGTTTCTTTGTACTTTGTTCTTCCTATCAAGCCAGACAACCTCACCAATCTAGTCTCTCCTACAATGGCTCCTCTACTCCATGAATTTGCAGATGTCTTCACCCAACCCACAGGGTTGCCTCCAACACACTTTGTTGAACACCACATTGATCTTATTCTTGGTCTTCCTTACCCAATACCCTATCTTATCGCATTGCTTATTGAGAGGAAGTTGAGATAGAATGCCAAATTGAAGAATTGTTGACATCTGACCATATTCAGACTTCATCCTCGCCATGTGCATCTCCAAATTTTATTTTTCCCAAAAAGGATAATTCTGAATGGTGCCTCGTGATATACTATTGAACCCTTAATAAAGCTACTATTAAAAAATGCTACCCCATTCCCCACATTGAGGATTTGTTGGACCACTTACACGAGGCTTGTTTCTTTACAAATATGGATTAAACTGCAGGTTACCATCAAGTTCACATGCATGAATCAAACACATGGAAAAATGGTTTAAAAAAAAATTTTGGGCTATTTGAATTGTTGGTCATGCCATTTGGACTGACCAATGGACCGGCCACCATTATGAGATTCATTAATGATGTTTTGAGGGAAAATTTGGGTAAGCTTGTGGTCATCTACCTTGATGACATTTTAGAATTTAGTAAATCTTGGGAATACCATATTCAACATGTTCGCACAATACTTGAGTTATTACGAGCACATCACCTTCAGGTTAAAGAAAATAAATCCTATTTTGGACAAAAATCAGTTCAATATTTGGGATTTATTATTGACAGCACAGGGCTTCGCCCATATCCCTCTTGTGTACAAGCTTTAGCGCAATGGTCATACCCTTCCAATGCACATGACCTCAAGAGCTTGATGGGAGGTATTAATTTCTACAAAAATATTGTCTCTCATTTCTCACAGTTGGCTCGCCCTTTGCACCACTTGTCTCATCAAGAAAAGTTTATTTGGGATGCTTAATCTAAGCAAAATTTTCCTAAACTCAAGAATGCCTTATGCTCTGCCCCTGTTCTTCATTTTCCAAATATGAATCAACCATTTGATATGGAAACTGACACCTCTCAATTCGCCATTGGAGTTGCTCTTAAACAGGGTGGACATCCTATGGCATACCATTCTGAGGCACTTGCGGATGCTAAGCTCATGGAAAACACATATGGCAAGGAATTCTATATTTTAGTGCAATATTTGAATTAGTGGCGCCATTAAATTCTTGAAAAAGAGACCATCCTCCATACAGATCATCATCCACTAATGTTCATCAACTCACAACGCAAGATTCAAGAGCAATACCATTTAAAGTGGGCTACTTACATTCATCAATTCAATCTGGTGATTAAATATAAGAAGGGGACAAGTAATAAAATGGCTTATTTGTTAATTCGACCACCTACTCAGGTCCTACACATTCTAGAGGCGCGTTGTGCTACATATGATGCTTGGTAAGATATGTATGCAATAGATCCGATCTTTGGTGAGATATGGGAAGCTCTGCAACAACCTACAGTCATAAACCAAACTCCCTTTCTTGATTATACCATTCGTGATGGTTGGTTGTATAAACTTAAACAACTATGTGTGCCAGAATCTGGTGATCGTCTCCTTCTCATCCGTGAAGCACATGCCTCTTCATGTGGAGGGTATTTTGGCACAGCCAAGACCATTCTCAATATTCAACGCCACTTTTATTGCCCCGCCTTACCCAAGAAAGTGGAAAAATTCATTCGTGCATGTTCTCTTTGTTCACAAAAAATCCCTCAAACCGTAAGCATCGTTTGTATCAGCCATTACCAATTCCCTCTCGTCCTTGGGTATCCATTTCCATGGAATTTTTAAGTGGCCTTCCTACTACTTTCTGAAAACATGATGCTATCTGGGTAGTGGTATGTCATTTCTCCAAGATGGATATATTTCTTCCTTGTCATAAGACTACCTCTGCTACTCAGACCGCGTACCTCTTCTTCCAGCATGTGTGGCCACACTTTGGTTTGCCGAGTAGCATTATTTCTGATCGTGGCTCTCCTTTTCTCAGTACATTTTGGCATAATATTTGGCATTTTTTGGGTTTCCAACTTCATTTCTCCATTGCCTTCCACCCACAAACAGATGGACAAACCAAAGTTGTCAAGCGTACTTTGGTTCAATCACTTTGCTACTATCTTTCCCAAAAAAACAGTGGGATACATATTAGCACATCATTCAACATAGTTATAATCAGGAAACACACTCCTAAATTGGTTTCTCACCTTTTGAGGTTTTCTTTGGGTTTCATCCAAGTGCACCCTATGATATGCCACTAACGATCACCCCTTATAGGTGTGCACATCAACAACAGGAACAAAAACCATCTCATAATTCTATACAGTCCATTTCTCAACGCCAAGCTCAAGTAACTACTAATTTTCAAGAAAACCAATACAGCAAACAGAGGCATGAAACGAAGAAAACAACCTTGTATTTTCAACTTGGAGATCGTGTGTGGCTCTTGTTGGACAAGAAAAACTTCAAGGTACAACATCATAAGCTATACCTTCTGTGACATGTGTCGTATACTATTCTAGAATGCATTAGAGAAAATGGATATCGGTTGGACCTACCTTCCCACCTCGACATCCATGATGTGCTTAATGTTAATAATCTCAAACTATTGGAAACACCTCTCCTTGAGGAATATGTTACAATTCATCATCTAGTTGATAATATTCCAGATTTTTAGTCTCCTCTACTCAAAGATACAATTCTAGACTCCAAGAAATGGAATACATGCCGACAACCATACTTCTCATATATGGTTGGTTGGAAGGGACACACACTGGCCAAAGAAAAATAGATGACTACAGAACCATTACAACACACTTTCCCTCATTTGGTGGAGGAAGCCGAGAGGATTCCTGCTCTAAACAGGGAGGAATTGGGAAACCAAGAAGGACACAAAAATCTGCAACCTCTCATTGATTAGGCAACCAAGAAAAAGCACATTTTTTCCTTGGAAACATCTAAGAGTAGAAAAGAGGGAAACATCTAAAAAATCTAGGAAATAAGGAAACATCTCAATGTATTTTATTTTTCTAATAATGCATTTTATTTTATGAAAATATCTTTTGTAATTAAAAAATAAAAAATAAGGAGAATGATTTCATTGTTTATAAAATGCTCATCTCTCCCTCATAATAAAGACGCTGGTATTGTTTCCAGAGCTGCTATGTTATTCCTTCTTCGTGCCTCTCTTCTGTTATGTGATTCTCTACATTAGTTTTTTAGATCTGCAGGTAGATCAATTACACATCTCCCTCATACTCGACTATAACATCTCTCTTAACCATGGATCTAAAAAGATAGTAACATCCATTTTAATCAGCTAGTAACATCCATCTTAATCATGGATCTAGAAAGCACAAAGATGGATCTAGCTAACACTGATAAAGATTAATTTTCTTGATGTTAAATTATCTGAATTGTTGTAATCATATAATGATATATTTTTTAATTACATAAGATTCTTTTATGGTAGACATTTCTAACCTACTAATAAGGTTCACCTTCACGACAAAGGTAAATAACGATAAGATGCATCATGTTAACCTGCTAATGAGGTTCATATTCAAGGAAAAGGTAAAAAATAGCGATGAGATGCATCATGTTCTAGAATTAACTGTTAATAAAATAATATTATTTAATAAAAGCTGCAATAAGGGCTAGTTCTTAGTTAAGAAATTGAAGTCAAAGAGAAGAATTTAATAGATATTTTATATTATTTATTAAATTACTCAAAATTGATTTTATTTAAATTATATTTTTTTAATTGAAAATGTTAATTATTATATGATAAAAACATATTTACTTTTTTTTGTTGGATTACATCTTCATCGTTTCTAATATATCACCTCGATAGGGGCAGGGAATTAAAACTGATGACTTCACATCAGGGAGTGTCTTAACATACCACTCGATCACCATCTATCAAACACCCCTTGAAAAAAAAACAGTTACTTTATAATAAAGATATTTTTAAAAGTAAGATATATTTTAGCTCTGGATCTATAAGCGCTCGGAGCTCAAATATTTCAATATGCAAGCCTCTCAAAAATTCAAAAGTTGAGTAAAGGTTTGCACCTAAATAAATTAAATTCCTTACCTCCTAGTAGATCTCGAGTTAAGATGGATCTATGCTTGTATTGAAATCACTAATAAAATATTTTAACTAGATTTTTTATCAGGTGTCTTATACAATTTATAAAATTATTTTCTCTCTTTATAATAAATATGTAAAATTAATTATATTATTTATTAAATTAATCAACATTGATTTTATTTGAAAATTGTTTTTTTTTTATCGAAAATATAAATTATTATATGATAAGAAAATAGTTACCTTTTTTTGTGGTACTACATCTTCATCATGTCCAATATATCACCCCAATAGGGGCAGGGAATTGAAACCGATGACTTCACATCAAGGGTTGTCTTAACATAGCACCTGATCACCTTCTGTCCAAGACCCCTTGACAAAAAAATGGTTACTTTATAATACATATATTTTTAAAATTAATATGTATTTTAACTATGGATCTATAAGCACTCGGATCTCAAATATTTCAATATGCAAGCCTCTCTTTGAATGGATTTGATTCCTCTTTGAATGAATTTGAATGGATTTGAAGTTAAGATGGATCTATCCTAGTTTTGAACAGACTAATAACGTATTTTAACTAGATTTTTTTCACTTATCTTATATAATTATACAATTTTCGTTATTAATACTTTTTAAAATTCTATATGTAAACTCTATTTGAAATATATAAGGTTCAAGGAATGACAATTTTCTACGGTACCTTGAATTATAAAGAAATTATTCATGAAATAAGATTTATCTATCTATCTATCTATCTATGAAAATCTTTACCAATATGCATATGTAGGTTATAAATCAAATAACCTACCTTTTTTTGTTAATGATATTTTTTGAATATTATATATGAATTCCATTTTAAGAATGAAATAACTTACACATCTCCCTTACAATGAAAAGTAAAATATTAGAAAAAAGTAACTTTGATTTTTTTTTTCTCTATATAAAATTCATATAAAAAATGTTATTTATAATTGATAGTAAAATATTTTATATTATTAATATATTTTTGTTTCAAATGTTACATGTAAACTGAACATAAAATGAATTACACAGCATGTAGTATCAATAATATTACTCTTAGGCAGTGTTTAAACATGTTAAGTTTGAAGTTTTTGGTTGGAATTAGCCAAATTTTAATTTTTTTATTATTTAAAATAGGGTTCTAACTGCAAATATGGATTCAACACCCTGAAAAGACTTAAGAAACTTGGATTGTAGAGATTTTATAACTCAAACTTGTGATTCCAAGAAGACATTGTTGTATTCTAGGTAAACTAGACCAAATTGACTACGCATTATTTTTACATGCCATTTCTGAACTCCATATGAATTAGTGAAGGAGTTAAATATCTCCCTCATATTAGAAGGTGGTTTTTTTTTTCAATTACTTTATCTCTTCATATAAATTTTGATGTAAAAGTAAGATGGAAATTTAAGTATTGTTTTTTATGGTGGTCATTGATTTTTTTTATTAGTACTTTTTAATTTTTTAATGTAATTAAAATTTTATTATTTTTAAATGTAAAATTATGTTACAATATCTCCCTCATAATGTTTTATAGAGTGTCTATCAGCAAAATAAATGGGGTTTTAATGTCCCCTTGTAAGTTTCTATGAGGGGGGCCCCTAACATCCTTAAATTCTCCTATGAGGGGGGTTGTTAATGCCTCCTAAATTTTCTACGATGGGGGCTCTTAATCTCCCCAAAAAATAGTATGAAGGGGGCTCCTAAGGCCCCTAAAATTTGGTACAAGGGGGGTTCTAACCCCCCCTTGTATGTTGTTACAAAGGGGGCTCCTAACACCACCGAATGTTGCTACAAGGGGGGATCCTAATGCCACCAAAAGGTGCTACGAGGAGGGATCCTAATGCCCCTAAAAATTACTATTAGGGGGGTTCATATCTCTTCAAAAAGTACCCCTAAAAGGCTTTGATTTTAGAGGTGATTTTTTTTTTTTGTTGGGGGGGGAGGAGTACCTGTAAAAGTCACTTTTCAAGGGGGTTATGAACCATACCCAAAAATTTACTTTTGGAGCACATTTGTATCTCTTAAAAACTATCCCTACTGCTAAACCCCACACCACTGTGCCCCATCCCCCCCCCCCCCCCCCAACCACCCCCCACCCACGCATTTCCACTTTTGGAGGAGGAAAGTGACCCCCACAAAAACTATTTTCTGTAATAGTGCAATATCATGTTCTCTTATTATATATAATTTTCAAGTCATAACCTAGCATCCTAACCATTAGTATAATTTTGGTCAAAAATTTATTAGGGGAACAACATTTGCATATATTATACGTTTTGGGTGCATGATCGTTTATTGGAAATAATCATTAAAGTAGTAAAAATTTTGACTAAGGTTAAGGAATACCATGGAAACCCTAGCCCTATGAATTTCAAAAAAACATCATTTAAGGCCTCGAAATAGCCCCAAAAGTTTGGGACCCAAAAATCATAGGAAAATTTCCAATAAGCTAGAGAACTATTGAAACTATGGAATAGATGGGTGGCCACGGATATCCACCTATATTATTCTTCCCCACTTTGGAAGCAATGATCTCCATTTCATTAAGTTCTCACATTAGAGAGGGAAAATTATTTTGAATTTGGCTCCTGGTGAACCAAGTTCCTTGCTGAAGATGTTTTCCTTGTTTAACAACCCAATAGACTTCTTTGTGTTGTTGGGAGGTATCCTTTGTATTGGTGACCATGATTTCCATTATATCCTATTAAATGTATTCAATATTGAGTTCTATAGGGAAAAAATTCTTAATCTCCTACAGGGGTCCAAAAAAGGTGGAAAATAAGGTTGAAGCACCTATGCATTGCGTGCAAGCCAAGAAAAGAGGAAATGCTATGAAATTCAAATAATTTTCACGCAAAACCTTTATGATTGTGTAATTCCCATATATAATTAGTTTAGGGTTCCTATGGGGGAATTTTATGTGATATTCTATAAATGCCACCAAACCTTATCACCAACGTAAGAATTATGTGGAACATTGTGTTGGTCATGTTGTTGCTTGTCCTTGACATTCAATTTCTACAAAATATCATGGACCTATTGTTGGAGATGTTCGATATTATGATCAAACAGGTATTCCTTGTATTCTTAACATAAGAATGGTATGACCCTATCAATAAATATGAAGTGTGCATAGCTACATCAACTAGGGCCAATAATTAGAATCCCAAGCACACATGCAAAAAAAAGTGATCAATAGATATTTCAGGGGCTATGCTATAATTAAGTTAAAAATATGGGACAATTTTGTCTCATGTGAATATATTCTTAGACATGTACAGACAAAAAATATGCACAACCATCCTACTGAACACCTTTGTTTGTCCATCTGATTGGGGAATTGGGGATGAGAGAAAATAATTTTTCTCAACTTGGTATCCATTGAAAAGCATAGGATGGATAAAAAAATGCTAAGGAACATGTTATACCTAACTGAAATAATGGTTTGAGGTAACCCAAAATGAAGCCAAACTTTCTTAAAGAAGAGTTTAGTATTGGCTTTAGCTATGATATGCTTCTTACATGGTGCCAAAATGGCCATCTTAAATAATTAGTCCATAACAAAAAAAAAAATCATAATCATGCTTGGTGGATGGAAAAATTAACATGCAATCCATGCATACTAACTCCCAAGGATTTTTTAGGGTAGGTAGAGTGTAAAACCCATGCTTATTGATGGTTGGTTTAGAAATGTCACAAACCATGCATGATCTGATATATGGTTGGACATCCTATCAAAGCTTTGGAAACTAAAAATGCTTTTGAAGTAGTCAAATGTACTCAAATACATTTTATACTTGACCATAATGTGCCTCCTATATCAACTTTGAATGATCGCTTAAAGGAACACAAAGGTGGCCCAAGTAGTGCCAACACATTTTAGATGTATAAGTCTGGAACTTGTTGCCAACCATCAACATATCTTATGTAGCAACAAATTCATAGTCACTATTATATAATCGTGGCTAGCTAGAGGTCTTGTTGGCAAAAGAGTTAAGAATTGTGGTTAGGGCCATAAATGGGGGCCTACTAAAGAAGTATGTTATTGGTGCTAACCTTCGTGTATTTGATGTTCAAATGGAATTTTTCAGGTATGCAGACCATTTTTTATGTCCTTCATTCTATAACAATCCTTGCTTCTACAAAAATTTTGAAAGGCTTACCATCAAGTTTGTATGATTGTCTCCTTCCCTAGAATATAATGTATCAATTATCAACAACATTTTTGCATGTTGGAGTACATATCCTTATCAAATATTTGGTATCTCCAAATAGTATTGAAAAGTTTTTCTAATTTATAAGCCATTGGATTTCCCTGATGATATATGACTATACTAATTACATTTTCAAAGGAATTTGTCTCAAGCACAAATGGTTGTTGTAGATCTGGTAGTATGAGGACTAGTGCAGAGTAAAGGTGGTGTTTCAAATCCTCAAATTCCTTATATTATGACTCATACTAGGAAAAATATTATTTTTCTCCTCCCTTGGTCACTTGAATTAAGGGATAAGTGGTATAAGAGAACCCTGACATGAATAGTTGACTGAAACTAGCAAGGACAAATAAGTTGTAAAGATATATTAGAGCCATTGGGGATGGAGGATGTCTAATGAATTGGAACTTGGTTTCTTCCACATGCACCCCATGTTCATCCATAATGTATCCTACACATTGATTTATATGCATGTCAAATTATCATTTCTCCAAATTGACATACAAATTGTGTTGTTGCAGAGTGCTCAAGGCTTTTGAAATGTGCTGAAAATGTTATTCCCAAGTTTTTTTAAAGATGAGGATGCTATCCAAACATAAAACCAGAAATAGTTTGTGAATAGCCACAATATATCATCCATAATCCTGATGAATGTTGTTAGAGAATTAATCAAGCCAAAGGGCATGACTAGCCACTCAAAAATGCCTTCTTTAGATTCGAATGTTTTCTTCCATACATTATTTTTTCCAATTGGAACCAGGTGGTAGCATGACTTCAAATCAATCTTAATAAAGAGGTTGACACCAATAAGTTGGTCAATAATATTTTCAATCTTATGGATAATGTATTTTTTCTTGAAAGTTATTTTGTTTAGGCATATATAACGAATACAGAGTCTCCATGTCCCATCCTTCTTCTACACTAAGACAATTGGGCTCACGTAAGGTGAGGAGATCGATAAGATGTGGCCCTTTTGGATGAGCTCAATAATCTCACATCTTATTTACTCATTCTCAAAGATATGGTGTCTATATATTTATCTGTTAGGAAACTTAGCACCATGTATCAATTCAATTGAGTGTTTGACCTATAAATGAGAGGCTCCCCCATAGGTGGAGCATTGATAGCTCTATATTTTTATATAGTCATCTCCACTTGCGTCTATTGTGTAGATGGGACTCATGTAGAGGTTGTAGCTATTATAATGACCTTCCTTTCACCTACTAACTAAACCATGAAGAGGAAAAAATTGTGAGTTTTATAGATTACCTTTTGAAACTATTTCATTGAGATCAACGAAATTGCAATAGTTGGGTCTTCCTTTGGTCTCCTATAGAGATGATCCTTGAGAGTAAAAAAAACACTATCAAGATAATACTCATAAACACCATGATGTTTCCATATATAAGGTTGTCCAAAAATAACATCACAAAATTGAAGTGGGTCAACATCAGACAACACCTCTGTTGTGAAGGAAAATCCCCTCTGCTCACAGAAGCAATCCATCTAGTGCTAGGGTGGGTCTAGCAACAAGGGAACATGTTGGTTTCCAAATTCCTAGTTTACAAATGAAATGTAGATTTGAATATATGTCCTACATCAATCCAGCGCTTTTGATGTAGTATTTTGCAGCGATCCCTCTATCTTTGTCCTTCAAGCCTTGCACTCCATTAGTAGCAAAGTTTACACACCTGCAAAAAGATCAAACAAACACTAACAACATACAAACATATATATTCATTTACAACTATCCAACTAGTCAAGGGGAGTCAGAAACTTCGAATACTAACATAAAAAAAGATGGAAATAGAAATCATTCATGTCATATTAATATGTAGAAAAGGGAGTTTACACACCTTGACGTTGTAGACCTCCTTTGACGGGTTCTATCGGGCACATCTCCAAAGCATCTATTCTTCGATTGGCTCAATGAGGTGAAAGGCTCAAACTCTCTCTCAACTATGGACTATTCTCCGCTATCATCTTTTGGTCTATTCTAGCTATCTCTGGCTAGTTGATTCAATAGAATGAATAGGGATTTATAAGAGTGGAGGATGAGCTTTGGGATCCACATATGGTGGAAGGAAGGTATATCCCTTTGGGAGGTTGCATTTTTGTAGGAACTAGAAGGCCAAAGGGAGAAACACGACTTCATCCTGTCGAACAAGCATCCATGACTCTGCTCACGAAGTTGTTACATCTTAGAAGCTTCGTTTCCATATCTAAAAACCTTCCAAAAGTAGCTTGATGCGGGTGCTCTTTAGAGACAGAGCGACCATGTCGCAGGGCCTAGTGTAAATCTGGCCATCGGCACGAGGACATAACTACACAACCACACCGACCCAAAAGCATATGTTTTAAAGGGTCAACTTTAGGAATGGTCAACAGAGATTGTGTTCCTTACATGTTAAGGAATGTAATTACATTCATTATGATGTATAATAGTACACAGGGGTAGCTCTGATGGTCCTCTAGTATTCAGGATGGGGAATGCAAGGACGGTGACAAAATGTTATGTAATATATGCCCCCTAAAGCATGAAGTCCGAGAGAGAGGGAGGGGTGAAATGCTCTATGAGAACATGCCCAAAAAAAAAATGACACCTTCAGAGGACTTGCAAGATCAAGTACAACTGATATCTCTGATACATGAATATGTTGTACGAGTGCAACCATCCATAATAGAGAACATGTAATAAGATCCAAGGTATGAACACAACCATCCAGTGAGAAGGATCATCAAATAGACTCAGGTATGGTCGTATCCATCCAATTAGAAGAGTCATGCATACAGTCATGATAAACCAAATATTCCCGTAACCTGGATTTCATTAGACAAAACCCAGGGTCTTTTGCCCTGTCTCGACCCGAACAAGTACAAATTCAGGCATGTGAATGAATGAGCTAAAGTAAAAAATGCAAGAAGGTCACCTGATTACCAGCCAATGATGAAATCTATTAACAGGCATGAGAGAAACCACCAATAATGACAATGGTTCTCAAGGTATTGCTAGTACAATCCATGGAATGTGAATAATGAACTGGAGTCGAACATCCTCGAAATCACCCGATGAAATGTCAATGATGAGAACCTATCATCGAATGCGAAGAACTTGCCTATTGAGGCACACAAGCTCTAAGGTACCAGAAGGGAGTCTCTAGATCAACTTATTGGATAATGAGCTGAAGTTGAGAGGAAGTGATCGATCGAAGGAGGGTCGTAATTTTTCCCACATCATCGACACAAGAAAGAGGAGTAAGATGATAGTGAATCAATACTAAACAGAGGATCAGGGGTCAAAAACTGCAGAAGGGACTTCTCTTGAACATATTGGCGACACGACTCCGAAATTTGGAAGTATTTGACATCAAGGGATCTGAGGTCATGGTGATGAGGCAAAGAGCAGATGAGAGGTCAAAATGGATCACCCAAACCCATGGAGGAAAAACAACAAATGTGGGATGTTCCCAACCTGAAACGAACTGAAGAAAAGTGTCACGTTCAAGAGCGACATACTTCCAACACAATTGAAAATTAGTTCCATTTTCCCCTACCATATCTGGCGAGTACCCCAATTATTTTTGGAAACAAGCTTGAAGGGGATAGAATATACTTGTCATGTAATTTTATCCTTCAGACATCCATCCTAGTACATTTTACGAGCCCTAGGAAGGAGGAACTTTGTAACTTCATGGTGGCGGCTTCATATGCCATTTACTTTTATCAATTCTGATAAAGGAAAAACTATGCATCCTTTCATGTTTAGAGAGTTTGAAAAGAAGTGAAAAAGAAAACTCTAGAAGTTCTCTTTTCGTAGGTAGTCTCTGAGATCCGAAAAGGTAGAAAACAATACCCAAGGGAACCTCTTAGCCTTGTTCAACTAAGGTATTCCTTTTTCGTAAATAATCCGTCCCTACTTGAAAAAGGGGTAAACGTATACTGGGCAGATGACATTTTGCAGTGTCTAACGAGTTCAAAATGACAAGAGTCTCGACAATCTTTTCAATTTTTGAGTCAAAAAAGAGTTGAAAGATGACTCCAGGGGGTGATTTTTTTTTGTTTTTACTAAGTCCGAAAAAGTAATAAAAGACAACTCGTTTCCTCATCGTTGCCATTTTTAGGACCTTTTGCTGCACAAGAAATAAACGTAAAACCCATTTTCGAGAAAAATAATAAAAAAAATCGAAAAAAGGTGCCCAAAAACCTAATTAGGGTTATAAAAGGCTATAAAACAACTCAAATAGTAAAAACAATTTACTTTTTACCTTTTCACCTTCTTGTGACCATTTTTACCGGTTTCCACTGTGAATTTGCGGAGCTAACTGCAGGCAATCCAGAAGGTCATTGACAAATCCATTTTTTCCAGGTCAGAGCTCTGAACTTCTTCTACAATTTCATCCATTTTTTACTTGTTTTCATGGTTTGATGCATTTCATGGAGGAATTTTAATCTTGGCTGTGGAGGTTAACGCCGATTCCGAGCACAAAGTCGTGCCCAACCCCAAATTTTGAACGGGAAGGCGTCGTTCGGCACACCTGTTTGAGAAACAACAGTGTCGAACGGTGCACATAATATTTTCAAGTTTTACTTCAAAAATGGCTAGACAAATGGATTAATTTTTTAACAATGTGGCTTATAGAATCTTGTATGTTGGTTTTGTAGGAAGAATCAACAGCTAAAATGGTCATAGAGTGGAAAGAATGAAAGCATGGGGAAGAGGATGAACATACCATGGAGAATGATGCATGCATGGATTTCCTGAGGAATTTTGGGCTCCTGAAATTCTTTAAGACCCCATTTTTAAGAGCTCTACTAGAGTTGCTACAATACTTTATCAGTGTATGAGACACTGATCGAGAGAAATTCATCATTCATGACCAAGAACTGCAGATAGAAGTTTCTGATATTTACTTCATAACTAGATTTTCGCGAAGGGGAGAGCGACCACTTCTGACAGGTACTAAGGCCCTTGGAGAGAGAATGTGCATGTTGATAGATAGATTTTTTCATGGAGCAAAGAAAGAATATAAGAGTGGCAAGCTAGACATTCATATAGTGCCTGAATTACCATTGAGGGTAGTGCTGCATACCATTACTCGAGCTGTTGGGTCTCACGCTCCCCATAAAGATACAAAGACGCAACTCCAATTAGTTGTATATTTCATGGCTCCGAGATTTTTCAATTGGGTGAAAGTGGTGACAATTAACATAAAATGGCAGCTAACCAAATGCAAAAATGGTAAGTGGAAGCAGTTTTGATATGGGTCCATCTTGATACCATTCATCCTGGAACAATTTCCGATATTCCAATGCCAGGAAGTGGTTGTACCTATGCCACCAACACAAGAGCCACGAATGGTCCATTAGGCACAGTTGATGCCTCAATCAGGAGGTGGACAACACATTTCATGGAAACCAGAGTTCTTTGACTGGTTGCACCGACAACTCATCGTGGCAGAGGACTAGTCGTGTACCGACACCAATTTAAGTGAGGATCTGGATCTTCCACTTCTGAAAGGGGACTACTGGGATGAGGAAATAGGTAAAAAACTCATTTTTTTGGATTTCTATGTGTATTATAATTTATATATATATATATATATATATATATATATACATGCGTTTAGATATTCACTCATGTGTTGTAGATGTTGGACTAGAGAGACCCACGGGGATGTCTCCCATAGCTCGGAGGGTCCCATGAGATTTCAAAGTGGCCCCTCATGGCGAGGGAAGTGATGAGGAAGAAATATCTCCTGTAATTCCCATATTCTTGACATCCATAGCATTAAATATTAGCCATGTTCTTCTTCTTCTTACGAGGACCAAACTTTTCAAATTTTCCCTTTCTTTTTGTCATTGCTGCATATGCTTGATTTTGTTCACCCAATCCTACATCATATTCTTCCTTTAGCATGGATTCTTCAATCTTGCATGGTGACCATAGATCTTGAAATGGAGTAGCTTCTTTCTTCCCATAAATGCTTGAAGTAAAGCTTCCCCATTCCTCCAGTTGTGCATTTAGTACTACTGTAGTCATTTCTCTATCATACATTATTTATCCCATTTCTTGAAGTTGATCCCTGATTTTAGATATCCTCATAAAGTATGAGGCTATTCATTATTATTTTGACATCTTCAGCTTACGAAGTTCTTGTATTAATGAGATAACTTCTCCTACAGTGCTTACGAAATACAAATCTAACAATTTTCATATATTTCATTTGAAGTTTCGATTTTTGATACATATGGAATGAGGGGATCCTTGATGGATTCTATGAGAATCCTTTGAGCCCTAACTTCCCCTTTCATAATATTTTCAATTTCTTGAGCATATTATTTCACTATTTTGGTGATATATCCTTTGACATGATCAATAACCTCATTTTCAATGAGATCTAGACCTATCCTCTTCTTCCATGCAAGATAGTTTGAAGCGCCAACCAATTTGTTGGTTTCCTTGAAAAAAGACATTTTGACAGGGTCATACATAAATATACTTACTTTTGAATGTGCTTCTTCCACCTTCTACCTTCTTGAATTTGATGATGATATGACAATAGAAAACTTCTCGATGAAGATAGTTCTCTTGAAGAATGATCCTTGACCACACAAAGAGGGAGATCACTTTAGATTGATGGTGATGTCTTTGTTGATGGTGATGAATGATGCCTTCTTAATGGTGTCCTTAAATGGGAAGGAAATTGCTTCAACAAAAGGGAAATTGATTTATTACCTTTTGAAGATAATGACAATGCCCTTTGATCTAGCTTCCTTTGGATAAATAGTCTTTCAAGATATTTGGGCCCAAAATATTTGGGGTTTCCTTCGATGATGATTGAGTGTGGATCTCAGAAATTCTTTAGGGTTTTGACTTTATCCAAGATGATGATGTGATATTTGTCCTTGAAGTGATTCTCTTGGATGAATAGACTTCTAGTTGCTTTGATTTGTAGATCTATTCACCTTGAGTGTATGTAGGGTTTTGGCCTTCCTTTTCTTGATGATCCCAAGAATTCTTTTGGTGTATAATTCTTCTTCGATCTAGGGTTTTGACACTTCTTTGAATAACTTCAATTCACTTTGATATCCTTCGAGATTTGATCCTTGAGTGCTTGTGTGTCTCTTGATAAGATGACATTCATTGAGATTGTGACCTTAGCTCCGATTCCATGTTGAGAAATCTAGGGCATAAAACTTAGGTGATTTCTCTTCTTTGATAACTACTTGTGAATGATTTTTACTTCTTTATATTAGGATATTCTCTTTTATTATATTATTATAGTGTTATTATTCATCAAATAGCTACCAATGCATAAAAAATAAAGAGAAAAGAGGCACGGATTGTAGGTGATAAGTCAGGGCCAAAACCTCTCCCACTTGAGAGGAAAATCCAAACAAATTCTTCTTCTTATATAAACTTTAATTGGTGAATTTCAATACCAATACCCTTGACCTCTTGACCTCTCCAATACCAAATCATAGGGCCTATTATTTTAACCTTTTCTTCAATAGTCAAACTACTCGCTTCTCCTTCCTTCTTGACTATTCTTCAGATCTTGGCTTCTTAGATCAAATCTGCAACTCTCGGCCTCTTCCGAAACCCTAGCTGTAGCATGTGTGATGTATGGTGGCCAACTTTTGCACCTTGTTACCACTTCGCTTGGAGGGGAGGCTTTCTTATATACTTCAGCTTGATGACTTCTCCTTTGATTCAACTTCTCAAGTGACCTTACTAGTCTCGGCTCTTCTAGTAATCTTCTTAGCTTCTTCTGCAACAGTTGTTGCCTCCTTTCTTTGCACAAGTGACAAGTAATAACCCTAAAACATATCTGAAATAGTTCATATATATTCCCTCATTCTTCGCTTGGTGATGAGGCTTCCTTCTTGAGATTCTCACAATTATTTCTTACTTCAGACCATGACCGAAATTATTATGCTCAAATGGAGGTCGAGATGCCTATTTTTAGTGTTTTTCCCATGCACATAATCTGACTTGATAGTGATTTAGGTTGACATGTCCTTCTAGAGATATCTTGATACAGGGGATCAATAAAGTTCTCAAATATTAAAGTGTTAAAAAATTCTCTAAATTAGTTCCAAAACGTAGAGCTCGTTGTCCTGAATACAACGCAACTTGAATCACTGAAAACCGATATTGTATGCTCCAGATATCGCGTTCTAATCGTTTTCCTAAACAACTAAACTTTTTTCAGGTTGAACACTTGACTCCCCTTTTTTTTCATCTTAAGCTCCCCCACTATCATATCATCCATCGAATAACAGATTTTCATCCTTTTAGGATCAATTCTCCTTTGTATCCTTGGGTAGTTCGTACGATGACTCAACAGGCTGATTGTCCAGGTTGATTGTGTACCTCAGGCCAATTGCAGACTGCCAAGTGGCTTCACCATATAGGTTTAGGGTTGATGCATTTTGATTAGTTTTTGGAATTGTTTATGTGGACCAATGGTTGGGTGCCACGTGGCCCAATCATGGGCTACCATGTGGCACCTCGGTATTGTGCAAAATTTTGGTTAAGGGACGAACTTGATTCACCGGATTCCAATGGATGACCTTAGAGAAGACAGGGCATTGCATTACCAATACCCTGTGGGTGGTTCTTACTATCCATAGTTTCAGATTGTTATTTAAAGTTTCCACGGAATATGGTTGCAGGAAGGGGTCGGGGCTAAGCCCCTGGCCCTCGGTCACTACACACCCACGACACTGCAGGAAGAGTTACCAAGGGATCAGGGTTTAGCCCCAACCTGAGGTCTTGTTATATGTTATATGATCAGAGGCAGCTGGGTAGTGGGATGTGGAGACTGGTGCGAGAATCGGGGGAAAACCTCAGGGTTTATGGGCTGGATATAACTGTGGCCGGAGATTCAGGGGCTATGCCAACAGGAGCAGGAGGTTAGTCCCAACCCCCCAGTGCATGGCCCTATGTGGCCCTGATTTTCCACCAAAGTGGTTATTATGCATTTAAATGGAGCAACAAATTGCACTCGAAATGACGGGAATATCACTGGCGCCAAGCAAAAATCACGCTCAGTTGACCCTAGAATTGCGCAATTTGTAGAACAGTTAGCAGAGGAGTCCATTTTGTAGAGAAATGAGCAGTAAAACTTCTCTAGAGCATAAATTTCTCAATTATTGTCTAAATTGAGCACAACAAGAGCCCAAATTGGGGTTTTTTTACTGTTCTGGAGCCATTGGAGACATTATTTTTGCATTCTGAGCATTGTAAATCCATGAAATCACATATTTAAGCACTTAATGAAATAGGCCCAACATTTGAAGTTGGACCAAGAGATGTAGTCTAAGAGGGGTGAAATCCTTTATCATTTTGTTGTCTTCTGTTGCTGTGTATGGTAAATTTGTCTCAATTTTTATGTCAAAATTCGAGTTAAAAACCATTAATTTATGTGCTTTTTCAAATTGATCAATTTCCTAAAATACATAAAATTTAACTTGCACATTTCATAAAAACTTCAAGTTTACAATTACAGTTCAATTTGGTATCAGAGCTTTGGTTATTTTGAAGGTTTAATTTTGTTTCAAGTTCTTTTCTAATGCTTACAATTTTGAATCTCAAAAGAGGAGAAGGAAAGCTTGTGGAGTCAATTTCTCAAGCTAGTTCAGGGAGAGCACATTTACCTCAAGTTTCACCTCAAGCTTCACCTCAATATTCACCAGTAATGGAACATGAAGAGGGCCCTGACACCATGTCCGAGGATGAGAGAACTTTCAAAAAATATTTCTTTAATATGACTGAAATGGTGAAATTTCTATATGAAGAAAGGAATACAAGGTTGCAAGGAGAGAACTCAAATCCTCTAAAATGGAATGTAGGACATGGTGATAAAGATCCTCCAAAAGGGAATGGAGGAAATGGTGACAAACCACCACCTCTACCTCCACCTTTTCCTACACCTCCATATTTACCCTCATCTTCTTCTACATCTACCTCTTCACAAACTCCTCTAATATCTCCAAAGGCACATGGTAAAACTCGTTTGTTAAAGCTTGACATAAATTTTAACTCTGCCTATGTATAATGGAGAGGTAAATGTTGAGAATTTGGATAATTGCGTTCATCAGATTGAAGTGTATTTCAAGATACAAAGAATCAAGGGTGATGAGACCAAGATTCAACATGCTTCTCTAAGGTTGGAAAGTGCATCACTCATTTTGTGGGAGTCCAAAAATCAAGAAGATCTCAAGAAAAGTGGCAATATTATTACTTCTTGGAATAATTTTTTAGTTGCATTAAGAGGACAATTTTATCCATTAGCATACATGAAAAAAGCTATAATGGATTGGAAATTTCTTAGGAAAACTAAGGGTCAAAGTGTGCAAAGTTATACCCAAGAATTTGGAAGAAGAGCTTTGATTTTGGGTGTATATTTATCATCTCAAGACACTCTACTCAAATACATTGGAGGTTTACATAGTTATTTGAGACACACAATTCTCATGTTTAACCCTACAAATATATATGAAGAATGTGTACAGGAAACTCATTTAGAAGAAATAGGGAAGAATGTTCCCTAAGAGAGTAGCATGAAGCCATTCAAGAGTGGAGACAAAGGAAAGGGGAAATTCAAAGGCAAGGGGAAAAATAATGCTTCCATCAAGAAAGAGGGAGAAAAAATCACATGTGAACATTGTTCAAAAGAAAGCCATGATGAAGGCCATTGTTGGAAACTTCATCCTGAGATGAGACCAAAAAAGTTTAACAACGAAGGAAAAAAAAATACTGTTGCAACTACACAACATGATTTAGGATCTGATTCTAGAGATGAAACACAAATCACAACCATGGGACTAAAAGGTAAGGATTCTATTGCAAGTACTAGGTATTCTAGTAACCTCAATGAAGCTCAACATGATAAATAAAGACTAGATATTTTCCATATTAGAGTCATATAGAGAGAAATTTTACATACCTTCCGCCATACCATTACCATGCAATATTCAAAGACCCTTCTCTCCAATGTGTCCCAATATTGATGCCATAATATAACATTTTCTCCAGATACCACTAGATTTTCTTCTCCACCTTTAGGAACCAAAATTGCTTTACACCCTTCAATAACAGTGCTACCAAGAAGCTTGTACATAGTTCCAATCCAAATTCCCCACATCAATACCAGTGCTCCCTAAATCATCTTGCAAGCATCTTTCTCGAACATTGTTTTTACACCTACATCATCCATCTTGCTTACAGAAATCAAATTTATGGCCAATGTAGGAATGTGCAGAACACGATGAAGTGTTATAATTCTTACACCTTGAACCTTTAACTTGAATTTACCATGTTCTATGATTCTAGCCTTCCTGGCACCCCCTAGGAAGACATCCCCAACATCATATTTATCGTACTCGCAAAACCACTCCTTATGTGGAGTGAAGTGAAAGGATGCACTTGATTCAATCAATCATGCCTCATGATCTACATGTGTACTTGAAGAAAAATCCAAGTACACATCCCCACCTTCATTTGAGGTGGTTTTCACCTATGCATTATGAGCATCATTACATCCCTTTCCTTTCTCAGGATTTTTAAATCTATAATAATTTTTGTAGTGCCCTTATTTTTTGCATTTCTAGCATACCTTTACAAATTTTCCTGGAGATTTAGATCTCCCTCTAGATTTATATCTCCCACTTGAGGAATAATTTTTGTTTCTTTTCTGGGACTGTCCTCTCACAGACAAGGGATCTCCATTCTAGTTCTCTATATTTTTCCATCTCATATCCTTCAACAACAAGGATTAGACTATTTCATCAAACTTCAAGGTAGTTATATTTCTACCTATTGCAACAACCAAACTATCCTACATGTTTGGTAGAGAACACAACAAACTGATGTACTTATTGTTATCACTCAGATTGAACCTCAGGCTGAGAGAGGAAATTCTGAGGTAACCTCAAACCACGCTTAGCCAAGTAGCTAGCCCTACTTATTGATGGCAGTACATCACCGAGACTTGAGGGCTTCAAATCCTTATGAAAACCAACTGTCTTTTTGAAAGCATATGTATAATTAGGCGATACCAAAATGCCAGTGTAACCAATCAATAAAATGCTTCCTTGATTGATTCTCCCAATCAGATTCTCCAAAATACAATAAATATTTACAATTGGGTAGCCAAAAATATAACTGACAATGATCTCCATCATCACTGAATACTACAATAATTACTTTCACTGCTGACTGCAATAGATTTGCCACTGGATCCTGAAAAACATGAACATTTACCTCTTGTTTATATAGAAGAAACAAGGTACCTTTTTCTCTTGATTCTGATCTCTCTTCATAATGTACCTTAGCAAGAGTGTGTTCCTGGTCGTTAAAAACTTCTGAACAAGTAGGTGAGCAAATTTATTCTTGAAATAAAAATTTTAAACATGAAACATGAGAAGAAAAATCTGAATGACAATCCTCAATGCCCTGGTCCTCTGCAATTTGAATACATTGTTGATCATCTTCATATGACATGGCAACCAGATTGTCATGTTTCTCATCACACTCATCAGTCATAAGAGGGAAAATATCAAATTGTTCATAAACCTCAAAATGGACATTTATATCATTTACTGCAGAGTTATCCAAAGAAGATTTTTCACTTAATTGAACAAAGATCTCATCTTGTTTTTCACAAAGAGACTGGATTACCTATTTCTAAAGATTTTGTTCTGATGGGATGAGAACACTTGGGTCAATAAATTTGTTTTCTTCTTTCGAGGTGATCTCGACAATAGATCTCTCCCTCATGGGATCTGGAACAACATACTCTTCATCATTATAATCTTAATCTAGATCTCGATCAGCTAGCTTGACTTTACCATAATCTGAAATTGGAACTTGATTTCCTTGCATATCATCTTTTGTTGCAATCAGATCTGAAACAAGACCTCGTCTTCCATCATTTTCAATTGTACAAAGATCTTCAGCCTGCTGCAAAATTTCCTGAGCATATTGATAGGTATTGTCTAAGATTTCTTTATGTTGCTGAAATGGATTTTCATACAGGGCTTCCGTGATCTCATCGTCCATGAATTCATCATCTCCATAAAAATTCTCAATATTTTCAATAAAACTATCAACATGTTTACAGCATTTCTGAACTAATATTAAGGATGGACAAGATTCTTTATACCTTCCAAAGAATATGGTTTGAAAATCCTTTAAACAGTAAATACAAGCAGGCGGAAAAATTTCATACCAAGATCGAGCTTCATCTTCCAGAGTGGTCATGAATATCTTCATCAAGCATTCTTCAGGAAAATCAATCTTTAATCTACGCACATGCATGTGAAATCTCACCAGATGAAGAGCAGCATCATTACCTTTCACATTTTTGAACATAGGCTAATTCCTTTGCCAATCTACCTTAGGCATTTTATTTTGGAAACCTGGAATGTGATCTCGGCTCATGGGAGCATAACTTCTTGCAATAGTTTCCATCTTGAAAAATATTGAAGCTAATGATCTTCATGCAGTGGAGTCACTATGAGGTGTTGATTTTATGGATATTTTAGTGAATGGAGTCATCAGGTGAATGGTTCAGCCTTCATATGTGTCCAACTGTTGTTCACCATCAACAATTAGATCTAAACTTGGATGATCTTTCCCAGGGAAGATCTGATCTTACTTTTTCTTCCCCAATGGTTTGCCAAAATGTTATCACTCAGATTGAACCTTAGGCTAAGAGAGGCAATTCCAAGGTAACCTCAAACCACGCTTAGCCAAGTAGCTAGCCCTACTAGGCCAGGAGAGCGCTCTCTCCATATATATCACAGCCAAAATGACTGAGGAAAGAAGATATTGGGCTAGGTATAGTAGCTCAGGGTTTTGATTTTGATTTGTGTAGGGTTTGCTGGATCAGGAGGAGTCAAACAGCTAGGGCAAGGAAATTAGGTCAAAATTTGCAGGGGTTCTAAGGGGAAAGGTAGGTAGAAGGTTTTACATTAAAAGATGATTATGGTGAGGTGAATAGACTGGCGAGGAGTTAGGAATAACATTTGAAATGAATTCTCCCTAAACTGAAGAAAATAAACAAATTATGCTAAATTTCCCAAAACAAAGCATGAAACATGAATTTTGCCTTTCAACTTGAAATTAAGCATATAATAGACATGAAAATGGTTTATGAGCTACAATACATTAATACAAATGATCAAAAATAATAAATTATGTCAAACATTTCATACCACATGGATCCCAAAGAAATAGCTGCAAATTTATCATTAATGTCCAAGCCAAACTGATACAAATATGTCTCTTGAGATGCCAAAGCTCCAAGTGAGTCCAACCATTACAATGACTGAGAAAATACATTAAATAGACCTCAAAACCACTCTCCCTAGCCTTAGGGAGTCGAATCCATGAGATAGGGATCAGTTTCACTTACTCCCAAACAAGAATCTGAAGACTAGGAAAACTCAACAATTTGCCTCTAAAAGAGAGGAAATTGATTCATTTGATCTCTAGAAGACTTATCTGATGCATCTATGCTAGATGAAAGTCAAAACATGACATTTACATTCGCCATGACCATTTACATCAATAATTTTCTCATTTTCCCAAGTACAACGTCAAAAAGTCAAAATTTTGCTGAAGATGATGAAAACTGCATTTTCTTGGTAAATGTGCAGCATTATGAAAAAAAAAATAGCTTGTCTTGTAGGAAACTTTTGGAGGCCTTCCCGGTGTCCAAATAAGCTCCATGATAGCTCATTGGAAATTTATCTGAGTCTATTTTCCAAATATTCCTCCAGTTTCCAAAATGGTGTCCTTATGCCCTATCAAAAACCTGTTCTCCCAAGACTGGTAATCATGCAGTGCCAAGGCAAAAACAAGGGTAGAAACATGTTTTTTTGGTGGTTTTTTGCCTTTTTGAGGGACCGGTTCTCCTCCAAATCTTCTGAAAATTGCTGGAGTTAATGTCCTCATCATTCTGAACATGATGGTGGTGGCCATTTTGCAATTAGATGCCCTAAAAAAGAGCGTAGCGCCAATGGCGCTGCGCATTTAGTGGAATTTATGTTTATTGAAGATCTTCGCGGATTATCCACAGTATTAAGGAACATTTGTCAACGTTTCGAATCCCAATGGGGATCCATCATCAGGAAATTTTGAGAGAAGGGTTTTAGGCCATTAATAGTGAAGAAGGATATGAAAAGAGCCGACCAGAGTTCATTAATTTTTAATTTTTAATTATATATATATTTAATTAAATTCAAAAAACCAATAGGAAATAATTTTATTTCATTTCCATTTTTATTAATTTTAATAATTTTATTTATAATTCAATAATTTTATTTTAGTTCAATAATAATTACTATTAATAAGATGAACTAATTTTATTTTAAAATTTTTATGTGATAATATCCTAAAACTTTTTAATATGAGGCTTGAGATAATAATTAATAAAAATATTAATCAAAATTAATTAGTATTTAATAAAATAAACTAACTAATTTATTAATATTAATATTTATTTACTAAATAAATATTAATTAAGTAAATAATTATTTATTTTATTATATAGTTACTAATTTAGTTAATTTTATTTAAATTAATATATTTAATTTATTATAATTTAATTTAGGATTTATAATAAGTTTTAAATCTTCATTTAACTAAAAAACCCTAAATTTTTAGAGATGGTTATAATATCAATAATTGTTAAAATTAAAAAGATACTAAAAATAAACTAATTATTTACTAATTAGTATTAACATTTATTTAAAGATATAAATAAATATTAATAAAGTAACTAATTATTTATTTTTAATTATGTATATTTAATTAATTATGTTTATTTAATTTACTAATTAATATTATACTTAATTTATGTTAGGGAAAATTTAGGGTTATAGTTGATACTACTAATAATTATTAATTAATTAATTAATTTTTATTTTTTTGACAAAAAAATAAAAATTAATGAGGATAATTATTAGAAGTAAGTGCTTTAATTATTAAAACGATATTAGAATTCAAAAGAAGAGAAACATACCTGAGATATTTTACCTAAAAAACTGTACCTGGGAGGATGGCATTTTCTAGGAACCGATTTGTCGAAGAAGAGGTCTCCAACTGTCACTAATTTCATATCCCCCATCCCTATTAAGATTATTTGGATGTTTTATAATCTCAAGGGCCTCTCTTACTTTCCTTCTTTGGTAGTGCTCCTCTCTCGCAATGATCCTTGCATCTTCAAGACGCACTTGATGTTTGGTTTTCGAGGAGTGTTCTGCAAGGGTTGAGGTGCACGATCATTCATACTTAATATCAGCTCCATGCTCTTTAAGTCATTTCTGAAGCGAACACCTGGTTTCACCAATATAACTATTCCCGCAAGAATAGTCAATTTTGTACACTCCTTTGAGTTGTTCAGGGCTTATGCCATCTTTAACTGATCACATTCTCTGCCTAATAGTCCCTGTTGCTGAAAATTGCATGAAAATATCGTTCCTTCTCAGAACCTTGGTGATTTTATCAGTAACACCCTTAATGTATGGTAGAAAAACACTACCCCCGTTTTCTTGAGATTCATGGCGTTTCTGAGGTAAGATCGAACCCTCAACTCTTTTTAGGGCTTTTTTTATATCTCTTTCTTTATAACCTAAATCCTTAAACACAGATGACAAGTGACTGATCTCTTCGCTAAGGTGTTTAGCATTAGATATCCTCATGGCTCTGACAGCAAGGGTATTAAGGGCACCTGAGCTGGATGATGGTAGGACTCAGAATTTTTGTTTTTCAAAATTGCCCAAAAACCAAAATTTGCACTAAAGTGCCAAATGTGCCAAAATTTCGAGGTTACTTGCTAATCAAGGGTTGGAGGCATGAAGAGACACCTCAGCAAGTATATCTAACCTCTCCTTCCCCTTTTTCTTGGTCAAAGCTTGAATTTTTGCATGGGCTCGTTTAAGCTTGGCCCTTGCAATTTTGTTTCTCATGGCATAATGTTTTGCCATCTTCCTCTGAATATCATTGTCCTTCTTGGCCTTCTCCAGCAAGCCCTCCAAATGCAAGTTGGCTCTATCAAGCCATGACTCTCTATCTCTGCTAATCTCAAGGGCAAGTAGCTCACTTGGAATGAGCTGCTCTGCCAACTCAGCCTCTCTCTGTCTCTCACAGGCTAAAGCTATCTTCAGTCCTATTGTTCTTGGTCTCTATCTTGGAGGCTGATCCTCCTCACCATCAATCTCACCAAATCTATCCAAGGTCTCCTCTAATAAGGCCTTAGCCTTCCCTGCCTCTTTTTAATCTTTGATGGTCTTGACCTCACTGATGATCTGCTTGGTATTCAGCTACTGGTTTTCTCGCTCAAGAAAATCAATCACATATTGTGCTCTGTTAAGATTATCTTGAAGCTCACTAATCTTTGCTTCCTTGCTTCTGATCACTGCACTAATGACTCTATCGTCATCCTCTTCATCAATTTCAATCAACTGAAACTCCTGCTCAGTTTCATGTTTGTCCTCTTGCTCATCAATGATAGGCTCTATAGCCTTTTCCTTGCCCTTTTCTACCTGTTTTGCTGATGAAGAAAGCATGGCCCCTTTCACACCATGTGAAGCAAACAAATGCCTATGGCCTCTCTGATAGGTCTTGGGAAATGGCTCAACATCAGTCACATGAGCCCAATTTGCATCAATGTCCTCCTCTCTGCTTGATGCCTCAGTATCATGATGTGATGATGAAGGGTTATAGAAAGGTGAAGAAGTAGGATCAACATGAGGTGAATGGATCTGACTAGGTGATGATGTATGAGTAGCAAGCTGAGATGGAGAAGTGTATATGGGAGGATGAGATGATGAATGGATACTCTGCTCATGATGACTAGGTGGGGTAGTGAAAACCTCATTTGCAATGAATGTGTCCCATGGGATGTTCTTTTGCTCCAAATGACGCATGACTATCATCTTGATGAGGGAGTGATGGAAAAGACTCTGCATTTCATGATTATAATCCCTCTTTTGCACAATGAATGCCATCTTGTCAATGATGTGGAAGATATAGTAAGGTATGTGAAGCATTCTGACTCTAGTGAAGTGCATGAGGAGTCGGATATGGTATAAGTATAGTCGAGAAAACCTCCCCTCACAAGTGAAGTACTTCATGATTATTTTCATCATGGGGACATATTAGTCAAGGAGATGAGACAAAGGGAAAATTGACTTCTTGTCATCCTTGTATCTAGGTTTTAGGTATGGTTCATAATAGCTTAGATCAAGGTTTCCTTGTTTAAACCATTTCTCTCCCACAATAGGGATCCATGTAGTAGCTGAAATGGCATTAGTGGACATATCAAAAGTGACCCCAGCAAGAGTGACCTACCTATCATGAAGGTTTGTGATGAATAACCTTGTCAACTCAGAGTGATATTGAATCTACTGCACCCTCTCACAAAACTCAAAACAACCAACATGCTTGAAACTAGACATAGTGAGAGGAGGGCCATGAGTTCCCTTGTAGTTATTGGTTCAAATCTATTAATTTTCCCTCCTTTGTGGTAATTTCTCCTTGGCATTTGTTCCTCACCAACATCTCTATCTTCTTCTTCAGACATCTTAAATTTTGACTTAACAAACCCTAGGGTAAAAATTGGAATGAGATGAAGGGAGAAGGATATGAGATGGCTAGCTTAGATGAATGAAGGAAATGAGTGTAAATAGAAAACCTAGGTCAATGAAAACCCTAGGGATTAACCATGCTCATGAGTAAAATTAGTTTATGGAGGTGAACAAGGATATGGTGTATGAAAAATGAAAATGAACTGAAACTAGGGTTTCATAAGGAATAAACACTTCAAATTTGCAACAGACACCCAATATCTTAGAGGCAAGGTAAATTAGAGTGCACTTACTATTTAGAAGTTGTTTGGAAAATTTTAGGAGAAGATTGAGCTTGATAGAAGTGGTACAAATCTTCACAAACCTTACTGTGCAAGTGTGCAGCGTTGCTGGGAAAACACGCAGCGCTGATTCAAACGCACACCGCCACTTCAAACATGCAGCGCCAGCCTGAGAACGCGCATTGCCATGAAATTTTGGCCCCAAATTCTCAGTAAACTCATAATTTCTCCTTTGCTGAGAATTATTGACGGTTAGATGGAAACAATGACTCGTTTTGAAATGCTTGATAGGCTTTATAGCTTTAGTGGATTTGAAATTTCATTTTGAATCATCCACTTTCCTAATGTTCACTTTTCCTTTGGCACTAATACTCTTTTAATTTTCTGACTTTTGGCACTGCAGGTTGATCAACATGGAGTTTGGCTCTCTTTTCTCACTTAGGCTGAACATGATTTCACTTTGACAGCTTTGGAATTACATTTATTACATATAATAACATAAAATTACATTTGGAAAAATTGAAATAAATTACAAATTTGACTTTTCTATCAAAATGACATTTTAATATGAAAGTCATTAAACTAAAAATACAACTTTGAAAGTATAATAAATACATCATGATGATCTTATTTAGTCATTCTCATATATGTGCTAACCTTATCTGAATGAAGGAGTGACCTTGAGAGATGCAAAACCCTAATGACCTAATGGGACTGCTTTTTTAACCTAACCTTTGAATGAGATTTTGACTTTAAAGATTTCCAAGTGAACAGAGAATTTCCATAGGTGCTATTATGCTCAAGGAAACATGAGAATGAGTCAGCCAATATGATCTTCTGAGGGAGAAAAAACTTATTTGACAAATACAACCACCAGCGAAACAATTTTATGTCATGACCTAATGGAATGATGAAAAATTTATTCATAATGGGACACCTAAGATGCACATGCAAATGTGTTTTTATCCCTGGTGGAAGTATGAAAATACTGACACTAACACTTATCTTCATCTAAAATTTTAATATCAAAAAATAACAAATGACTTAGCACAGTATTGAAGGAATTTAGACACTCTGTCACCAAGTCTCCATCCTTCATCCTCAGGTTATACAAATTTTTCCACAGGAGCATTTTGTTTACCAGAGACTTATATTGATACAAAGTCCCTAAATTGTCCCACCAAGCCTTCATTGTAGCTTCCTCTAATACATTCAACAATACTAAATATAAGATACACAGTCATGTTGTGCTCTTTGCCTTCCGATCTAACTTACCCTAGTCTTCTACAGATATTCCTGTTGGTGTCGTACTTGGATCTACAACAATCAATTGATCTCTATCCACCAACAACTCCTCCATCTTGAGCTTCCACAACTCTATACATTTTCCATTGAATTTATCGATCTCTATATTTCCACTATTCTCCAATTATTTCACCGCAAGAATCAATCCCATGGATATCCCATTGGAACAAGGTCTACCATAGGCCCAAGAAAAACCCCTCAGCAGTAAAGGTGTATCCTTGAAGTGGAAACAACTGTGATACCAAATTAAGGTTTTAACCCTGTATAGAAATTACCTACTAACAAATTCTTAAAAGAGAAAAAATATACAATGGCAAGAACAGAAAACAAATATACACATATATTTTCCCCTAGATCCAAAAACCGGGAATACAAGATTGATTTTTCATTATATTCCTTTCAATGTTACAATACATATATATACAGGCCGAAGCATTCATTAACCCTAATCCACTAACTTGGATTAGAACATAACCATAGTTACTTTGACCAGATCTACAAATACCATGGGAAAAAATGATCATGCCCAAAAACCATGCTCAAAAACCATGTGCAAAACCATGGGTAGGTACGCACAAATATTATTGGGTCCGCATAAAACAAAACAAAAATTAGGGCGCTGACCCAGACCCCATGATGCATGGAAATGATATAACATGCACCCAATAGATTTGGTAAGCAGATTGGGGAACTTGCATTCATGGATATACAATTCCTATATTTAATACCACAACCTGATTTTCTTGGAATGGAAATATGTGTGCGATAAAAAAACATATCCATTCAAATTCAACCATGTGTGGCTAAAGGAAAATGATTTCATTGTTTTGATCTAGGACAAATGGAAATATCCGACATCATATCTAGGGTTATCACACATGGAGGTTATGAAAAACAAGCTTAAAATATTAAAGTGGGATGTTAGGTTGTGGATCATTAAGAAAAAGAATTCATTGGTCAGGGAGTTGAGCATGATAAAAAGTGAGACACCAACCTTTCCTGATCCGAAGCATCTAAATATTTTCATAGTGGAAATAAAAAATAAGTTATTATCATCGAATATAATAAAGGATGAGATTCTTAAAATGAAATAAGAGGAGTGGCATTTAAAGAGTAGGTCAATTTGGGTTTCATCATGTGACAAAAACACATGCTTATTTCATAAACAAACATCTTTTATAAGGAAGAAAAATTCCATTTGGTATATCAAAGGTGAAGAGGGATCCATCCTTACATCTCAAAAGGACATTGAAAGTGAAGTGGTGAGATATTCCAGGAATCAATATAGAGAAAATGAAGGTATAGATTTTGAAAAAAAGATAGCGCTTATTAATCTATTTCATAATATAATTAATGAGATGGGTAATGACCATATGGGGATGTTGATTTCAAAGGAGGAGGTACTGGAGGTTTTGAAATTTATCGCAAAGGACAAGAGTCCAAGACTAGATGGATGGTTAGTAGAACTCTTTTTACATTTCCAGGATATTATGATTGAGGAACTTGTGGAGATGGCTGAGGAGTTGAGGCAGATATACCTGATTATGGGGTCGATGAATGTGGTGTTTATAGTTCTTATCCATAAGTCAGTAAAGAATTTGACATTTAATTATTTTAGGACCATATCCTTATGTAACACAATGTATAAAATGATTTCTAAAATCATTGCAAATCAGATTAAACCATCTATGTCAAAGCATATCTCACTGGAGAAATTTGGTTTTTTAGATAATAGATAGATCCAAGATGCAGTGGCCATCACACAAGAATGCATCCACTCTATTAAAACTAATCGGATGGGGGCCTGTATTATGAAGATTGAATTTATAAAATAATATGACAAAGTGGATTGGGAATTAATAAAGTCCATCCTTCATAAGGTCAACTTTAGAGTTGGGTTAGTTGACTGGATTATGGCTTGTATTATGTTGGTAAAATTTTCTATCATCATCAATGAGTTTCCTACTGATTTCTTCAAGGTGTTGAGAGGGTTTATATAGGGTTGTTCTCTTTCACTATTATTTTTCCTGCTTGTTATGGATGAATTAAGAATATTAACAAATGAGCCACATTCTTGTGGTATATTACACAATGCAGGATGTCTATGTATATATTAGTAACTCACATCATGTTTATTGATGTTGTTATATTTATTGGATAAGAGTCTATCTCTGAATGGAAGGTTTTTTTATTAGTTACTAAATAGATTTGGGGAAGCCTCGAGTTTATATATCAATAAAAGAAAATCAACTTTTATTTCATCAAAGAATGGGGATGATGTGATGTTGCAAATTGCTAGGATCTTTGAGGTATAATTGACTATTTTTTTTCAACTATGATTCACAGTCACTAAGTGGCTGCTACATCCATGGGTAATAATCTTGGCAGATCCAACCGAAGGGATCTACCCGTAGGCTTATTTGGCCAAGCCTAACCCCAAGGGCATAAAGGAGATTTTACCTTGTGACCTCCCAATTGGCAAGGTACTTAGCAATGGGAACTTGACCATTTGAGTTATCCATTGGGGATTAAATCTAAGAAAATCAACCCAAAGGGATCTACCTGCCGACCAAAAAATCAAGGCCTAACCCCAAGGGCATCGAGGAGATTTGAGCCCATGACCTTCTAACAACTGAGGTGGTACAATCAACTGTTATGGAAGAAGTTTTCAAATATCTTGGCTTCTTTTTGAAACCAACCAATTATGAGATGAAGGATTGGGAATGGTTAATTAGGAAATTTGAGAAAAAAATAGATGGTTAGTTACATAAACAAATTGTTATTCAACCAACTCACAAAATAGAAGAAAATATAGATCAACGACTTAGAAATCAACCTCTTCAAGGGGGGAACCTCCTTTACATTACATAAATGAACAATTCTTGGATGATACAAATGACAAAACCTACTTTCGATATATAGAAGTATAAGGGGTCCCAATATAATTAGAGCCTACATAACAATAATAACTTAAGGGCACAAAAATAACAATATTGGGCTTCTATGGGGCACAATAATAACAATATGGGGACTACATGGGCACAACAATAACAATAAGGGGCTATAATAGTATTATAGGGACATAACATGCCCCTTGCCTTCAAATAGGTGTTGTGCTCAATGCATGAGTAGTTATGGATGCTTCTGTATAAAAATTCTCATCCCCCCATGAGGAATCTTTAGTTGGTATGTTCTTCCACTTGATGATATACTCTAAAATTGATCGATTTTGTAGTTTTCGAGTTCTTGTTTCCATGACTGCTTCAGGTTCCATTATGATTTTTCCTTCCTTGTCAAGTTCTGGTAATATTGTTTGAGCTGGGATCTTGTCACCTATAAAAGCATGAAACATGGAAAATTGGGTGCACTCAAGAAGATGCCGGAAGATCTAATTTGTTGCCATAGTACCAATATTTTGCAACACCTTGTAAGGACCATAATACTTTGGTGATAATTTTATCCTTCTTATCTTGCTTGAGGAACATTTGTTTGTATGGTTGTAGCCGTAAAAATACCCAGTCTCCTACATCAAAACTTCTTTCGTTGCGATGTTGATTTTCATGTTGTTTCATTCAATTTTTCACCAAAGTGAGGTTATCCTTTAAGAGTTGGAGAACTTGTTGTTGATACTCAACGTGATATTCCATTTCTTGAAGCTGTAGTGAGCATAATTGTTTAATTATGCCTCGTTTTTATTTCTTAAGAGGCTTTTTCATGACATTAGAACTTATTATCTTTCCTGGTTTCCATGCAATACCTCGTAATTCAAATTCCTTTCCTTCCCAAAAAATTTGAAGAAAAGTTCTTTAAAATTAAAAGCTATAGTCCCCAAGGATTACAACCATTGGACTCCTAGCACAACATCAGCACCACCCATTGGAATAGAAATAATTGACCTAATCAATACATATTCCCCCATGGTTAGCTTGATATTATGGCACTTTCCATATAAATTTATAATTCCTCCATTTGCAACCATCACTTGACACTCTGGTGCTGGATATAGGAAGAAATTAAATTCCTTGGCTATCTTATAATGAATAAAATTATGGGTACTACCTAAATCAATCAATACTATTACCTTTTTCTTCTTGATATTTCCTTCTATCTTGAGAACTTGAGGAGTGGTAATTCTTCCCAATGCATTACAAGATATCGTCACATTCATTTCTTCTTTCTCTAGGGTTGGTTCATGGTGTATATCCTTTTATTTTGAATTTTCATGTTCCTTTTCCTCCTCCTCTTCACAATCTATGTAAATTAATTTATTCTCAGCACACTTATGAACTTTAGTGTATTTTCTATCACAACCGTAACACGGACATTTTTATATTTTTTCCTCAAATTGTTGTGGAATAAACCTTGTAGGTTGTGGAAGGCTAGGAGCAACAACATTTCCATCTTTATAGATGTGATTGGTAGACTTCCTTGTTGCCAATATTTCTCTTTCAACTTTTCTTGCCACCCTGAATGCCTTCTCTAATGAATCAGGTTCCCAAATGTGAACCTCATGTTGGATGTTATCCTTTAAAGTCCCTATGAAGGCATAAATCCTCTGTTCCTCTGGAATATCTTCTACCCTGATATTCAGTTTTTGGAAGTCCTCAATGTGCTCCATCATTGAACCCTTTTGTTTGAGATTTATCAATTGGCTAAAGAAGGTGTTTCTCTTTGTATCCTCATAATGTGCTATCATTTCCTTCATAAAATTTGACCAAGTGAAAAGTGGTGTACAAGAAAAAAGCCATCGATACCATACATACTAATTTTTTTGTAAATATAAATTTGTAATGCATACCTTTTGTGTGTGTTGCACATTATGGAGTTCAAAGTATTGCTCCAATTGTAGTATCCATGTTATCAGATCCTTGCCATCAAACTTTCTCATATTAATATTTAGAATATGATGGGTCTTCAATCCAACGTTAGAGGTTATGGAATCATGATTAACATTTTTTTTTTCTCATCATGAGTTTCATCTAATACCTTTTCGCCATTAGGAAGCATTTCTTGTAGCAACTTTGTCAAATCTTCTTTTAAACCATTCTTCAAATCTTCCATTTTTTCTTCTATACCATCCATATTAGCTTTCATGTCTAATTTTAAACCATTATTTAAATATTTCATTTTTTATTCTATACCATCCATATTAGCTTTCATGTCTACTTTTAAACCATCTATTTCATCTTTGGTTTGTCTTTGTGAGATTGAAATTTGTTGCACTTGGTCTTGTTATTTTGATATATCATTCTGCAGTTCTTTCTCTTCATACATCGTAGTAGAGTTTTCCGAGTTCTTAATGGGTGTAGAATTATTTTTTGGAGGAATTTTAGAACCCAATACAGATATATATGCTTCAATATGCCCTTGGAATCACTTCAAACTGATTTTTCGAAAAAAAAAGCTATGCAAATGTTTTTAAAAAATACACACCTTTTTCTTTCTTTTAGGAGCTCAATCTTGAAACGGTTGTAACTCTATAATTTCGTATTTGTGAGATTTGAAATTCAGTCCCATTGTATCCCTCTAATTTTTCTTTCCAATGCCATAGGTCAGGCCTAATTTGGATTCTTCAAGGGAAAGTTATGCCCAATCTCCCACGATGACCTAATTATGGACTCGTTTAGTAGAGTGAACTTTTACAGAGTGACACATGTCACTGTTTCAACCTTTCACTCTGAAATAAATACAAAATACACTAAATTCCATGTAATTTCAGCCAATTTTTACATAATTGCAATTTGATTCCCGAAACGAAAGTTATGATTATTTTCCCTCGATCACCTGTTTGAGATGAAATTATGGAGCCTGTAAAAACCATAAATTCCATAGATCAGTTCTCCTATAATATTTCAAACCAAGGGCTGAAATGTTTACACAACGTTCATCAAAATTTATGCTCTACTTGGTAAAAATTTCAGCGTCTGAAGCCTCATAGAAAAAAATTTATAGCGAAAATTCCAAGATGACTCGTTTTGCAGCAGCGAAACCCTAGAATCCAAAGTTCTTATACCAAATGTTATGAAACCAACTCACAAAATAGAAGAAAATATAGATCAACGACTTATAAATAAACCTCTTCGAGGGTTAAACCTCTTTTACATTACATAAATGAACAATTCTTGGATGATACAAATGACAAAACCTACTTTCTATATATAGGAGTCTAAGGGGTCCCAATATAATCAGAGCCTACATAACAATAATAATGTAAGACCACAGAAATAACAATAGTGGGATTCTATGGGGCACAATAATAACAATATGGGGATTACATGGGCACAAAAATAAAAATAAGGGGGTTACACTAACAATAACAATAAGGGGCTATAATAGTATTATAGGGACCTAACCTAAATATCGGTGGGAGAGAGACTTGCCATGATTAAATTAGTTATACAAAGTATATCCATATATTGGATGCATCTCTATAAATTTCCTAAAGATATCATTTGTAGAATTAATTTAATCATTTCCAATTTTATATGGGTTTGTCTAGGAAAATTACATAAATTTCATTTAGCTCGTCTATATGTGATTTCTCAACAAGTGGTTGAATTTGGTTGGGACATAAAATATTTAGATAGATTTAACATGACATTACTTCTTAAGAACCTATGGAGATAATTAAGTAGTGAAGGCATATGGCATCATATTATAAAAGTTAAATATATAAAAAGCAGGCATTTGGTTAACTAGATCAAAGAGGGGTCTCTGGAAAAAAAGTCACATCCTAAATTTGGAGGAGTATGATGAATATTAAACAATGGTTTCTGGGTAATTTAAGATGGGAGGTGGGAAAGGGGACGTGGTGAAGATTGGTTTGTCCTTCATTAAAGGTATGTTTTGTATCCATTCTATGTCTATTCATATTATAAGGATTTTCATAAAAATGGTTTTCTATTCCCTGAAGCATATTTATGTTGATCACAATCCAAATATGGTGTCACATTATTGGTTAGAAGCAAGGGAGGTTGGGCTCACTGGACCACATGTTTTTGAGTGGGAACCATATTCTCTTTAGTTATTTTTAGTTGGTATTTCTTTGTCGCAGAAAGAGGAAATCATGTTTTGGGATGGAAGTATTTATAATGATCAAATATTGGCCAAATATATATACACACATCTTTCACAAGGCTGAATTAAGGAGGTGAAAGCTATATGGTTAAAAAAACCATGGAAGTAGGAGATACCACTTAAATTGAAATGTTTTGTTTGTTTGAAAATTCATAATAGGATTTTGACATGGGAAATTATTCATAAAAATGGATTTCAAGGCTCGAGGATATGTTCCCTATGTAAAGAAGATATTAAGATATGGAACATATTTTTCTCAAATGTTCATTTGTGACTTCTATATGGAAAGGGGTAATGCAAATGCTAAAGATATAATCAAGATGGGACAAGACTTATATGGATGTTTGTATCTCAAAATGGTTTGTAGATAAAAAAGTATATTGTGCTTTTTCGTTCTATATCTTGTGGGGTATATGGAGTTCAAAAAACATGTAGATATTTGAACAAATTTAGCCAGACATAAGATGAATATGCCTAAAGAGATCTACATATTTTACGGAAGCTAGGCCACAAAAGGAGAATTCTACTCGAATATAGTGCCAGATCAAGGAGATATGGGAAAAGTATCTCGTGGGTATTTTTTATGGTGCTTCTTCCTTTAGGGCATGCAGTAGCAGAGCATTTATAGTAATGAAGACTAAGCATTATTTTCATTTCAGTTGGAACAATTGTGTAGGAACAAACAATAGAGTGGAGTTGATGGTACTATGGGGTGCCTTATATTGTGCAAAGTGGCTATGATGTATTTAGGGATTCTAAAGTGATCATTGAATGGGTAGAAAGGAGATCAAAATTTGAGTTGTCTTTACTCACAAATTTGATGCATTATATTAGACATTTGATCAATACTTTTAGGATGACTTATTTTTCACATATTTTTAGAGAACATAATCAAGTTGTATATGGTTTTTTTAAAGATTGATTTATCTAGGAACCTAGCAAGATAAAGTACACAACCTTTGGAGAGGGTTCCTTTCAGCACTCAGGGGTCATTAAATTTTGAAGCGCATAATTAAATTTTTATCTTTTTTTTTTTCATTTTGAATAGGTTTTATAGATCAACATTTTTTGTAGTCATATATTTGATTGATTGTATAGAACCTTGTAAGATAAAAAAGGATAATATCGATATAAAAATCCTTTAAATGTAATTAACAGTTTAAAAAGTGAAAAAATAGTAGAATGTGATGGAGGGGTCTAAAGGGATAATTGTCATCTATATAGTTTTGAGGGTCTTGACGGTGCTAGGCCCGCCAAAATTCAAGGGGTCTCCCTGATATGAAGTCCCAATTAGATGTCACACCGTTTGGAGTAGGATCCCCATTTTGAATATGGTCGGGTTGTTGAAATAGTGGTTTTAGTGGTATGACTTGGCCGCGAGAATGCATAAAATGATTTATTCATGATTTTCGTGAAACAAGTGTATAACTTTGTGAAGCGTTAAGTGAAATCCATGGTAGGTTCTAACAAAACAAGGGGAAAGTGAGTGAGCCCCTCAAAATCCTGTAACAGTATGCAACTTGAAAGTAACACATGAGCATACAAGGAATCATAAGTTATCCTTCAAAATAGTTCATAAGATAACCATGATTGAAATACATAACACAAATTCAATAAGATTCATACTAATGGAAAAGAAATATTTCATAACCATTAGCGTAAATGAAATAACTTATATTGCAAACATAACAAGAATAGTGCTACTATATTCACAACATATGCATGAAAACGTGTCGGCTCCAAGATTTTATTAAAGTGAAAGTCCCAAACATACATATACAATTCACAAACTACTAGCCCCAATAGTGAAACATGAAGCCAACACTTGCTCCTCCAAATAAATATACTCCATCTATGCTAACAGAGAAGCTAACGCTCTCAAACAAATGCCCTAGCTTTCGATCGTAGCGAAAGACTCAGCCAAAATCCCTTTACATGAGTAATGAGGGGATATTTATAACTAATTCTATGACTAATCATCTCCCCTTTGTGACTCTTGGACTTCCCTCATGACTCATTGACTTCTTTCAACCATGACCTTTGGACTTCATTACAAAATGACTTTTCACATCCCACAATTGACACTTGGAATTTCACTTAAAAATTAATTACAAATCAAATATTACAATATTTCTCATACCCATATAATACAAAATCAGGTAGAGTCATCTAAATAAGTATAATAATATAAACAACATGTCAAGCTTGAGTTTTGGGAAACTCTAGCTCGACCACTTCAACATGTAGCTTCTCGGTCACGTAGTGGTGCAAGGCTTTATAATGTGCTATGGCTTCCCCAAACTTTGCAATGGTATCACACTAGAAGCAGATTATAGCCTCCATTGCATCTAGGTACACGACCTTGGAGCCAGTCTGAGTTTCCTTCTTCATCAGAAGTAACATGGTGTTGATTTTAACAAGGCCACCAATATACTTTTGCATATCATGTCTTTTAACCTCTAGATTTTTCTTGGTAACAATCTTCGTAATTTGGTCTAAGTATTCGTCAGCCTCCTGTTTGTCTTTGTTCTTGCCTTTGGCTTTGGTGAGTGAGCCAACTGAAGGGATCTTATGTGACTTTACCATGAAATATATATTGTTATATAATCATGCATAAAAGGCTTGAATGTTGGCAATGAATGAGTTGAGATATATTTTTCTCTAGATAAGCATCTGAACCTCTTCCTTTTCTAACTCAGCATGTTGCCTTGTCTTCTTCACCAAGTCGGGAGGTGCACCTTTATGCTGCATTCCCCACTCATGCACAACAAAAATGGTTATATGAGCAACCTTGAGAACTTTAGCATTGTATTTTCACTTATGTTGCATGTTGTGCAAAAGGATAACTAATTTATGCACTGTGATAAGCTCCTCATAGAGGCTTCTCATGGTACCTCCCAATGTTGATACTTCGCCAAGTATGGGTGCCTTGAGTTCTTCTAGATACACCTGTGTCAAAGGTGATTTTTGGACCTCTGCCTGGAGATGTTTGATTTATTGCCTTGATGCATATAGTTTATTTTCCATCTATCTGTTCTTAGCCATTAGATACTCTTTATTCGACTTGGAGGCTCCTACGAAGGCCAAGTTGGATGTGGAAATAACTTCTGGTTTCTTCCTGGTGTCCATCACGATCACATTTTCTTTTATAAACACAAGATATGTGAGGTCTTATGGGAAGTGATTCTTTCTTGTTTGTACAATCTTATTATGCATTTCATCAAAGAACAAGGTGTATATATCCATAATCAGGCCTTCATCAATAAGAGAAATTTCCTCCTCCTCACTTGGAGCTTTCTCTGCTGTTAGAGGAGGCTGAGCCTTAGTAGTGATTTGCTACGTGGAATACATGAGATCAACATCTTGGTTTTGGTACTCCAGTTCTACCTCCATATCTTGGATTACTATCAGATCTTCAATTTCTTGAGAAAGTTCCATATCATGTAATTGCTTGCTCTCTTCTTCAATTAGCCGATTTTGTTTCTCTTCCTCGACTTTCTTTAGTGATGCTTCCTCTTATTATTTTATCTGCCTTTCTTCTTCTCGCCTCTAACTTTATTCTCATTCCTTTTTTTCTTGTTCCTCCATAGGCTTCAATTATTCTTCCTATTTATTTATGCTTCTATGGCCACTTTTAAGATGATTGGTTCTGCTTTCCATTTGCGGCTTTGTTCTTATGCTGGATTATGAATAACCTCCCACTTCCCCTTTTCACGCACTGGATTGTGCCTCGTTGATGGCTCTTCTTCCATAGTTTCTTCTTATTGTGGAGTAACCTGCGGCGTAGCTGTAAATATTACAGGGGCACGAGGCTTGGAGGCATTATAAAAATTCTTCATCTTTTCCTCCTTAGGCCTTGAAAAGGTCACGCTCGGCTAATTGAAATGTATATTTGCACATTGTTGCTTGCAAAAATCCCTTGAATCGTATGGATTGTAATCCATGTGATCAAATGCAAATTTATCTATCTCTTTACCTTCCTTATCAGTAACCTTCATATTCTTGATCTCGTACCATCCAATTTTCAAAGGAAGAGTGGGATAAGGTGCATTCTTATTACTATGTAACACTCCTGATAAAACTGTGGAAATATGATAAGTTATTTCTTGCATGAATAGCTTGTCGGTGGCATACCTAGGTAACATATGTGGAGAATTTTGACTACCAAACATTATGAGGTAAGTGCCATCCAGTGACGAAAACCAATCAGCCAATTCTAACACTTCTTCCATCTCCTCACTAGACATGCAAGGTAGCTCCTCCTCAAAGATAATCTTATTTAATGGGATGAGGAAGTGATCTGTCAGATTTTCCATGACTTCTTTTTATCTAGGAGCCCCTCCTCAAATATAATATTATTTAATGGGATGAGGAAGTGATTTGTCAAATTTTCCATGACTTCTTTTTATCTAGGCTCCGAAATATGCACAACAGGTTCCTTTGGTGACCAAGTCCAACTCATGCCAAGAAAAGAGTTATGAGCACATATCACATCTAGTAAGTAAGCAGACATTTAGAACCTAACTTTCTTATCCTTGGGAGGGTTATTGGAATTAGTCACATGGATCTTCGATTGTTGAGCCAACAAGTCCGACCAGTTAAATTGTTTTCCTTCTTCCACAATCTGATGCAACAAGAATGCCTAACCTTCGAGATACATCTTAATACTCTTTTGACCATAGATATGACAACATAACTATCAAGTATTAAAATACCTTCCTCATATATTTGGTCTTATAAGTTTTGTTGGGTATCTAGCAGAATTTGGATGGTTCTTTCACCCAAAATTTAATGACATCCTTCGTACTCAAGTATGTCATGGCTACATAGAAGTGGAAATCCATGTAGGCTTATGGAAGCGAAAAATGATACATACACTAAAAATCATGTTCCATAAAAGAGGGAAGCCTTTGTCCACTAGCACTATTGAGAATCATGGTCTTTGCATTAGTGTGTGACAAGATGCAATTAACAATGTCTGTGCAAGGAAAGGCTGGATACTTGCATGCATTTTTGTGTAATCCTGACTTTTTGACATTGATGTAAACATTTCTGTCTTCAATATATTCCGTGTAGTTGGTTTCCACAAATACATATTTCAATGTGTGCCATGTAACGTCTAAATCTTTCTCAATAAATAGTTGACTATATGAGAAAATTGGCATGGTGACTTGGGTGCTTTCAACTAATTCACCAATGCTACTATATATGGTGTATTTGTAGGCTGATCTCTTTGGTGCCATGATGACAGTAAATGGTAGGGAGAGATAACCTCAAACACCTTAGTACATGTTTCACAAGATGAATTCATGGCAATCACAATTAGCTCAAGCAAACAATTTATTTAGCAAGATCAAGGAAACAAATGACACACTGAGAGGAAATATTGTGCAATTATTGGGCTAAAGGTGAGATTCTGAGCTCTTTAAATTTACATTGTGAAATCTCAACATACAAGGTGGCAGCTAGAGGCTTGGGACTACACAATGCGCAGTCCTAACTGGGCAGACTGAGGGAAGGAACTATGCATTGCGCAGTTGCAGTGGCCAGGGATGGGGGCTGAGGCTTGTGAGTACACAATGCATAGTTGGGAAATCCAATGGCTATGCATTGTGATATTCTCATAGGCCAAGCTCAAAGCTTTCCTATTGACAATGTGAAATGCGTAGTTGGGGAGGAAACTGTTAGCCATGATTTCGGAGATCTACCCGGGAAGGGGAGTAAAAGGTGATAGATCTAAGTGATGGGGTAGGAAATACAGTAGATCTGGCTAAGCATAATATAGATCAGTGAAGATTAATTTCTTTAATCTAACATGCAAGAGGAAAAATGAGCATGCAAAAAATGGCCCAGCAACGATAATTGTTGGTAGGAAAAAAACAAGAACTCAATGCGACACTTGGAAAATGCAAATGAAAGATCGAACCAGCACGTGTACAAGCTAATATAAGTTAAAAAACCAGCTAATATGAAAATAAATAGGAAAAATATTCATATAAGTGAAAATGACAAAAGCGACAGAAAAAGCGAGACATGCAAAACTTACTCGGAAAAGTGCCGCAAACTTAGCTTAAAGTTCCTTGATCTCCTAGGGATGGCTATAGCTCCAAGATAGAGTGTGAAAATGAGATCTAGGGGTTTCTATTAAAAATATATAGGAGGGTTAGATTTTTTGACACACATGCCTAAAATCAAGGAAAAAGCGCCACTTGTCTAAAATTCATAATTAACAACTTAATGGACATAACTGGACATTAATTAGGAAAATCCTATTTTTTAGGAGTGCCAAATCTAATTTTTTTGGGAAATTTCCTGTTCACATTAGCAGAAAATATTGCAAAATTCCCAGGCCAAGCGCTTGTGCAATTCCTTACCTCAGTGAATTGCGCAGTTTCTGAGGGGAAGAAAAGCTTGTTCATAGTTTCTGAACTCAAGACTAATTTTCCTTCCATAATTGTGTAATTCAGATCATGAAGTCCAAATGCAATTTCCAGAAGTAGTGGATTACACTGTTCCAAGATGGAAGACTAGCAATGTTGCAAGGTCAAGGTAGGAGATGGCTTATGCTTTGAAAAGTTGAGATCAAGGCCAACACAAGACATCACAAATATTTCATGAAAGGATAAGTCTTCAACATTGGCATGAATACTTGATGACAGTGAATGATGAGCTTTTCTGGAAAAAAGTTAGGCTCAAAAATCAATGCATGGTAAAAATTTTGGAGGGTGGTTTTAGCAACTACAATACTTGGTGACACACTGGTAGAACCCCAACTCTCTGTATGGGCCTTATCTCTTATAAACTAGGTCTAACTCTTCAGGAAGTATTGTTCATTTCATTGATCACCACAGCTTCTTTACTTAGATTGACTTGAAGATATAGTCCTTACCATTCTCCTCATGGGAGACGCACTAACAAAAGACAAGTCAAACTTAGTTACTTTGATTGGGGATGAGGAGTATATAGATACACAATTGGAAAAGGATAATCAGAGTCTTGGTTTTCATCTTTGGTGTTGCTCCGTTGCTAGCAGGCCTAAATAGTACCCCGATGAAGTCACTTCATGATTACACACATTTCTCCACTTTCAGTGATCCTAGATAGTACCCCGGTGGAGTTTCTTGCTTCACCTCCCTACACAGGAAGGCTTTCTCTTCTTTCACCCTTTTTTATTTTTGTATTTATTTATACAACTATGCATCAACACTTATTGATTTTGTGGGTTGGAAGAGGGATCATGACTTATTTAGAGTAGAATAGGTTGTGCCTTCAGAGAAGGATATTTATACACCTTTTAAATACAATCCACTTGTTTAAGTTTCCTCCCCTCCTCACTCTGCTTGGCTTAGTCGACCAGATGAAACCCATCAATCATAAAGATGATTTGAGAAAATGGTACTAATTATAGATTCAAGCATCACAACTCCACTAAGGCTCTCTCTGAGAAAGAACATATTTTCCATTAAGCTATCATCGACTAAAGGGTGCAATTTCCATGCAAAGAGAAGGAATAAACAATAAGCCAAAAATTGACAATATCCCAATGTCCTCTTGAACTTCACAATTCTTGCTTTGGAAACCAAACATGGTTTCTCATGCAAACTTTATTTACAACAGAAATACAGATAGGGAAGTAAACAAAGCTAACTAGTCCTACTACTAAACTAACACAAGAAATTTAGTCTAGGCTCATATAAAATGAAACTTCCAATGTAACCATTGAAGCATAAACTAACCTATACGAGTGAGGGTATCAACAACAAGAAATATTATCAAGAATAACAATTGACAAGAAAGATAAATTGTGAAATGTTGCAACATATGAAGATTGAAAACATAAGCAGAAAAATACAATAAGAAAGATTATGTTAGAAATTTTTTTTATGCATAATGGTGTTCACGCTCATCGAAACAAGATTTCATGCTTAATCATTCTTCCGAACTTTCAAACTTGGAAAAAATGGAAAAAATGAAAAAATTGTGTTTTGCAAATGAGATTACTAGCTATGATTCCTCCAATGATTGAGAAATAGGATCATGAAAAACAAGTGAAGGATCTGAATATGGCGAGATAGATCAATTTTCAACTTTTTTTATTACCTGATGAGGATCCTTGGGAGAAAAAGTATTATTTTGATAAGGCTTGGGACTAGCGTCAAGACTATGAGAACCTAACATAACCATTAGCGAACGCTAAAGTTCCTTGACAATTTGCGATAGTTCCAAGACTTTAGAAGATAGATCATCGAAGACCAGTGATTTAGAAAAATAGATATATAGTAGGGAATACAACATGATCACTAGATTATTTAATGAATAGATCAAGACAACAATGAGACAAATTTTCTTCCTATAGAAACATGGAAACCTCCTGAGATGATGAATCAAAGAGAGGGGTTGATTGAAAACAATAAATTTCACTCTATGTTTCGCCAAAATGATTAGATGATGGATGGGAGAGATCAGAAAGATAATATTTTCCCTCACCCTATTCAGATGTAAAACTGAAACTCCATGAGTCTTAAGTATGATCAAAATTAACATTGTTAGAAACTAATTCTTCGAAAGATACAAAATATATGGCATAATCATGGAAGATGTTAAGATAATGAGGGAGAGATGAGGGAGAAGAAAGATCATCTTTCAACGCAGATTATTGTTCATAATTTGAATCCCACACATAATCCTCATAAATGATTTCACAAGTTTCTTTTCCAACACCAACTCCATTCTAATCTTGGTCCTCTTGAACATCAAAAGAAACGATTGAAACAAGTGGATGTGAAAACTCAAACTCGGGAGGAAAAAAGGAAACCATGAGCGGAGGATGAGAAGAGAGAATAACAAATAAATTTCGCAATCGAAAATTTCACTAAGATCTATGGCATGTGAGGTAGGAGGGAATGATGGTAGATAAATATATGGACACTCAAATTCTCCAACCTCAACCAGTGTACATGGAGTTGTTTTATAAGGAAAAGATGAAGAGTCACATGGGACAACAATTTCTTTCATCCCAGCTTTAAAAAATCCAAAACTAGTATATGTTGGGAGGCCTTCGAATAATTCATATTCTGCTAGATTCATCAAAATATGAATAAGAAATTCAAACTTATCTTTCATAAGATCCTAGTCAATATCATCTTTAGAGAATTCAAAACAGAAATGAATTGTTGGGTGTGGAGCCTAATTATCTTGTTTACTTTGTATCACAAAATTGGACCCCTGTACCTTAAAAGGGGTGGCAACACCGCCCGTAATTAATCGCTGCCGCCCCCTCCCCTGGCGAGGGGTTTCGGGGGCAGTGCCCCCGAAGCTATGAACAGATGTAAAATTTCCTTGTAAAAGTACAGTAATTTCTATTCAATCTGGGTCGTTCGTTAGACAGATGATCTGACGGTAGAAGTTATGTTTAGTTTAGGGTTTTTTTCCCTGGAAGGAAACCCCCTCCCTTTGTATGAGGGTATTGTATTGCGGCTGTGCATGGTATGTGTATTCTTAGAGCGAGAAACAGATAGGGAGACTGTGAGAGAGAACAGAGGATATTGTAGCGGATCTGATGTAGGTTGTGTCTCTTCATTTTATTGGATAATAGAAAGGAAGGACTGGCTATTTGGGGTGCACGTAGCCCAAACTGGGTGAACCACGTATATCTGTGTCTCTCTGGTTTTATGTGTTTTGTGTGCTTGTATTTTCTGCATATTTTATGTGTTTCATTGCTCTATAATATATAATTTTTCTAACAACTGGTATCAAAGCCAAAGGTCTATTTGGCGGATAAACTCGCAGGAAAGAAGGGTTCCTGATTCGAGTGGGAGCAATGGTGGAAGATGGTAAGTTTAGGGTCAAGAAATTTAACGGCCAAAACTTCCAGCTGTGGAAGATGTAGATGGAAGATTATCTGTATCAGAAAGATCTGTACCTACCATTGAGTGGAAAAACAAAGAAGGCAACGGCTATGACAAACACAGAATGGAGCATTCTCGATAAAAAGACACTCGGAACAGTACGGTTGTGCCTTGCGGTGTCATTTGCCTTCAATATTTCGAAGGAAACAACAACATAGGGTTTGATGCAAACGTTGGCGAAACTATATGAAAAACCCTCAGCCTCAAACAAGGTATTTCTTATGAAACGATTATTTAATATGAAGATGTCGGAAGGTGGATCTATTGCAGACCATTTAAATTATTTTAATACAATTACCAGTCAGTTAAGTTCTGTAGGGGTAAAATTTGATGATGAAGTTAGAGCTCTGTTATTCTTGTGCTCATTGCCAGAGAGTTGGAATGGTTTAGTAATGGCCATTAGTAACTCTGTCTCTGGATCTAGTACTTTAAAGTTTGATGATGTTGTCGATGCTATCCTTAGTGAGGAAATGCGACGGAAAAGCTTTGGTGAGACATCAGGTAATGCTTTGAGTGCAGAGTCTAGGGGAAGGAGAATGGAAAGAGGAAAGAGCTCAGGATATCGCAGTAAATCAAGAAAAGGCATATCCAAGTGCAGATCGGGGATAGTGTGCTGGAAATGCAGAAAGAAAGGACACCTAAAGAAAGACTGTAGATCTCGGAAGGGAAAAGAAGGAGACACACAACAAGAAAAAAATCATGAAGCAAATGTGACAGGTGATGTGTTACAAAATGCTTTGATTCTTTCTTTGGAAAATGTTACTGATTCCTGGGTGGTAGATTCAGGGACCTCATTCCATGCCACACCTGATAGGAAATATTTTCATGACTATGTTCAAGGATATTTTGGACAAGTGCGTTTGGGTGATGATAAACCCTATAAAATTGTTGGAATGGGCAAGGTCCTTCTAAAACAGCAGAATGGAAACCAATGGCTACTAAAGGAGGTAAGGCATGTTCCAGATCTAAAGAAAAATCTGATTTCAACAGGGCAGTTAGGCAGTGAAGGTTGTGTGAAAACTTTTACAGATAAAACTTGGAAGGTTACCAAAGGAGCCCTGGTATTAGCAAAAGGCGAAAAGGTTGGTACATTGTATTTATGCAATGGTATTTCTAACTCTTTTAATGCTTTAACTTCCAAAGGAGTAGATGTAACATTATGGCATCATAGGCTCGGACACATGAGTGAGAAGGGGATGAAGATTCTTCACTCAAGAAATTTGTTGCCAGGTTTGAAGAATGTTGATTTTGATTTCTGTGAAAATTGTATTTATGGAAAACAGAAGAGAGTTAGATTTTTCACAGTTGGGAAAGAAAAGAGGAGCGAAAAATTAGAGCTTGTGCATACATATGTATGGGGACCTGCTCAGGTATCATCTCTTGGTGGCTCTCGTTATTATGTTACTTTTATTGATGATGCAACTAGAAAAACTTGGATTTATTGTATTCAAAATAAATTTGATGTATTTGATACTTTCAAGAAATGGAAAGCTTTGGTTGAGATTGAGACAGGAAAGAAGTTGAAGTGTCTTAGATCAGACAATGGAGGTGAATATTACAGCAAAGAGTTTGATAGGTACTGTTCAGAGCATGGAATTCGTAGAGAGAAGACAGTTCCAAGAACACCACAAGAAAATGGTGTGTCAGAAAGGATGAACAGAACAATCATGGAGCGTGCAAGGTGCATGAGATTGCATGCTGGATTGCCTTTACAATTTTGGGCAGATGTTGTAGATACTATTGTTTATCTAATAAATAGATGGCCTTCAAGTTCCTTGGATGGTGGTATTCCAGAGGAAACATGGACAGGTAAAAAGGTAAACTACTCCTTTTTAAAGCCTTTTGGTTGTGAGGCTTTTGTCCATATTTATAAAGAAAATAGAACAAATCTTGAGGAAGAATCAAAGAAATGTACCTTTATTGGATATGGTGTTAATGATTTTGGTTATCGCTTATATGATTATGAAAATCACAAAATCATTAGGAGTAGAGATGTAATATTAAATGAAAAGGTCTTGTATAAGAATCAGTTGCAGGAAAAGAAACAAGAAAAAGAAAGCAAGGAATACACAGTTCTTGATGAGATAACTGAAAAAGTAAAGGTGCCTGAAAATAATAATAATCAACAACCACAGCAGCAGCAACCACCACAACAGCAACAGGCACCTCAAACACCTGAAAGTGGTGTTAGAAGATCTACCAGGATAAGTAGACCCCCTAAACGATACTCTCCTTCATTATATTATTTATTGTTGACTGATTCTGGTGAACCTGAATGTTATGAAGAAGCAATGCAGGTTGAAAGCAGGAAGAAGTGGGAGCTAGCCATGGAAGAAGAGATGGACTCCTTAATGCATAACCGGACTTGGGACTTAGTCAGGTTGCCTGCAGGTAAAACTACATTGCAGAATAAATGGGTTTACAGGCTGAAGGAAGAAGATGGAGGAAAACAGAGGTACAAAGCTAGACTTGTGGTGAAGGGGTTTGCACAAAAGAAAGGTATTGATTTTGATGAAATATTTTCTCCCGTTGTTAAGATGAATTCAATCAGAACTATCTTAAGTCTTGTAGCAGCGGAAGATTTACATCTTGAACAGTTAGATGTAAAGACAACATTTCTCCATGGAGATTTGGAGGAAGAGATATATATGCAGCAACCAGAAGGATATGAGGTCAAAGGGAAAGAAAAATTAGTGTGCAGGTTAAAGAAGAGCTTGTATGGCTTAAAACAGGCTCCAAGGCAGTGGTATCTAAAATTTGACAAGTTTATGTCTGAACAAGATTATACTAGATGTCACTCTGATCATTGTGTTTATCTAAAAAGGAAAAATGATGGCAGCTATATTATATTGTTATTGTATGTAGATGACATGCTTGTTGCAGGGTCTAACATGTAGGAAATAAATGTGCTCAAAAGAAAATTGGCAAATTCATTTGCAATGAAGGATTTGGGAGCTGCAAAACAGATCCTTGGTATGAGAATAACCAGAGATAGGAAAAATCGAAAATTAACACTGTCTCAGAATGAGTACATACAAAAGGTGTTGAAAAGATTTAATATGCACAATGCAAAACCAGTTAGTACACCTTTTGCTAGCCATTTAAAACTTAGTAAGGAGATGTGCCCCAAGACCCACAAAGAAATGGAATATATGTCTAAAGTTCCATATGCATCAGCAGTTGGAAGCTTAATGTATGCAATGGTCTGCACAAGGACTGATATTGCACATGCAGTGGGAGTTGTAAGCAGGTACATGAATAATCAAAGAAAAGAACATTGGATGGCAGTAAAATGGATTCTCAGATATTTGAGAGGTACCACAAATCAAGAATTATGCTTTGGTGGTTCAAACATTGCTCTACAGGGATATGTTGACGCAGATATGGCAGGTGACAGAGATAATAGGAGGAGCACTATAGGATATGTATTTACTGTAGGTGGAGCAACTGTTAGTTGGGTTTCAAAAATCCAGAGTGTTGTTGCACTTTCAACAACAGAAGCAGAGTATGTTGCTGCTACAGAGGCTAGTAAGGAAATTATTTGGTCACAAAGTTTTATGGATGAATTGGGTAAGAAGCATGATATGGGCACATTATACAGTGATAGCCAAAGTGCCATTCATCTTGCAAAGAACTCAGCATTTCATTCTAGGACTAAACACATACATCTCAAGTACCATTTCATACGATCAGTATTGGAAGATGGAGAGTTTAAGTTGGAAAAGATACACAATAGCCAGAATCCTGCAGATATGCTAACAAAAGTTGTAACCATGGAGAAACTAAGAATGTTCTTAGTTTCAATTGGTCTTTAAGGATGACGATGAAGATGAAAAATAGCCAAATCCAAAGAGGAGTCATTGTCCAACAAATGAAGCAACGGTGGAGTTCCTACAATCAGTATCTAAGTGGGAGATTGTTGGGTGTGGAGCCTGATTATCTTGTTTACTTTGTATCACAGCATTGGACCCCTGTACCTTAAAAAGGTGGTAACGTCGCCTGTAATTAATCGCTTCCGTGGGGGGTCCAGGGGGGGTGGCAGCAACTTTATGGATCCCCCCCTGGCAGGGGGTTTCGGGGGCAATGCCCCCAAAGCTATGAACAGATGTAAAATTGCCTTGTAAAAGTATAGTAATTTCTAGTCAATCTGGGCCGTTCATTAGGCGAATGATCTGACAGTAGAAGTTATGTTTAGTTTAGGGTTTTTTGCCCTAGAAGGCAACCCCCTCTCTTTGTATGAGGGTATTGTATTGTGGCTGTGCATGGTATGTGTATTCTCAGAGCGAGAAACAGATAGGGAGACTGTGAGAGAGAAGAGAGGATATTACAGCGGATCTGATGTAGGTTGTGTATCTTCATTTTGTTGGATAACAGAAAGGAAGGACTGGCTGTTCGGGGTGGACGTAGCCCAAACTGGGTGAACCACGTATATCTGTGTCTCTCTAGTTTTATGTGTTTTTTGTGCTTGTATTTTCCGCATATTTTATGTTTTTCATTGCTCTATAATATATAATTTTTCTAACATGAATGAAACGATCATGAAAATCTTCGAGTGATTCATGAGGTGCTTTTATAAGACGCATGATTTTCTATTAAATAAATTTATAGTCATACCTATCAAAGGCGCGATAAATCTCCTTAACAAGATGTTTGAAAGAGTGGATTGAAGCGGTTGGTAACATGTAACATCATTCCTCAACACGTGCTTCAAATGTAAGGATGAACAACTTGTAGGCAATGTCTTCATAATGGATTTTTTGATGAGTGAAAAATTCAAGAAAACAAGATGTGTTCTCGAGAATGGTTGTTCCATACTTGCCATCAAAATTTTAATTAGACAAGTCATGAATTATTCCTGTAGGAACTTTCAGATTTGCAGTTCTGGAAAAACATGTCGAGGTTAAGATTTGGGGAGAACCCATTAATGATAAGGAAAGTTCAAACAAACCGCATGGGCTCAACCTGTCATATAGCCCTCCTTCTAGAACCAAAATTGTTGTTCATGCTGGAACCACCAACATTTGGGGAGTCTCCTTGATATGGAGTCCCAATTAGACCTCACACCATTTGGAGTAGGAACCCCATCCGGAATACGACCCAGTTGCCAAAATACTAGTTTTTAGTGGTATCCCTTGGCTGCGAGAACACATAGAATGATGTATTTGTGATTTTGGTGAAACATGTGTATAGATTTGTGAATATTCAAGTGCAATACATGAGAGGTTCTAACTCAACGAGGGGAAAGTGAGTGAGCCACTCAAAAGCATGTAACAGTACGCAACTTGAAAGGAGCACACAAGCATACAAGGAATCATAAGTTAGCCAGCAAAATAGTTCACAAGATAACCATGATTGAAATACATAACAACATGCATTCAATAAGATTCATACTAATGTAAACAAAATAGTTCATAAGCATTAACATACATGAAATAACATATATTGCAAACATAACAAGAATAGTTCTACTACATTCACAACATTTACATGAAAAAGTTATGACTCTGAGATTTTATTAAAGTGAAAGTACCAAACACATATACAATTTACAAACCACTAGCCCCAATAGTAGAACATGAATCCAACATCTTCTCCAAAGAAATATACTCCCTCTATGCTAACAAAGAAGTCACGACTCTCAACAAAATTACCTAGCTTTCGATCCTAACCAAAGACTCAGCCAAAACCCCTTTACATGAGTTATGAGGGGATATTTATTTATGACTAATGATATGACTAATCATCTCCCCTTTGTGACTCTTGGACATCCCTCATGACTCTTTGACTTCTTTCAACCATGACCTTTGGACTTCATTACAAAATGACTTTTCACATCCCATAATTAACACTTGGAATTTCACTTACAAATTAATTACAAATTGAATATTACAATATTTCTTATAACCATATAAGAAAAAAATCGGTAGAGTCAGCTACGCAATCCTAATACGACAAAAAATATGTCAAGCTTGAGTTTGGGGAAACTTTAGCTTGAACACTTCAACATGTAGCTTCTCGGTCATGTAGTGGTGCTAGGATTTATATTGCACGATGAATTCCCCAAAGTTTGTAATGGAATCAAGCTAGAAGAAGACTCTAGCCTCCATTGCATCCAGGTACATGGCCTTGGGGCCATTCTGAGTGTATTTCTTCAAAAATAGCAACATGGTGTTGATTTTGACAGGGCCACCAATATACTTCTGCATATCACACCTGTTAACCTCCAAATATTCCTGAGCTAGTCCAAGTATTCATCAACCTCCTGTCTAACTTTGTTCTTGTCTTTGGCTTCGGTGAATGAGCCAACTGAAGGGATCTTATGTGACTTCACGATGAAATCCACATTGTTATATAATAGTTCATAAGATGCTTGAATGTTGGCGATGAATGAGCTGATTTGTTTATTTCTCGGGATAAGAATCTAAACCTTTTCCTTTCCTAACTTAGGCTATTGCCTTGTCTTCTTCACCAAGTCGGGAGGTGCACCTTTATGCTGCATTCCCCACTCATGCACAACAACAATGGATGCATGAAAAAACTTGAGAGATTTAGCATTGTCATTTCACTTCTGCTTCTTGTCGTGCAAGTGGAAAACTGCTTTATGCACGGTGACAAGCCCCTCATAAAGGTTTCTCATGGTCTCTCCTAATGCCGATACTTATTCAAATATGGCTTCTTTGAGTTCTTATACATACACCTGTGAGGGAGATTCTTTTTAGACCTTTTCCTGGAGTTGTTCGATTTTTTTCCTTCCTACTTGTAGGTTCTTTGCCATATGTCTATTCTAAGCCATCAAATACTCTATATTTGACTTGGAGGCTTCTGCGAATGCCAATTTGGCTGCAAAAATAGCTTATGAATTCTTCCTAGTGTCCATCACGATCACCTTTTATTTAATAAACGTAGGATGTGTGAGGTCATCTAGGAAGTTATTTTTCCTTGCCTGTACAATATTCTTCTGCAACTCATCATAGGACAAGGTGTATATATCCATTACGAAACCTTCATCAAGAGGAACAATTTCCTCTTCCTCACTTAGAGCTTGCTATGTCGTGGGAAGAGGGGGAGAATTGGTAGTGATATTCTGCATGGAAGGCATGAGATCAACATCTTGGTTTTGCTTCTCTGGTTCTATATCCATATCTTGGATTACTATGATATCTTCAATTTATTGAGAAAGTTACATATCCTTCAACTTCTTGCTCTCTTTTTCAAGTATCTGATTTTTTTCCTCCTCTTTGGATTGCTCTAGTGATGCTTCCTCTTCTTCTTTTCCCACCTTTCTTATTCTTGCCTCTATCTCTCTTCTCGTTCCTTCTATTCGTATTGTTCCTTCTACTTCAATTCTTCCTCATATTACCTCTACTTCCTCTTTCTTACTATTTTTATGGCCTCTTTTAAGATGACTGGGTCTACTTTCCATTTATGGCTATGTTCTTTTGCTGGAGTGAGCACAACCTTCCTCTTACCCTTTTCACGCATTGGGTTGCACCTCACTAACGGTTTTGCTTCCATAATTGCTTCTTGTTCCATATTAACCTGCGGTGTAGCTGTAAAGATGACTGGGCATGGGGCTTGGAGGTATTATAACAATTATTCATCTTTTCCTCCTAGGCCTTGAAAAAGTCTCGCTCGACCAATTGAAATTTATCTTTGCATAGTGTTTCTTATAAACATCCCTTGGATCATACAAATTGTAATCTATGTGATTGAATGCAAATTTCTCTATCTCTTTACCTTCGTTGTCAACAACCTTGATATTATTGATCTTGTGCAATCCAATTTGCAAAGGAAGAGTGGGCCAAGGTGCTTTATTCTTCCTCTGCAACACTCCTATTAAACATGTGGAAAGATGATAAGTTACTTCTTGCATGAACAACTTGTCGGTGGCAAACCTGGGTAAAATATTTGGAGACTTCTCACCACCAAACATTCTGAGGTAAGTGCCATTTGGTGCGGCAAACCAATTGGCCAGTTCTGAAATTGCTTCCAATGCCTCATGGGACATGCAAGGTGGATCTTCCTCATAGATCATCTTATACAATGGGATGAGGAAGTGATATGTCAACTTTTCCATGACTCCTTTGTAGCTAAACTCTGAAAGAAACTTGTAGTACTAAATGTGTACAACAGGTTCCTTTGGTGACCAAGTCCAACTCATGCCAGGAAAAGAGTTCTGAGCACAGATCTCATCTTGCAAGTAAGAAAACATGTAGAACTCGAATTGCTTACCCTTAGGAGGGTCCTTGGAATTAGTCACATGGATTTTCAATTTTTGAGCCAACAAGTCTGACCAATTAAATGGTTTTCGTTATTCCACAATATGATGCAACAAAAATGCCCAACCTTCAGGAAAGGTCTCAGTACTCTTTTAACCATATATACAACAACATAGAACTATCAAGTATTGAAATTACTTCCTGAGAGATTTGGTCTTATAAGTTTTGTTGGGTATCTAGCGTAATTTAGATGGTTCGTTCACCCAACATTTATCAACATTCTTCGTACTTAGGTAACTGATGACTGTATAGAAGCGAGAAACCATGTAGGCTTCTAGTAGAGACAAATGATCCATACACTGAAAATCATGTGAAGCAATCCTTTTTCCACTGGCACTACTAAGAATCATGGTATTTGCATCATTGTGTGACATGATCTAGTTGACAATATATGTGCAAGGAAAGGCTGGATACTTGCATGCAATTTGTGTAATCCTAAATTTTGGACATTGATGTAAACATGTCTGTCTTCAAGATCTTGTTTGTAGTTGGTTGTTTCAAATACATCTTTCATTGTGTGCCATGTAATGTATTAATATCTCTCAATAAACAATTGAGTGTTTGAGAAAGATAGCATGGTGACTGGGATGCTTTCAACTGCTTCACCCATGTTGCTTTCTATGGTGTCTTTGGAGGCAGATCTATTTGGTGCCATGATGAAAATAAATGATAGGGAGAGATAACCTCAAACATTGCAGTACATATTTCACAAGATGCACTCATGGAAAACACAATTAGATCAATCAAATAGTTTATTCAGCAAGATAAAGGCATCAACTCACACAATGAGAGGAAAAATTACACAATTCCTGGGCTGAAGGTGAGAGGTTCGGATCTTCAATTGTGCATTGTGTAGTCTCAGTAGACAAGATGGCAACTATAAGGCTTGAGACTGTGTAATGTGCAGCCCCAATTGGGAAGATTGAGGGAAAGAAATTTGCATCCCGTAGTCCTAGTGGCCAGGGCAGGAGGTTGAGGCTTGTGACTGCATAATGTGCAGTTGGGCAAGCTAGTGATTGTGAATTGTGTAGTCTCAGAGGCCAAGCTCGAAGCTTTCCTCTTGAAGATGCGAAATGCGCAGTTGGGGAGGTAACTTCTGGGCATGATTATGCATATCTGCCTGGGAAGGGGAGTAAACAATGAAAAATATGAGTGATGGGGAAGGAAAGAAAATAGATATGGATAAGGGGAATATAGATCAGTGAAAATTAAGTGTTTGAATCCAACATGAAGAGGAAAAACAAACATGCAAAAAATGGCCCAGAAGCGGAAACTGCTAGTAGGGAAAAAGCAAGAACTCAATGTGCCACTTGGAAAATGTAAACGAAGGACCAAACCAACACTTGTACAAGATAATATCAGTTGAAACTCCAACTACTATAAAAATAAACATCCAAAACAACACTTATATAAGAAAAAGCGACAAAAAACGACACATTCAAAACTTGCCCGAAAAAGTGCCGCAAACTTAGGCGAAAGTTCCTTGATATCATGGGGAAGGTTAGAGCTCCAAAATTGAGCTTGAAAATGAGCTCTAGGGGTGTCTATTAAATATATCTAGGCATGTTATGGTTTCTGATGCACTTACATACCTAAAATCAAGGAAAAAGCGCCACTTGTCTAAAACTCATAATTAACAACTTAGTGTACATAACCGGACATTAATTGGGAAATGCCTATTTTTTAGGAGTGCCAATGCTTCTTTTTTTTGGAAACTTCCTGTTCACACTAGAAGAAAGGAATGTACAATTCCCAGGCTCAAAGGATTATGAAATTCCTTTCCTTAGTGAATTGTGCAGTTTATGAGGGGAAGAGAAGATCTTGCGCAGTTTTTGAGCTCAAGACTAGTCCACCTTCCATAATTGCATAGTTCATATCCTCAACGCCTAGCGCAATTTCCAGAAGTAGTGGATTGCATAGTTCCAAGACGGAAGACCAACATTGCTGCAAGGTCAAGATAGGAGATGGTTTGTGCTTTGAAAAGTTCAGATGAAGGTCAAAACAAGACATCACAAGCACTGCATGAAAGGATAAGTCTTCAACATTGGCATGAATACTTGTTGACAATGAATGATGAGCTCCTGTGGACAGAAGGTGGGCTCCAAAATCAATGCATGGTCAAAATTTTGGAGGGTGTTGAGGGTCAATATGGGAATCTATAATGTAAATGAAACAAGGGAATAAGAAATAATTGTGAAAATGAAATTGGTTTTCATTAATGAAAATATGTGAGTTTTTTCTTTTTGAAAAAAAATCAAAAGTTTTATATGGCATGAATATCAAATAAATTACAATATGCATTAAAAATTTATTAAGAAAAATTCACTTTAGTAAGCTAAGAAGTTAGATTCAACGCTTTGATCTCTAGAATGTTGGAACAAAAAGAAAATGTAAGTTGATGAAGTTACCATAATTATCGTTGATGAGAGATTGCCTACCCTAATTAATTAATAGGAAAATAGAAAAACTAGTTAATCAATGGATGGTGCATTCATACTTCTCTACAATGTTTGGTGAAAATTGAAATGACCAGTGACTCATGAGGATTTGAGACAACCAACCCATCTGAGTTCAAATATGGTAATAACAACCAGAATTGGCCATAGAGATGACATCACTGCCAAGTTCTTCCAAGTTTTATGGAATGATACATTGTTGAAGATGTTGAAACAATTTTCTTCAATGGAGGCTACATCCGTGAAGCTTTATCATGCAAATGATACATGGCAGAGTGGCTAAATTCACACAACAAAAGGAGATTAATATGTATCAAAATGCAAAATAATTTATGTTAATAAGAAGCACATCAATCAACTAATAAGAGCATCATCCTAGTTATGTATTGGGATCTAGTCACATAGTGAGTAAGGAGGCATTGTGGCTTCATGTATGCAAAGCCTAAGGTTCTTTTTCCTAGGAAGCCAACAAATAAACTCACTCATTTTTTTAAGAAGAGATCACAAACCACAATGTGATGTTTAAGATGTAGGTTCATGCCATATAGGCACACACATACTGGGAACTCTATGAGGTCATCCTTCACCAACACCTTTTCAGGCTCAATAAAACACACTTCCAAAAGAGTATATTGAGGTGTCACCTAAATTCACATGGAAACAAGAGATAAATGTATGTAAAAAAAAAGCCTTGTAAAATAACCATTGCTAGCTTGAAGCCTATCGTTTAGTTAACAAGAGCGTTATTGGAGGTGGGAAATGACATCTGATCACATAACGAAGAAGGAGGCATCATGGATTGACGTATGTAAATCCTGAGGTCACTTATCCTAGGAAGCCAATGACTGGGCACACCCATTCTCTTAGAAGAGACCATAAAATACATTGTGGCACTTAAGATACAAGTTCAATCCATGTGACAACTCACAGTGATACATAAATTTGAGTGCTCAAGCTCATTCTGACCTTTAGGAATAAGCTTGCAAGGTTGAATCTTACCCTTGACAAGCAAAGGTGACATGCATTTTGCACATGGCTAGTTATATTTATGCTGATATGTGTGTCTATTTTGGAATGGGGCTTTCAAAATTTTAATTTGATAGGTGGATGGTATGGATTTAACATCCACCTAATATTCTAGAATATTCTTAGCAGTATACAAAACCCAAAGGTTAAAATTTATCTCCAAAGTAGTTATGTCCTCTTTGCCTTTTTAATTAAATTGATTAATTAAAAAAATGCCATATGAAGCTAGTTATAATTTTTTGGGCATGTGGTATTGACAAGTCATGGTATTGTAACAAAACTTATATACATATCAAAAACCTTGACAGTAAAGTCGAGGTAAATCTCCATGGTTAGTAATCTTGTTTCATGTTTTTTTTTCAAATGTATATATGTTTAACTTATATATTAGTTATCTTTAAAATTAATATAATAAATATAGTTTAAAATAAAGTTATAATTTAGTTAGTTTTATTGATTTTTTAATTTTAGTAACATAAGATGTATCACGAAATAAGTGTTTTGATTCTTATAATGGATTCATGCCTATATTTGTTTACCAATCATTTAATTCATGTGGTTGTGCTAAAAATATACCTCATAATGACCAATAATCGTAATAATTACGATGTAAAGCGTACTTATTTGAAAACAACATTCCTAAATAGTTACGTGTACCATTCTGCACCCTTTATTTAAATGTTAGACGATTCAAAGAATCTCTACCTTACGATTAAATAATTAGTTACAAGAATAGTTACAAAATAGTTACAAAAACACTGAGTCTTTCTCAGTGCATGAGGTTGTGGACCTGATGAGTTCCTAGATAAGTCATCTTCCTCCTCAAATTCAGTACAAAAAAGTTGCTGGCCATGGTTTGAATGCCCAGGGACTTGCAAAAAATCCCAAGCTCGATTATTTCTGTGTGAAATATTTGAATGAGTATCAGACCATCAAGGCCAACAATTGCAGAAAATGAGTGTATTTGAAGAATGGCGATGGATCCTTTGTTGAGCACCGTGCAGCAGCGGCTTGTCGTGCCAGACGATCTAGAGAAGCTCCTCAACACTCCAACTCACTCTTATGTGTGTGACACGAAGGCCATGGCTTCCACTCCTGTGGATGTTAAAGAATACCCACGCTCCTACGCTTTTATAATCGACATGCCCGGCCTCAAATCCAAGGACTTCAAGGTATCTCAAAGCATTTAAATATCCTTCCAGATGATCTTCCAGTTTTTTTCCCTTTATTTTTTTGTTGTCTTTAGCCTCGTTTGGGTGCCTAATAGGATTTTATTGATATGTGTACTGCTTAGTGCTGCGAAGGTTCAAGTTGAAGACAAGAATGTTCTAAACATCAGCGGCGAGCGGAAGAAGAAGGGGAGGTCAAATACATTCACATGGAGTGTAGGGTGGGTAAATTCATGAGGAAATTCACTTTGCCTGTTGACTGCAACCTAAGGCCATTTCTGCCACCTGTTAGGATGGAGTCCTGATAGTTACGGTTCCTAAGCTTCCCCGGCCGGAGCCAAAGAAACCTAAGACTATTGAAGTTAAAATTGGATAAATCCTCGGCAGCGTATGCAATGTTGGGATTTTGATGTGAATTTTGTAGGATTTTGTTGTCTATGTTCTTGCTAGGTTTTGCAATTTTTTGTTTCCATGCTTGAAAAATATGACACTAAGAAATTTATGAAACCGAACTGCTGCCATATGGGTAAACATTTTCTATACCTTTGTTGTATATCGTCTTTTTGGTCAATGGCAGAGCAGGGCTATCAATCTCTTTTAGTACTCTGGTATTAAGGTGTTTTTCTTGTTATCTAAATATAATTTTACTGAGAAATCTATGCATATATGAGTAAATATTTTCTATATTGTTGCTGTATATCGTGCTTTTTCTCAACAGCAGATCAAGGTTGTCCATCTCTTTTAATACTCTGATATTCAGGGGTTTTCCTTGTTACCTAAATATAATTTTTGTGCTGTAAAGCTTTTGGACCTTCCACCAGATCAATTTCTTGCAAGTTTTTAAGTTGAAACAAACAAATGATTCTTTTTAAATTAATTTTATTCAAATATTAATGTTCATATTTTCTTCAAATATTAATGTTCAGATTTTCTGTTTAATGGGAATTGGGTACTTTGAAATATATGGATTCCCTGTAAAAGTGCTTTCGGTATTTTCCAAAAAAAAAATGCCAAATGAGAAATCGGAAAAAAGTTATAACATCTCATATCTTATTATAATATAAGGTGTTTTAAATTAATTTTATTCAAATATTAATGTTCAGATTTTTTGTTAATGGGAATTGAGTACTTTGAAATATATGGATTCTCTGTAAAAGTGTTTTCGATATTAAAAAAAATCCATTCATTAAAGTTAGAAAAATTTACAAAGCCATGGATCTAAATGAAGGACCTCAACCCTTCACACACCAATACAAAAACTCCGATAGTATGATCCCTGAGGTCCTTTGATCTCAATCTACCCAAAATGCACAATTCTCCTAAATTTCCAAATCATTTTCAGATTTGAGGAAAATGAAAACTCATTCACTCAAACAATAAGGAGAATGAATATTTACTATTTTCAAAGTATAAGAATCATCAGGTAATATCTCATTTGTATTTTGGAGATCAAAATTACCCAATTTTACCTTGTAATCATCATTTCACTATCTTGTATTGACCTCCTAGTTGGACAAATATGAGATTGGGGGATTGGTTTTGATCCACCCAATACTTTTTCTTTTTTCTTTGTACAAATATTTAGAATGATATCATAGCAGAGGGTTTTTATTATTCATTTTGTAATAGGTTTTGGGAATGGTAGTTGACTCGGAGCCTAGTTGTCGATTCCTGTAATTTCTTACACACAAAAACAGTATAAAAATTCTTGAACTTCTACAAATTATTGTTTCATGAATTTCAATGTTGATGGAAAAGTGGGTAGACACTAGTGTAACTCTCAACTAGAGATTATAGTGGTGGCTATCATAATCTTGTCTAGCCTAGTTGTCGATTCCTTTAATTTCTTACACACAAAAAACGGTATAAAATTTTTTGAACTTCTACAAATTATTGTTTCATGAATTTCAATGTTAATGGAAAATATAATCTACTTTTGCAAATTTTTAGTCAACAGCATTGAATTTTATCTTTAGAGTGTAAAAAACCAATATGTACTTTTTTATTGTTTAATATGTTTGAATGTCATAGAGAGTGGATAGAGTCATTTTTACCATCAAAGTTACAAATAGTAACTTCAACTAAGAAATTATCATGGAAAATAATGGCTACCACTACGTGTGTGAACTTTGCAATGTGTTTCCTTTTCTATGTTATTGCTTTACAGTGTTTCCTTTGCAACAGATATGGTGCAATTGCTAGTTAAATATAATTGCATATGAAAAGTAGGAGTTAGTTACATACTCGCTCCCCTTAATGATTACTTATCTCAATATCCATTCATTGGGGTCTTCATCTCCTCTACCTCTGGTCCAACCTAGCGCTTTCACTTCATACCTTGACCATGCAAACATCACCAACCTATCGATATGTTAGGTAAACTTGACTCGGGATAGTAGTTTTGGGCACATGGTATAATGTACCCATGATATCACTGCCAAAAGTATTGCATGTGATGGAGCCTATAAAAGGTTGGAAAGATTTCATTGTAATGTAGGCCTGGAGGTGAAGAGTAAAGGCTCACTTGGCCGGATTGGCCAGAGTTTTGGCCAATGATTAATAAAATTTTATTAGTTGGATTTTGCTCCAGATTTGAAATTAGCTCTTTTTATATTGATTTTTCACCTTTATAAGTATATTTTTATATTGATTTTTCACCTTTATAAATATATATATTATTTCTGCATTAAATTCTAACCACTGGTATCAGAGCCAGGTTTAAGGCTACTTGCAGGATCGTGGATTGTTTTATTAACTAAGATCGTTCAGTCATTGTGGAATGATAGTGATTTGATTGGATATGTCAGATCTGGTGTTTGAAGATCTAGATCTGCGTGTGAAGGAGACGTATATAAAAGATCTCGGCCTCAAAGTCATTGCTGCCACCACCCAATATCTAAATCTAGATTTCTGGCACCACCCAATATCTAAATCTAGCAAATCTAGCAGGTCTTCAACCACAATAATGCATTCCAACCATTAGTGTCTTTTAGCCAGTGGTATAATCGAAGTGATCCCTTGTAAATCTCGCAGCAGTTCATTTTCATGGATGAGGAGAACTTTCCTTGAGATTTCTGCCCTTGACATAGTGAAGAATACGCTTAACAGCAAGAAAGTGATCTTCAGTTGGAGCATGCAAAAATTGACTAACAGAGTTGACAGCATGAGCAATGTCTGGGCGCGTGATGGTCAAGTATTGTAGTGCTCCAACGAGAGACCTGTAAAGAGTGGGATCAGAAAACAGAGGGCCATCAGCAGACAAGTGTTGGGAGACAACCATGGGAGTATGGACAGGTTTACTGTCAAGTAACTGAGCGCGAGTAAGAATATCCCGTGCATATTTCAGCTGACTGAGAAAGAGACCTTCTGCAGTTGGCGAAGCTTCAAGGCCAAGAAAGTAACTGAGAGGACCCAAATCTTTAGTGGCGAACACAGAATTGAGTTTACAAATAAAGCTGTCAAGAAGAGAGGTGTTTTTGCCAGTAACAATAATGTCATCAACATAAAGAAGCAAATAGATAATGTCAGATTTCTTATGAAAGACAAATAGAGAAGGGTCAGCCCGGCTGCAATAGAAACCAAGTTGAATAAGAAAAGAGCTGAAGCGCTGGAACCAGGCACGAGGAGCTTGCTTGAGACCATATAGAGCTTTCTTTAACAAACATACATGATTAGGAAAGCGGGATCAATGTACCCAGGCAGCTGTTCCATATAAACATTTTCAGTGAGAGTGCCATTGAGGAACGCATTCTTGACGTCAAGTTGACGAATAGACCACTTGTTGGTAATAGCAAGAGAAAGCACAACACGGACAGTAGTGGCCTTGATAACAGGACTAAAGGTGTCGGTGTAATCAAGACCAGGTACCTGGGTATATCCTTTGGCAACAAGGCGAGCTTTGAATCGCTCAATGGATCCATCAGGAAGATATTTGGTCTGGAACACCCATTTGGAGCCCACAATATTGGTGTTTGCAGGTCGAGGAACCAAAATCCAGGTGCAATTATTTTGCAGAGCGTGAACTTCTTCATCCATGGCAGCAAGCCAGGCAGGATTCTTAGTAGCAGATTTGAATCCTTTAGGTTCAGTGGAGGCAAGAAGAGCAGAAAGAAGTCCAGATGAGCCCAAGACACCAAGGTTTGCTGGATGACGAGTTTTGAAAATACCAGCGTTAGCTCGTGTGATCATAGGGTGAGACCCTAGCGAAATTGTTGGCGCAGGAACATGAGGAGCGGTCTGTGCCTCAGTGGGAGGTGGACTAGAAGCTGGTGGTGATGAAGAGGGACCTGCAAAGGAATCAGTAGCCTGCAAAGATTCTTCCACTGGATCAGTACAGATAGCACATGGGTTAAATCCGGATTGAGTAATATGCGGAGAATGTGGTGCAGGGGATGACAGAGGAGGGTCAGTATGTAAAATACGAGGTTCCAGAAAGTGGGAAAATTGTAGAGAAGAAAGGGGTTGAGCATGAGAGGTATCGATGAAAGGGAAATGATTTTCATCAAATTGAGCGTGTCGGGTGATATAAAGCCGAGAGGTGACGGGGTCAAGGCAATGAAACCCTTTATAAGAGGGACTGTAACCCAAAAAAATGCAGGGAATGCTGCGTGGGGAAAATTTGTTAGGCATATAAGCACGTAAACAAGGATAAACATGACAACCAAAGGGATGGAAATTTTCATAATTTGGAGAAGAACCATATAAAAGTTCAAACGGTGACTTACCTCCAAGAAGCGGTGTTGGCAACCGATTGATGATGTAAGCTGCAGTGCTGAAAGCATCAACCCAGAAGCGAGGAGAAAGGTGAGAGTGAAAAAGAAGGGCTAGGCCAGTCTCGGTCACGTGGCGGTGTTTGCGTTCAGCACGACCATTTTGGGCGGGTGTATAGGGACAGGAAAGCTGATGGTGAATGTCGGCTGTACGAAGATGAGTTTGAAAGCTAGTGCTAGTGAATTCACCTCCGCCATCACTTTGAAAAATTTTAATGCGAGCAGAATATTGAGTTTCCACAAATTTTTGAAATTGAGTGAAAACATTATAAAAGTTAGATTTGAATTTTAAAGGATAAAGCCAAGTGAATCGTGAATAATCATCAATGAAAATAACATAATAGACAAACCCCAAATTGGATTTGACGGGGGAAGGGCCCCATAAGTCGCAATGAATAAGATCTAATACATGAGACAACCTATGTTCATTACGTGAATAAGGCAAGCGATGATTTTTCGCAAGTTGACAGGTACTGCATAATGTGGGAGAGGGCGATGAAGACGTAAGATAAAGAAGTCCTTGTTTATTTAAATGCGAAATAACAGAGTGATTTACATGTCCAAGGCGAGCATGCCATAAATCATAGGAAGCATGTAAAGATTTATTTTTAAGGACAGAAAAGAAAGCAGAGTTGCTACGCTCCAGCACATATAGGCCGCCATCTCTCTTACCGGTTGCTACCACCTTTCCCGTTTGAAGATTTTGAATAGAGAAAATATTATTAGTAAAAGTAACAGATAAGGGAAAATCAGAGGTTAATTTACTAATTGACAGAAGATTTTTGGTGAGATGGGGAACAACCAAGACATCTAATAAATGAATATTTGGAGTAGGAGAGAGGGTACCAATATGTGTAATGGGTAAGGAGGCACCGTTTCCCACAATTACAGAATCCTTACCATTGTACTGAGTGGACTGGTCCAAGTGAGATGGGTCATTAGACATATGGGCTGAAGCTCCAGTGTCCAAGAACCAATCAGAGACCGCTGCATCATTGAGAGAACAGGAACTGGTGAAGGCTTCGGAAAGATGAGCAGTTGACTCACTGCGGACATACCTCTGATTGCAGCGATCAGCATAATGGCCATCAAGGTGGCAGATTTGGCAGCGGGGAGGGCGACGTCCTGGACCAGAGGAATGACGACCACGATTTGCAGAGTTACAACGACCACGATTTGCAGGGGTTTGGCCACGGAAGTTGCGGAAGGAGCTGCGCTGGGTTGACCGTTCAGGACCACGACTCACAGCTGTGAACGCGGCAGCAGGAGGAGCAGTGGGCTCGAGTGACTTTTGGAAAATCTCAAAGCTCTCAGCTTTGGAAACTAGGTCGACAAAGCTGGGAAGAGGCGTGAGCGCCATCTGCGCAGTGGAGAAGCTGGAGAAATCAGTGCCGAGGCCGCGGAGAAACCAGTGCACCTTATCAGTGCCATCAACGGGCCGACCAATTGCATGAAGGTGATCGCAGAGGGCTTTGAATGCACGAGCATAGTTGGCAACAGATTTGGTGCCGCGTTTCATCAGCTGAAGTTCATCCTTGAGATGGATTTTGTGGGCCTTCGAACGGTGGTTGAAGGTGTTCTCCAGAGCAAGCCAAACCTCACGTGCAGTAGAGAGGCCAACAACCTCTGCCAGGGCTTCCTCGGTGAGGGAGGAACGAAGAAGGCAGAGAAGACGTTGATCTGCAGATTTCCACTCTAGGTGCTTGTCATTGGGTGTCTGAGAAGTAGCAGGATTAAACTGAGGGGGCGGTACGATGGTGCCATCAACATAACCCAACAAATTTTGACTCTCAAGAAGAGGAAGAAGTTGACTCTTCCAAAGGAGATAATTGGTGGAGGAAAGTTTAATGGTGATCATATGAATTAAGGTGTTGAAAGGAAGAAGGGAGGTTTCGGTAGCCATGGGGAGGAAAGGATAGAACAACAAAAAAAACTGGCAGAAGGAAGCAAGAAACAAGCTGCAAACCACTACCTAAAACTTCAAATTGAACGTTCCTTGTTCTTGCAAGCTCAATCAGCTCCGAACACAGGTCAACAGCAGCTCAATAGCTCTCGGATGGCAGTTGTCTTCTTTCTCCACACTTGACCACCGATCAACCTTCAAACTGCACACAAACAGAACCTGAAATCTGATACCATGAGAAGGTTGAATAAACCACCACACTGTAATTGTGGTGAGGATTCTTATTTATAATTAAACAGAGATAATTACATACTAATTTCATATCAATTAGCAGAGAAATTTACATAATTTACTCCTAGAATTAAGGGACAGTGCTGTCATGAATGTCAGGCCTTAATTTCTGTATGGCAGGCCTTTGATGAAGGCAAATTATCCTCAACAACTAAGATCGTTCAGTCATTGTGGAATGATAGTGATTTGATTGGATATGTCAGATCTGCGTGTGAAGGAGAGGTATCTCGTCAGATCTGATGTTGAAAAGGGCCATAACCGAAGGTTGATGTGTTCAGAAGGACGCTTCTATTGAAAATATTTTATTTGGCGCAGTGGTTGGATAGATTTGATCTCAGATCTAAAAATAATTCATAATAACGCGATCAGACTTTGGGTTGGAAGTAGCGTATGTAAATATGAATTGCATGGCTGGGAAGCCAAGCAGAGCATTGGCAGGCTTGAAAAGGATGATTGTGAGGATGTAGTCTCACAGCTTCCATCTCAGGATGAAATCAATCGTGCAGCGTAGGTCTTCTCATGCAAGCAGAGTACTACAAGGAGGTAGTGTTGACAAAGGACTTCGATGAAGGATCGTATGACCTGGAAGTGCGCCGGCTGTCAACGAGAAAGACGTCTTGGTGTTGAAGGAGAGAAACTTCAGAGATGTCGTGAGCAAAAACCATTATTCTCTAGTCGAGTTTTATGCGTCATGGTGTGGAAATTGCCAGCACTTGGCTCCAGAGAAGGCTGCTACTGCAACTGAGTTGAAAGGGGATCGTTAGTTCATCGTGCTAGCAGAAGCCATGGCCACGACATTGAGGTTTTCTTCTGCATTTGCAGGTACCAACGATTTCTCTTTTGCAGGCCAGTGTTTGAGGGGATCCCAATTGTAGGGTATTGTAAAGCCCAAACAAAAGAAGGCAAAAACCGGTGCTTTGAATACGAGGTTCGAAACTCATTCAGAAGAATCCCCTATTTCTCTTAACAAGTCAAAGGGAGCCACCCTCACCTCTCTCGAAAAGGTAAAGGCCTCTTCTACAAATCGACACACAAAGGAGAAAAGGGCGTCGAGATTTTGAATGAGAAGTGTTGAGAAGGTTTAGAGAGGCATGGAACATCATATCTCTAGCACACTCAATCTGGGTGAAGTACTCCGCTGAGGTGCGTGTATGTAATGTGAGACAAGATGAGTGTTGTTTTGAATAAAACCCCCGATGAAGTGGAAAGTGGCAACAACGGTCGTGATATGGCTAACGATTGTGGATGAGCCAAAATTCTCCAAGAATACATTTGTTAATAGGTGAATGGGAAGCATTATAGGCTTGTTTTGGAAAATGAGTCGTTGATGGAAGCATACGTTGAAGCAAATATGTTAGAGTTAGTACAATGCGGGAAAAAAAAAAAAAAAACTCTTATGAAGTGAAAAGATGGTGTTTGTCGACTAAGATGTTGTTGTGCATGTGTCAACATCCATTGATAGTGAGTTGCTACTTTAGCAAGAGAAGATCCTGTGAAAGAGATCCAACATTGATTGCAAGTTTTGAGGCAAATAAGAGCAGTTTGTAATCAAGGGTTTTGGTAGATCGAAGAGAGCTTGTTAAAGTGAGAGAGAATATGTGCCCCTCATTAATTAATTAATGAACCATGTATCTCAACAGAACTCCTAGAGGATTAGTGTATTCCAGTAGATGGGTTCCTTTTATATGGACATTGATTTCATATGTATAAAGACAACAACAAGGGTAAACAAAAAAAATATTGTAATGGAGTCAAATTTTATTGCATGTAAATGGGCATATTGCTGTAAGACCTAGTATGGCAGGGGTACCCCTAAGTAATCATTGGTAAAGTTTGGGTTAGATCTAGGTGATAGGGGGGATATCAAGTTAACAACTACCGTAGGTAAAACTTTGAGGGGGAAAAAGGCTAGAGTGAGTGGGGTTGTCTCACTTAGGAGTTTTGGCTAGATTTAGTCAAGAAACCCCAAGTCAAGTTTAAGGGGGGAATTGTTAGGTAAACTTGACTCTGGATAGAGTCAAAGTTTACTAAGGTAAATAATAGTGGTTTTGGGCACATGGTATAGTGTACCCATGGTATTACTGCCCATGGTATTGCATGTGATGGAAGGCTCACTTGGCCGGATTGGCCAGGGTTTTGGCCAATGGTTAATGAAATTTCATTGGTTGGGTTTTCCCGGATTTGGGTTTTCCGGATATAAACATGTTTTTATGTTTATGATTTGTTGATGGCTCCTTTTATGGTGATTTTTCCTCTCGAGTAAATATATTATTTCTACAGTAAATTCTAACACTATATCCATATAATGGAATAACCATTCACCAAAATGCACCTAACCGTTGGTTCACTAGGATTTCCTTCATATACATGGTTCATTCAAACTATTGATGAAATCCCCTTTAATGTAAAATCACACCTTTAGAGTCTACAACCAACAATAGTTTGAAATCCCCTTTAATGTAAAATTTCACCTCTAGAGTCTACAACCAACAATATTGTACTCTTAGAGAGCATCCAACCAATATATGGGCCCCTAATATAAGCCTTAAAGAACTCCCTAATAAGGCCACCGAAATAACCTAGACAAGTTACCGAGCCATTAGGGACACATGATAAAGGGGTATGCATACCTTTCTAAGTCTTACATAATTACATCGTTTTAATGTTACATAGATATGGTTACATACAACACACTCCAACTCAGGGAGGCACCAAGTATAAACCTTCAAGAACCATTAAATAAAAATAATACATATAGAACTTAATTTTTCCACCATTGTCTAACCTATGCTACTCCCACAACCAATATTCTCTACTACCATAACATCACTACAAGAATTGTCTCCTGCTTCTCTTAGACCAAGATCCAAAGAACTCCCTATTGTATCTAAGATCTCTCTGTGCTCCCTATTGCAAACTCACCATTCCTCTTCCCTTTACATAAATATCCATCATCACATACTAGCTAAAAACCAATTATACCATTGATAGATACCTCAAATTAACCATGAACTTTTTGTACTCTGGGGCCTAACATTAGTCTGACCTCGAAGATTAAGTAACTAAATATTCTATGGGCCTACTTCCATATACTTAGATACAGGGGTGCCATTTGTTGTACCCACTAGTTAGGTAGGAAATTAGTATGGATACAAAATGTATCCATCTCAGTCTTAGATTTCTACAAATTCCAGTGAGGACTTATAGTGCGCCACTTGAAAAATAGTTCATGGAGAAAAACATGTATCTAGAACTCATTTTCGGCTACAACACTTGTTCTAAGTAAACTCAAGAAAGACTTTTCCATTGCAAAAGTACTATAGTGCTACAAAATACCAGCAAGAGATACTTGGCACATGTGATATGAAAACTATCCTCCTTTGCATTTGTTTGCATCTTCAACATCTTTATCTTAATCATTGGTATCTCAATTCAATGATTATCTTGGATCTCCTTATTTTATCTGTCATTTGTGAGAGTTGTGAATTCCAACAAAATAAATTTCCTCTAGTATTTAAGTTTTTAATCTCAATATCTTCATTAACTCCAAGAGACTTTCACCGTAACAAAAAACTAAGCAACAAAGTATGCATAAGAAACCATGTTATCAACTAAGTTCATACCTCAGCAATCAAACTACTAACACACCAAAAATACTTAAATTCCATAGCTCAGGCTTGTATAATCACAATTCTAATAATACTTTCGCGCATCTTCTTGTGTTGCTCCCAACCATCATCTTCAACATATTATATTCTTTTTTTCTTCTTCTTATTTATTTATGTATTTTAAATTCAAATCCCTATGGAGCTCTGTGTCCATGGGATATATGTCATTCTTGCACTTTTTCATGGCCTCCCTACGAGGCAACAATTAGAGCTAAAAGTGAGTATTGAGGTGATGCCTGAATTCATACAACAAAAGGATATCAATGTATATGAAAAAAAAGTCCTACAAAACAATCACTGCTAGCAAGAAGCCCATTAGTCAGCTAACAGTCTTGCCCATCCAAGTCAGGTACAAGCATCTAATCACATAATGAGGAGGTAGGCATCACAGCTTCATGCATGCAAATCCTAAGGTTGCTTTTCCTAGGAAGAGAATGACTTGACACATCTGTTTTCTTAGAAGAAACCATAGACCACATCGTGATGGTTAAGATGGAATTTCAAGCCATGTAGGCACTCACACATCGGGCACTCTATTAGGCCATCCTTTTCCAATACCTTCCTAGGCTCAAGAAAACTCATTGCAAAAAGAAAGTATTGAGGCGTCACCTAAATTGCATGGTAAAAGAATATTAACATATGTCAAAACAAAGTGTTGCAAAATGACCATACTAGCAAGAAGCCCATCTATTGGCTAGCAAGAGAGTCATTCAGGTTAGGTACTAGTATCCAAGCACATGGTGAGGAAGGATACATTATGGTTTGACATATACAAAGCTTGAGGTTGCTCATCCCAGGAATCCAACAATTGGACACACTCATTTTGACATAAGAGACCACAAACTACAATGTGACACTTAATATGCGGGTTCAAGCCATGCATGCACGTTTAGAGTGATAAACAAATTTGAGTGTGCATGCTCCTTCTCATGTTTAGGAATAAGGTTTCAAGGACAAATATCAAACTAGAAAAGCAAAGGTGACATGATTTTTGCACATGACTAGTTTTTTTTGTTTGTTGTTTTGTTTTGTTTTGGTTCATTGTAATAGCTACATCCATGAACATCTAATCACTATTATGTGGAATTTCATGACTAATTATATTTATATGTCGTGGAGAGAACCAAAAACAATGTAGGCATTTGAAAAGAGATAAACCTAGATTTATGTCAATCTTGTTTGCCTTTGGTCATTGACCTGCATCTATGGTTTCTCATTTTCTTATCCATTGTTAATTTCACTCTTTAATCTATAATTGTATTTACCTTTGGCTTGTGACAAATTAAAACTATGCATTTTGGATTTATCCGTGTCTTCAGATACCTTTTACATTTTATTGCTAATGGAAGTAAATCATAAATATATATGCATGTCTTTTTCTTTATTATGCTATTGGGAATGCTTTGAATGTGATTTGTGTCCCATCAGAGTTTTGTTACATCGTGTCTCTAGATTGCCATGTGAATTTGATAATAGAATGCTAATTTCGTGGGGTCTAAGTAGGATGGTCATCATGATCACTTTGAATTTAAATTCACACACACATATATTAATTTTCTATGTTCCCGTTTGCTTGTCCAGTGCCAGTGAATACAAATTTCTTCTCACATTATCGTGTATTTAAGTGGTTGTGTCTTACTTATTTTCATTGTGGATGATGATAAGAACATAGAATCATTTTTTTGTTTTATTGCAATTTATTTTGTAATGTCCTCATTTCCAGTTTTCCTTTCATGGGAGTGATATTTCACTATCAGTGGGCTTGGATGGTTTTGGAGGAGATTTATGGGTTTGAAGGGGACCACTCACAACATTTCATCATCATGTCAATTCCACACAATTTATTCTTGGTTCCACTACATTCCAACAATTCTTATAAAACAAGGTTATTAATGAGCATATCTTAATTAAATATGGTGAAGGTGTCATTTTGGGAAGAATATTTGATGAAACACCTTAGTGTAATAGCTTGTTGGAACTAGAAAGAAAGATATCTACAAAATGGGGTGATGAAAAGTGACTTTCAATGGTCTAAGAGACCATAGAGGTAAATTTTCCATTTTCCTATATTAAAATGTGACTTTAATTAGTCATTTAATTAAATAAAAAAGAGAAATGCTTAATTGCAAAAACAAGCTAAATGACTAAAAAAGGAGAAATGCTTAATTGCCAAAAAGGCCAAGTGACCAAAAAAATCATTTAAGATAAAAATAAGAGAAAACACTTTTAAAATAAGAAATAAAATAATAATAATAAATGCTTCTAAGAAAAAGATCCATCATGCCTTTAAAAGGAGAGAGAGAAAATCATCAGGGACATCTTGCATTCGTGTATTGCCTTTATGAAAGGTCTTGAGAACTTGATTTTTGGGATTCAATTAGAACTAGAATGAAAAGATCGGGTTAGCATTGGAGAATATTATTTTGGAGGCAAGATTATTTATCTCACTACTCAATTTGTAAATCCTATTCCAGCTAAAAAAAGCGGAGCTTGTTCTCGTTTATCATGTTATTTGAGTTGCCATATTTTACTGTGTTACATTTTATTGGAATTTTTGTGTTAAACGGATGGAAATTTTATATGAAGAATTTTGATTGACCTAAATATAAAGAGCTAGCGAAATATTCTATATGGAATATTACACTCGTACCTCGGTTTCTTGCCAACCTCATGGTTGTTTATTAATGTAGATCATTGATCATTTTCAAAACTCAAGTGAGTTTAAAATCGAAGGTTTCAAGAGACTAGTTTTAGTGATAGTTTATAATCATTTTAGTGAAAATCTTTTATATAGTTATTCTAGTTAGCTTATGGCAAAGTTTATTTTTTGAGTTATTCGTCGTTATTTAATGCGATGTGACATATATTATTCATGGTTTAATTTAAATGAGTTTAAATCTAACTATATGCCACACCACACATTAAATGGCTTTAGCTCAGAAAATAAAACTAGCCCATTGACTTATTCCAGTGTGACTTATTCTTGTGAATATTTCTAGTGCTACAGGAAGGATTATTGCTAGAGCTATATTTATTTGCAGAAGATTGAATTCCATTGGTTGCTGGAATAAATCCAGGCTTTACATATTTTGAGGACCGAATTTATATTGCCAACATCGAGTCTCTTGTCAAAAGAAGAACTGAATTGCCTACTTAAGGAGGAAAATTTCTGGGCATAATTATCTCAAGTTTGGCGGGGCCAAAATTATTGGTTTTTGAGGGACGAGTTGAGAAGCACATGTTCAACTTATTGAGGGACGAATTCACCCATTTAGCAGCATATCAGAGGTAGGATTTGAAAAGAAATTAAAAACTGAAACGTGAATTGGAGTCGAGAGTTGCTCATCTCAATATTACCATAGTTAAATAGGAATACATTAGAAATATCTAGCAATAAATGACTAAAATAAACTGAAGTAAAACTAAACTGCCTATGACAATATGCAGACAATACTCAGACAATACATTAAATGTAATGAAGTAAAACTAAACTGCCTATAACACTTTGCAGACAATACATTAAATGTAATGAATCCTAACTGAACCTAACGGACAGAGATTAATATCTCAACAAGATTACTATCGTAAAAAAGACCGAGTTTAAGTTGTTGCGAGATCGATTTCCTATCAGAGGTAGGAATACTATCGTAAAAGAGACCGAGTTTAATTTGTTGCCAAAGGCGAAAAAGGAGTTGCACTGTTGTACGCAGATGCCAACGCACATAGAAGTCGATTGAACTATCAAATTACTGAACACATAATATCATGAAGTGCCTGCCTGTGTGTGTGGAGGATTGTCAGCAGAATTCGTGTTATGTGGCATGACTAATCTATGCAGTGGGACGTTGTACGATTTGGCCATTTAGAATGCACATTGGAGGTAATGCATATGCCAAATATTTCCATGTGTAGGAAACAAAATCAGTGCGCATATGCTCATGGATCGATCTGTTGGTAGTTGAGTTATCCAATCTCTAAGGTTGAATCATTTCTATTTGCATACTGAAGACTTTCCTGAGGAAGGCCGAATCTATAGTGGTAAATTTTGATATGAGGAGACCAAAATATTAGTGATAGATCTGACCATATCTTTTGCTACAGACACACCAAATTTCCATGTTCAGGAGGTTGAATTGTCACAGGGTTTTTAGGTTGTAAGAAGGGGTTGAGTAGCTACTGTTTTGAGGTATCATGTTGGGTTACATTGCCAATCCGAATCCATTTATGATAGTGGATTTTGTTGCTGATGTTTTCACCGCTGTTGGAGGACACATTTAGCCATAATTGCATGGCTTAATTCCCTATACCAGAGGATTGTGTGGCAGAATTAATCTTCAAATCCTATTGACATGCCTAAGTGGAAGTTCCAGATTCATAAATTGGCAATTGCACATTCTGAATAGGCTGAGACGGTGTATATCCAAAGGGCCGAGAGTATCATTCACTATGGATATGAAGTTTGTTTCCTTAAAGACCCTTGCTTTAGACATCAATAAGTCAAGCTGCTATGAGAGGTCCGAGTGCCTGTACTTTCTAAAAACCATATTAATCCCTTGGAGCCAAATATCATTGGAGATCGAGTTCAGATTGATTGACAGAGAGTATTCTTCATTGTAAATATTGTTGGCATCCCTTAACTTCATGAATTTACCATAAATCTGAGTGCCTATGTTGAAGTTCAAGTTTTGTGTGCCATATTTATCTTTTGGGGACCAAGTCATCATATTAAAGAGGGTGAGTTCCAGACCTTTGGAGGATAATAATTTCAGATGGATTAACAGGCTGGATTCATCTTTCCTTCACTCCAAAACTGAAGTCACCATCAAATCAAGGAGGACAGATTGCTGGAGAGGTTGATTGCTGTAGCAGAGGCTCTCTGTAGAGGCTGAGTTTTGTTGGTCTAGCGTGTCCAGGTTTATCATTTTATTGAACAATTTTGATCTGCCTTTCATATGTTGTTGTTTGCAATATCTTTGTGTACTAAATGTTTGACAAAACGTCTTAAAGAAACATTTTATAATGACCAAACTCAATAGAACCTGCCCAAAATTTCGAATTTTGTTGGTAAATTGAAAAGTTGCTTAGCAAAGTCGAAGGCCAACCAATGTAAAATTGTCGTTTGAGCCTCATACTATGCAAGGTTGAAATAAGCGAGTATGGTATGTGTCCATAATATGTTTGAGTCATGAATGGCAAGGTTGAGTGTCTATATATTTTGTAAGTGGAATCTAGGCATATTTTTTTGTTTATAATATGATCAACAAATGTATAGGCTTAGTTTTATGTTGTAATAGCTTTTAATGTCATATATGGTTAAGCATGTGTTTTGCATAGTCACTAGTTTACATTCATTTAACGCCGGATCTATCATGCGTCGAGAGGGATCAAATTCCTAGAGGTGCAAACCTTCTTTTTGGAGCGTAGAACTTGAGGAAAGGTTTGCACCTCAAGAGATTTGGTCCCTCTTGGTGCATGATAGATCTGGTGTTAGATAGATGGATCTAAGCTCGTTCCAGTTGAGGGCAACAATGTCACATTTTTAGATTATCATTATTATGTATATGTTTGAGATTCAACTTCAAAATTCACATTATGTTTTCTTTGCTTGGCATGAGCATTTCATTCTCTTCTTTAATTTAGTTTGTGTTGCTTTCCTTGAATGTTTTGTACGTTGTATTTGGATGCTTTGAGTGGTTTGTGTTTTTATGTGTTTGGATTTGGATGATAATTTCTATGAATGTTACAAATGTTGTGTTATATTTTTAAATGTGTATATAATTATCTATTAGTAATTAGTTGGTGATGAAGAAGGGGGACAATCTTGTCAATAGTTTGCAAGAGGTTTAATGATGCATATATATTTCATTTAATTTTAGGTATCACAACTTTTGACAACAAATTATTTCTTAATAGTGTCCCTTCAGGTATTACTAAATATATCTTGAAGAGTAGTGTTAATAATTTACTGCATCAAGATTACTCTTGAAATAGTTTGTTTCTTTGATAATGTTTGGAATAATATATTTCCTTCAAGAATATTTTGATGATTTTTTTTTATCTATAGTCTATTTTGCAAAGTCAAGAAATAATGAATTTTTGAATTTTTTTTAATGGGTGGCCACATTTATAAAATCTTTACATTATTTGTTTCTCCAAACAATTATCACATCTCCTTCAAAAATATTTTGATTTTTTTTTAATGTTTATAGATATATCTTTTCCTCTTATAAATATTTTGAATACATTGTTGTTTGCAATATATTTTAATTCTAGGTATCACAATTTTTTTCAACTAATTAATTCTTAATAGTGTGTATTACTTAGCTTGAAAAATATTTTTTTTAATAATCTATAGCCTCACGATTAACAATATCTAATGCATCTAATGTAAGAAATAAAATAGGATTAGAAAATAACATCCACACTGAAATTAATGCATCTAATGCAAGCAATCAAATGAGATTAGAAATCAAAATCTACACTGAGATCAATGCATCTAATGCAAGCAATCAAATAGGATTATAAATCAAGATCTACACTGAAATCAATGCATCTAGTGCAAGCAATAAAATATGATTAGAAATCGACATCTACACTGAAATCAATGCATCTAGTGCAAGCAATCAAATAGGATTATAAATCATCATCTACATTGAAATCAATCCATCTAGTGCAAGAAATATTCTTCCATATCTTCACCCTCAATTTAATCTAGAAAATTATTTTTAATAATTTACAGCCTCAATATTAACACATCTAATCCATCTAATGCAAGAAATCAAATAAGATTATAAAACAACATCTACACTAGAATCTATGCATCCAATGCAAGCAATCAAATAAGATTATAAATCAGCATCTACACTGAAATCAATGAAAATAGTGCAAGAAATCAAATATAATTAAAAATCAACATCTACATTGAAATCAATGCATCTAGTTCAAGCGATCAAATAGAATTAGAAATCACCATGTACGCTAAAATCAATGCATCTAGAGCAAGCAACCAAATGGGATTAGAAATCAATGTCTACACTAAAATCAATGCATCTAGTGCAAGCAATCAAATATAATTACATCTACACTCAAATCAATTCATCTAGTGCAAGCAATCAAATAGGATTAGAAATCATTAGCTACACAGAAATCGATGCATCTAGTGCAACAAATATTCTTCCCTTTGTCCCCCTCCATATATATATATATATATATATATATATCTCCCTCCATCTCTCCTTCCTTATCTCTCTATCTCATCCCCCCCAAAACATACACTATCTCTCTCCATATCTATCAATCTCTTCCTTCCTCCCTCCCTCTTTCTATATCTCTCTTCTTCCCTCTCTTCACCTACCATTTATATCTCTATCTCCCTCTGCCTCTCCTTTGTCTCTCAATATCACCCTCGAAACATACACACTTTTTCTCTATATTTATCTATCTCTGCATCCCTCTCCCTCTCTCCTCCTTTTATCTCTCTTCCCCCTGCTCTCCTCTCTCCCTCTCTCTCTATCTCCCTTATCACACCTCTCCCTCTCTCTCCACCTTTCTCTCTCTATATATTTCTTCTTACCTCCCTCTGTTCCCCCCTCCAACTCCATGTTTGTCTCCCTCCCTCTCTCCTTCTCTCTCCCATGTCTTGTCTCTCTTCCTTCATCTCTCTCCCTTTCTCTCCCACCTCCCTTTGTCCGCCCCCCCCCCTCTCGACCCCCTTTATCTTCGCTCAACTTTGTCACTATCTCCCTCCCTCTCTCCCCTTCCTTCCATCTCTCCTTCTTTGTCTCTCTATCTCACCCAAAAACATACACACTCTCTCATCATCTCTCCCTTGTCAGTCTCTCTCTCTCTCTCTCTCTCCACTTTTCTCTCTCTATGTATTTCTTCTTCACTGCCTCTCTCCCCCTCCAACTCCCTCTCTCTCCCTTCCTCTTTCTCCTCCTCTCTCTCAAGTCCTCTCTCTGGTCCTTCCCCTCTCTCCCTTCCTCACTCTCAAGTCCTCTCTCTGGTCCTTCCCCTCTATCCCCTACACGCCCACCGCCCCCTCCCCCCCCCATCTCTCTCTCTCTCTCTCTCTCGTTGCTCTCCAACCTTGTCACTATCTCCCTCCCTCTCTCTCCACCTCACACCCCCTCCATCTTTGTATCTCCCTCTCTCTCTCTTACCCTTCTCTTCCCCTCTGACTCCTCTTTCTCTCTCTCTTTCTTCATTTCTCCTCTCCCCTCTCCTTTATTTTAACTTGATCTCTCCCTTTTCACTCCCTCTATCTCTCCACCTCTATCACTCCATGTCTTTGTTCTTCCCCCCATATATATCTAGAATTAATATATATCATGATATATTAATATAATATAACACATTGAATATTATATTAAATTTAATATTGTATTAATCCAAAGTTATTAAATTTAATAATATTAATATTTTAATTTTAATATTATATTTAATATTAATATTAATATTAATATTTTAAAATCAATATTAATTTTAATTGTGTTTTTTTATAGAATAATAAAAAACTTTATATTAAAATTGCATCAAATTAATGTTTTCAAATATTAAAATTTTGATATGGAAATATTTATGTCTTTAAATATTTTAATATATTCATAGAATATGGATTCATTTTACAAATATTTAATAAAAAGAAATGTTAAAAGATTTTGGAGCATGATTTTGATTGTTTGTGTTGAATTAACCTTTTCCTTTGATTTAAGAAATGGTATTGGCCTTAGTAAAGAGTAAAGATGTTTAAAATTTTACCTAATTTGGAAATTTAATGTGGTAAAAAAATGTGTTAAACTTAAATTTATGATCCATTCAAATTCAGATAAAGCAACTACTAAAGGGATGAGATAATATAGTATCCATTCAAATTATATAAATGATACATAGTTATATTTTAATAATTAGTCTTAACCCATTCATAAGATAATTTTTTTTATATATAATCTAATTATTCAAGATATATATATTTTAAGATTCAATCCGACATTAGTAAAAAAAATTATTATTTTTTGAGGATGTGACATACTTACACATCAAGGTCATACTGGGTTGTAGAATGCGCCTCTCAGCACAATAAGGACTCATTAGTACTATCCCATTGTTAGTTTGATGTATTGTCACAATGAGTGATTGGGACAAATCTTTCATAAATGTCCTTAATAACTTAGCAACATTTGATTTTTTAGGTTGCAATGCTTTGAGGGGCCAAAGAACAAAACCAAATAACACACCCTTTTCAAAGGGAGTAGATGATATCCTATAGTTGGAGAAAATAAGGGATTTGCAGAAAGAACTAGAGGGAGGGAATTGGCTTTATGCACTTGGATTAAGCTGGAAGAACGTGAAGGTGACTGTAAAATCCCTCCTTAACCTGGAGAAATTAGACACAACTTCCAAGGTGAGCTGATCAAATTTAAGGATTCTAAATTGGGCTCTAAAGCCAACAATGCTTGCCTTGATACAACAAATATTCTTGGAGCACCCTTGTGAGAAGGTGAGACTTATAGTTGCCTCTTCTCTCAGCAAGGTCATGAGGATAACTTGACCTATTCCTCCCTACAATGATGATATTATGGTCAGGAAATCCTTCCAACTTGTTATCACTTCTAAATTTTCCTTGCAGTGAAAGGAAAACCCAAAGGTAACCTAAAACCAATCTTTGAGATTGGAAGCTAGCCCTTCCAACCTAGAGAGGTCTCTCTCTATAGATATTTTACCTGATTTCACTATGATAATAGTCCATGTATTCAAATCAATGGCTATATCTTCAACCTTAGAACGCGACTTTGAGATTTATTTGGTAAGACAGAGTGAGCAAACCATTGGGCATTGGAGTCAAATTAGTTGTATTAAATGCAAATATCAAGAAACTAGTTGCAGAAGTAGGCAGATGTCAGGGGAAAGGTGGAAACACTTTCCTTGGACACTTAGATAATCATTAAGTGTTGAGATTCAACAAGAAAAAATTAGCACCCACATTGTTGCATTAAGCACCTAAAACTATGGTGGGGCCCACAATGTTATTTTTAGGTGCATGTCTATTTTTAGTTATCCCTTAATTAGAAATGGACATTAAATTGTAATCTATTATCAATGATAACTTGTAATAAGTTAACTGGGTGTGATATAAACTCAGTTAGCTCATGGAATTCGAGTTAGAGGTTGTTGATGAGGCATGCAGAGTAATTCTAGCTGTAACAGAGTTTAGAGTGCAGTTGTGCATTAGTTAATGCATGTTGTAAATCAGTTTAACTCAGTTAAGTGAGTTAAGGTTAGTTGTGCTAGTTGTAATTGAAGATACACTAGTGAGAGGTTAAGTGAATTAAATATTATTTAATTCACATGTAGTGATTTCACATGAAGCTAATGTTTTACTATTATTAGTTGCATGCATGTCAGTTCCAGTGGAGACCGGGTTGAGATGTAGGTGAAAGGGATGTTGACTATCAGATGTGAGAATATTGGGTTGCACCCATGCACCCAAACACCCATTGGAGTGCCCATGATCCTTGCATAGTTTAGGAAGGCCAGAATTCCTAAAAGATAGGGATTGCATTAAGCAGGAATTGCGCAAGCAAGGCAGGTTGTCCGGAGGCAGTAAATTGGCTAAGTGTTGGTCAGTTTTATCCAAGATAGTGTGAGACAATTAGTTGGGTACTGAGGGCTCTTGTGAGAAGAGTTTTGTATGTAATTGTTTCATGATTCCTTGTGGAATATACAATAGAATATAGTGGGGTTTTGAGCAGCAAACTTTCCTTGGGAAATTATCTGTGTTGTGTGTGATTGATATTTATTCATGTTCCTGTGATTAGAGATTGCATTTTTAATTCCGTGAAATATTTGTAGAAGCGATTCAGTGTTTAACTTTGGAACATTGTTAGATCGGGCGAATCCAAGATACACATGCTTGTTGTATAATTTCTACATGGTATCAGAGCACAAGAAATTGCAAAAGTGAAGTAGGAGCAGAGTTTGTGACTGGATAGAATTCAAATTTGCAGAAAGACTTTCTTGGTGCTACATCTGATTCAGGATCAAAATGGATTTCAATGGCTTGAGGTTGGAGAATGCACTCGAGGGTAGATCAGACTATATTTCTTGGAAGGACAAGATGGAGGCAGTAATCGAAGATAATGGCTTGAAGGAATTCATTGACAATGATGTTCCCAAGCCCGCTGTGACAGATGCTGCAAATCTTGATGCATGGCAAAAGAAAGTGGCAAAGGCGAGGAGGATCCTGTTGGAGGGAGTACTGGACCATATTGTCTCAAGCCTCCATGGGAAATCCACACCATATGCAATGTGGAAGGCTTTGACGGATCTATTCCAAAGCAACAACGACCATAGGAAATTGGCGCTCAAAGATAAACTCAGGAAGATCAATATGGAGAAGGGCAACTCCATGCAAAAATAACTAACGAAGTTTGTCCAATGTCGCGATGAACTGGGGAGCATTGGTATAACTGTGGCTAATGATTATTTGGTGAGCTTGGCTCTCCTAAGACTTCCAAAGATTTGGCATTGTTATCAAGACTCTGTCAATGGAAGGGAAAAATTGCCAGATTGGGAACGACGGTGGTCGAATTTGGTGTAGGAGGAGTTCAGATAGAACACCAGAGATGGGTCTTCGTTTAAGAATGAGGATGAAGAGGATTGTGCTTTGGTTGCCAAGGCGAGGAAGGGGAAGGGGAAGAAATTACATTCTAAATCTGAGTCCAAGAATGGCAAGAAGTAGGACATGTCCAAAGTGAAGTGTTTTCACTGTCACGAACATGGGCATTTTGCTACTAACTATAAACAAAAGAAGAAGAAAAAGAAGGTTGTTGGATCTGCAGCTGGTGAGACCCTTGCCTCGCAATTTTAGATTGAATTTTCATTGATTGCATGCATGGTGTCCAGTGCATTGGGATCAGTGTGGTATTTGGATAGTGGCACTTCCTTTCACATGACGGGAGATAAGGAACTTTTCAGTGACTTGGAGGAGAAAGACCTCCAGATGCATATTGAGATGGGCGATGATAAACGATACAGTGCTATCGGGATTGGTACCATTACCTTTCAGAGGGCATTAGGTAAACCATTTTAATTAAAATATGTAATGCATGTACCAGGTCTGAAGAAAAATTTGGTCTCAGTCGCAATGTTGGAGGATAAAGGCTACGATGTTGCTTTTAGTGAAGGAAAATCTTTCTTGCAGCATAAGACAATAAGACAAGCCAAGAGGATAGGGGTTCGAGTTAAGAATCTCTACAAGCTGTAGGTAGATGGCTGCACAACAATGATGGGCAAGGCAGATCAAGTGGTGAACTGAGATGAGGGTGAATTGTGGCACAGGAGATTGGGCCATCTTCACCATGGAGCCTTGAAAGTCATGAAGCAGATTTCTACTGGCCTTCCCAGCAGTACACTTGTGCAGTCAGAAACATGCAAGGGATGTAAAAGCCACCTTTCATTAGAAGGAAAATATGTAAAAGCCACCTTTCATGAGAAGGAAAACCGAGCTTCAGGGATCCTTGAGAGAGTTCACATAGACGTGTGTGGTCCTTTCTCTATTTCTTCGACCAAAAAAAAAAGTACTATGTAATCTTTGTTCATGAATTTTATCGTAAGTGTTGGATCCTATTCATGCAGAAGAAAGATCAAACATTCTCTAAGTTCTGGGAGTTTAAAGCATTGGTGGAGAAAGAGTCGAGGAAACAAGTGAAGGCTCCTAGGAGCGATAATGGTGGAGAATACATCTCTAACGAATTCAAGAACTTCTGTAGCAAAGAAGGAATTCGAAGAGAACTCATAGCCCTCATAACCCATGGACAAATTGGTGTCGCAGAGAGAAAGAACAGAACAATCGTGGGTGCAGCATAAGCGATGTTGCATGATCAAGGCCTACCAATGCATCTGTGGGCAGAAGCATGCAACACAGCAGTACATGTGCAGAATCATTGTCCTCATAGTGTACTTGGCATGAGTACACCTGAAGAGGCTTTCACTGGTAAGAAACCTCATGTTTCACACTTTAAGATTTTTGGCTCATCTGTTTATGTGCATGTGACCAAGGACGCCAGGAAGAAGCTGGAACCAACAGCTGAGGTTGGGATTTTTGTGGGGTACACTGAAACACCCCATAATTATCGTGCGTATTTTCAAAACATAAGAATGACTATTGTGCGACGGGATATAAAATTTGATGAGGAGAAAGCCATGTGGTTGTCCCTTGAGAGGGAGTTGGACTTGCATGCAGAGGAGGAACTATTGGTTCCCAAGGAAGAGTCTCAAGATGTGGATCAGCCACATGTGGAGGTTCATGGAGTGGAGAAAAACACTCATGCAGAGCCATCCATCAGAAATGGCAGAAAGCGCACCACAGATTCTGATAGTTTGAGACTTGATGCTGTAGAGAATGTAGGAGCCCCTACTTCACAGCGCAGACAGAGACAGTCTCCTGACCAATTTACTAGATACATGGCTCTTATGAGAAAATGTATTGTGACTGAACCATCTTCCTTTCAGGAAGAAGTGCAGCAGCCAACTTGGGTTGATGAAATGTTGGAGGAGTATGACTCCATTGTAAAAAACAGTGCATGGGAAATTTTCCCAAGACTGGTCGACAAATCAGTGGTAGGTTCGAGATGGATATACAGTTTAACCAAGATGTTGATGGGAGTGTGGAGAAATACAAGGCCATATTTGTGGCCCAGGGATTCTCACAGATTGAGGGGGTATATTATGATGCTACTTTTGCACCTGTTGCAAGGTACTCTTCCATAAGATCCATCCTTGCACTCTCAATGTAGATGGGTTGGCACATTCATCAGATGGATGTGAAAATTAGGTTTCTCAATGGGATCATTGAGGAAGAGGTGCACATAGAGCAGCCTGAAGGTTTTTAGATCTTCAACAGTGAGTCGCATGTGTGCTGACTCAAGAGAGCATTGCATGGGCTAAAGCAAGCACCCCGTGCTTGGTACACTCAAATAGACAACTATTTCACTGGACTGGGCTTCACCAAAAGTGAAGCAGATGTGAACCTGTACCAGATTATGGTTGAGGGTAAGTTATTGATTATTTTTCTTTATTTTGATGATCTAATTTTGACTGGTGATGAGCAGCTGATACACTCATGCATGGAGGATATTTCAAGGGAGTTTGAAATGAAGGACATGGGACTCCTTCATTATTTCCTTGGATTGGAAATATGGCAGCAGGATGGTGAAATTTTTGTGTCTCAAGGAAAGTATGCAAAGGAGATACTGGGTAAGTTTAACATGGACAGTTGCAAACCCATGGATACTCCTCTTCCAGGAAATTGGAGGAAAGAGGATGCTACTTCTGGAGAGGTAGTGGATGCTACTGTCTACTGACAGTTAGTGGGTTTGCTAATGTATCTAGTGAACACAAGACCAGAAATTTTCTACACAGTTAACCAGCTGAGTCAAGCTATGGTTAAGCCTACCAAGATCTTTTGGAAGGCGGGGAAGCATGTCTTGAGATACTTGAGGGGCACATCAGAGTATGGTCTATGATACAGACGAAAAGAGGGAGTGAAGCTGCATGGCTTCACGGATGCAGATTGGGATGGCAGTCCATCAGACAAAAAGAGCACATCAAGAGGGATCTTTAGTATCGGGTCGACAACATTTTCTTGGGACATTAGGAAGCAACGATCCGTGGCACTTAGTTCAGCGAAATCAGAACACATGGAAGCAATTCAAGCTGCGTGTGAGGCTATCTGGATGAGAAAGATCTTGGTTGGTTTGTTTGGTTCTCAGATGGATCCGACAATGATTCATTTTGACAATCAAAGTTGCATTAAACTCTTGATTAATCCCGTGTTTCATGATAGGTCCAATCATATAGATATATGGTACCATCATCTCAGAGATTGTGTGCAGAGAAGAATCATGTTGCTTCAGTACATTCCCACAGAGAATCAGGATGCATATATTCTCACAAAGGTGCTCACCAGGAGAAAATTCAAATACCATATAAACATGATCGGGGTGAAGGATAATCTCTTTCTTATTGAGAGGGAGTGTTAATATTCAACAAGAAAAATTCAGCACCCACATAATTGCATTAAGCACCTAAAACTATGGTGGGGCCCACAATGCTATTTTTAAGTGCATGTCTATTTTTAGTTATCCCCTATTATAAATGGACATTAAAATGTAATATTCTCTCAATGATAACTTGCAATAAGTTAAGTGAGTGTGAGATAAACTTAGTTAGCTCATGGAATTTGAGTTAGAGGTTGTTGGTGAGGCATGCAGAATAATTCTAGTTAAAATGGAGTTCGGAGTGCAATTGTGCATTAGTTAATGCATGTTGTAAATTATTTTAACTCAGTTAAGTGATTTATGTTGAATATTGCAACAAGAAACAGTGAAAGTGGCATCCGGAAACAACATCCTTGATCCTAGTGAAAAATAATCACCTAAACTAGGTGGGGCCCACACAGGCTATTTTTAGGTGTATGTCTATTTTTAGAATGGTGAGCATATTCTAAAATTAGTAGGATGTTGATTCTACATGGTTGAGAAAATTCTATCTTTGGATGAATTCCTATTTTTAGAAGATGGGCGAAGTCTATTTATAGATCGCTAATCTAAAAATAGAATGGATGTCGATTATTATTAGCCCTTCTTAATAACCAGACAATAAATAGTAACTTATTCTCTTGGAGCACTTTATTTCAGTGAACAGATGTGGCACATCAGTGGACTGAAGGAATTTCGAATTCCTAGGGTGGTTGGTGACTCATGCATGGAGTACTTAGTTATAACTAGCAGTGGCAAGTTGTAACAGAGTTGGAAGAGTAGTTATGTGAGTTGTTATTTAGTTTAACTCAGTTTAGTGAGTTAAACTCAGTTGTGCTAGTTGTAACTGAACATACACTGGTGAAAGATGAGTTAATTAATTATTTAATTAATTCACAAGTAGTGTCTTACTTGCAACTGAAAAAATACAACAGTTAACTACTTGCATGTTAGATCCAGTGGAGACCCAGTGGAGAGATAGGTGAAAGGGTGAGATGGGCTATTAGTTGTGACTATAGTGATGCATTCAATGCATCTACACACACATTTGAGATGCTTACGAGGATTGCGCAGTCAAGGCAAGGTAAGGTCGAATTCATTCAGGGGTCTTCTTCAACAGGGATTGCGCAGTGGAGGCAGGCTGTCAGGAGGCAAGAAATTGGTGCATAGATATGAAAATTTCTACACAACAGTGTGTGATGATTATAGATTGTACTGAGAGCTCTATGAGCTGAACTTTGTATGATATTGTTACATGTTCCATTGATATACATAATATATGATAGTTGGGGTTTTTAGCTTTAATCTTTCCCGGTAAAACATCTTGTTACGTGCGATTGATTTGCTTCATATGTGTTTTGCAATTAGTGATTTAATTTCCACAAAGAATTAAGTGGAAGGATTCTGTATTTAACATAAGATTAATTTTTTAGATCAGGAGAGTTCGGTAATATACATGCATATTGTATAATTTCTACAAGTTAAGGTCAGTTGTGCTAGTTGTAACTAAAGATACACTAGTGAGAAGTCAAGTGAATTAAATATTATTTAATTCACATGCAGTGATCTCACATGCAACTAATGTTTTACTATTATTAGTTACATGCATGTCAATTCCAGTGGAGACCCAGTTGATATGTAGTTGAAAGGGATGTTGGCTATCAGTTGTGAGAATAATGGGTTGCACCCATGCACCCAAACACCCATTGGAGTGCCCATGATCCTTGCGCAGTTTAGGAAGGCCATAATTCCTAAAATATAGGGATTGCATTGAGCAGGGATTGCGCAAGCAAGGCAGGCTGTCTGGAGGTAGTAAATTGGCTAAGTGTTGGTCAGTTTTATCTGAGAGAGTGTGAGACAATTAGCTGGGTACTGAGGGCTCTTGTGAGAATATTTTTGTATGTAATTGTTTCATGATTCCTCGTGGAATATACAGTATAAGATAGTGGGGTTTTGAGCAGCAATATTTCCCCAGGAAATTATCTGTGTTGTGTATGATTGATCTTTCTTCATGTTCATGTGATTAGCGATTGTGTTTTTAATTCCACAAAATATTTGTAGAAGTGATTTGATATTTAACATTAGAACATTGTTAGATCGGGTGAATCCAAGATATACATGTTTGTTGCATAATTTCTACAGTAAGCTATAGGTTGATAAAGAAATATAGTTCATCAAGGAAGAGAATCTAGTAGAGGACAAACTCTGCAATGAATTTAGAGAGAAAGGGTGAAAGTATCTAATTGTTATGAAATTAGAGCATCATAGATGGATTCTGAAACATTTTCTTTCAATTAAATATTGAAGATAACACATGAAATGAATTACTGAGAAAGGAATACATTCACATGGAGGAGTACGAACTAGGAAAACATATCATATGAATATTTGATATGACAAAATTTTGTACTTCTGCTCTAGAAATCTTTTATAAATCTCAAAAAGTATGAAACAAAACACAAGGTTTTTCACTCCCAAAATCGAACCCTTGTTTTATATAAAACAAAGTTTTTATAGATTAATAAATTTAACCCATTATTCCTAATTTCAATCCACATACTAAAAGGAAATCTGAAAACTACTGCTAGATGTCGCGACTTATTGGAGTTGGAATCAAATCTTGGAATCTAGAATGATCCACTTGGTTGATCTTCTACCATTTGTACTTAATAATTAATTATTCACTACTAACTATTTATATTTCATAGCTCTATGCATAATTTCCATAAATATAGTACACTTGATCATTCAAAATCCCAAATTTGAATAGAAGCTTTGGCTGGGTGTTCTCTGCTTGAGCATTTGGAAGTATTCTTCGATAGTGAGGCACTTGAAACTTTATATTTCCTTTTGATGATAGCTCTGACAATTGTCTGCATAGCTAGACACCTCTACATACATTGGTATTCAATTTGGACATTTGGGTGCTATGTTGGCATTTGGCGATGAAATTGGTAGTCAAAATGGGAGTGTTTGGGAAATTTTTCCAATAACTAAGGAGGAGATAATATCTCATTCCCAAGTCGAAATGATGAGGTGGCTCATCTAAGAATTTTAAAGAAAAATAAATTTGGTGAATTTCTAAAAAATAGGGTCCAATGATCCATTCGTATCTCCAAAAACGTGATATTTGTGTAAAACTGAGAGAAATGTTTTTAAATGATCCCATTCCTAGAAAAAACCTCTTTTTGTTTCCAAAAATTCATTTCGAATTGTTCATAAAATCCACTTGAAGAAAATAACTAAAACATGAAAAAACAGAGTGCTATAGAAAATTTTGGTAGCGCCTTTGCTCTTTCACTTCACATTCGTTGGCCATTCCTTGGATTAATTATGTATATATGCCCACCTTAGATCATAATAACCATTAGCCTTGGTCTCTGATCCATGTTGGAAAATTTTAAAACCCTCATTCTCCAGATGCACAATTGCAACACACTGAATTTTATTTTAACAATGCTTTTAAAAAATAAATTGAGTAATGAATCTATGCTTAGGAGTTCAGCACAAACTTTTAACATAACAAAGGCTAAAATTAAAAAAGATTTATATGTGCTAACATCGACTCCAATGGGGATGCTATCCTCCTTCTGAGGTAGCAAAGAACCCGTGAACCAAGTGCCTAATCCATTCATTTTCCAAAACCCCTGATACCTACAACCTGTTCCAAATTCACTGCTCATGCCAGTCACAAAGACCAAAACTGCAAACAATCGATGAACTAAAACTGACACCAATCATACTAACTGCATAAAATCCCTTGACACTGCAATTAAACCAAACTTTAAAATGTTCTCTTGAAATGAGCTTATTTAGGTATAACTTCCTACCCTAATCTAATCAATTAAACTATCCAATCATGTAACATCAAACTTCCAATGTATCCAATAAAGTAATTGGTTTCTTGACTGGACTCTTCTTTCACCCTCCTTAAGCAGAAAGAAAAAATTAGAAAATGGAAACTCAAACTCCGACTAAAAATGATATCCTTGGCGCAGGAATGTTGCAAAGTTCACCTCCCTTGATGATTCCAACGAAATTGAAAAGGGTCCCGAAGAACAAGGATTGTTATTCTTTCTTCATGAAGATAAAAATTTCCTTCATTTTTTATTGTTGTTCTTTGTCCTATTTCATCAAACTCAAGATCATTTCCAAATAAAAAACAACCAATATGTTCATCTCTTTTATCATCCAGAACAAGAATAAGTTTTGCAGATTCCTCAATATTTTCAAATGGAACAACCATAACATGTGTATGACGAATATCTAAAAATAATCCTTCATGTACTTCAATAGAAATTCCATTTTTTTTTTTTTAAACTTTAACGGGTATGATTTTGTATTTATGAAAAAAAGGGAGTGTGGGGCTTTGCCAGGGCAGCCCTAATTACATCATACATAGTCAGCTATAGCTGTTAACAATCTTGACATTAGCAAGGGATTTCTACGAATCTGTCTTCATTTATGTAGAGCAGCCCCTTGTCCGTTGCGCTCCCTTTGTTGGCCATCGAATCCGCTTCGCTATTTGAGCTTCTAAGGACATGAAAAAATTTGATGGATGCAAAGGCGGAGAGGACTACTTTCAGCCTTTCCAATGTTCTGTTGAGGCCTGCATTTCTGAATTGCTCTTCCGTGTTCAGCTTATTTATGATAATCTCTGAGTCTCCAAATACCTGTATTTCTTTAATCCCTTTTTCTCGGGCGATTTGACATGCTTTGAGGAGACTGAGGAGCTCCGCCTGATTATTGGTCTTCAGACCAAGACCCCAGTAGAAAGAGTCTCGGGTTGCACCATCTGGGGAATAAATGATCCCGCCGGCACCTGAGGGACCGGGGTTTCCTTTAGACGCCCCATCGAAGAAGATTGTATGTGTTTTTTGAGCTCTCCACCAGTTTTGAAATGTTTCATCGGAGTCTCTCTTTTTCCAGAATGGATGTTCTGATTGAGGAGCTAGGAGGTTCTTTCTGCTTTGAGGTTCAAAGGATCCGAGCCACTTCTTCTCAACCGGCAGAAGAGATGCATCCACTTTGTGATACTGTTGCTGGGCTGCTTCAAGGAGGAAAGATCTGGCTTTTGCTGCAACTTGTAAGGGAGTGTGGTTCTGGTCATTGAAAATCTTCTGGTTGCGGGCCAACCAAATCTGCCAGCAAACGAACTTGGGCAGAGCATTCCATACTTTGCACCAAAACGATTTGTGAGGTATTCGAGAAGGGTAAAGATGACTCCATTATGCAAAAAGGTCTGCTACTGAGGACTGAGTGGGGGTGTTTATGTGGAAATCTTGCAGCATTAGATCCCAGACATCCTTGGCGAACAGGCAATCAATGAAAAGATGGTGAGCAGATTCAGAATTGCACCTGCAAAGAGCGCACCTGTGAGGGCCAGCAATCTTTCTTTTTGCCAGATTATCGCCAGTTAGTATCTTGTTATGAATCACCGTCCAAAAGAAAAAGTTAACTTTTGGGAGTGCTAGAGGCTCCCAAACGTTTTTCCAAAACGCTGCACTGTGCTTACTGTTACCTGTTGTCTGAAATGCTTTGAAGCCTTCTGCTGTATTGTAATCCCCAGATCGACCCCATCCCCAACGGTCTTGCTTGGCTCGATGTATTGGTGCTGCGCCTTCCAGCTGGTGTAGCAGAATGTTTAATTGGTTTTGCAGATGGGCAGGGGTGTCGTGTAGTGCCCAACCGACCCACTCATCTCTGTGGTCCCAAGCCGATATGTCATAAACGCTTAATTTTCCAGTTGATATGAGCCAGTCCCTTAATTCTGAGATCTCTGCGTTTTCTATTAAAGGATTCCGCCCCATTATGCTATCGTGCCAGAGGCGTGTGTATTTACCATTCCTGGGGATCCTGTAAGCGTTTCTACTGAATAATTTGTTGCTCTTATAACAGAGCTTCCATAGCAGCGTACTGTTGACCCTGTTTCCAAACTGAAGGTTTCTGAAGTCGACTTTATTGGTATATTTAGATCTTAAAATGACGCTGACAGGATGCTTTGGGTCGTTAATCATTTTCCACAGGATTTTGCTACCAAGGGCGAGATTGACCAGGGAGGGGTCTCGTATTTGCAGTCCTCCTTCATCGTTGGGCTTTTTGACAATGTCCCAGTTTGCCAAGTGTTGTTTCTTGTCGTTGCCCCTGCCTCCTTGCCAGAGGAAATCTCTGAGAAGAGAGGAGATTTGATCCATAACATTTCTGGGGGCGAGCAAGAAAGCTGCTTGGTAAATTATTAAGGAAGACAGTTGAGATTTTATCAAAATGACCTTGCCTCCTTTCGTTAACCAGAATCCTCCCCATTTCGAGATTTTGGTTTTGAATTTGCTTATTATGTCGCTCCACAGTGACCTCTTGTTCACTCCTGAGATTATGGGGAGCCCAAGGTATCTGATCCTGTCCCATTGGGAGTGCCCTTTGAATCCGAGAATGTTTTCTATATTGTTAAGCTCCTGTTGATCAGTGTTCCAGCTGAAGACTTCACTTTTTTTTTCATTTACCAGAGCTCCGGAGACTTTGCAGTAGTTTCTTATGACAGTGTCAAAGGCCTTCGCTATTCTGGTTGAGGCACCTCCCAAAAGAATCGAGTCATCTGCAAAGAGGGCATGATTCAAAGGGTTTACTCTGCTGGTGGGTTTGAGGCCCGGAAGGGAGCCTATCATTTTTTCTGCTTCAAGTTTTCGACTTAGAGATTCAGCCAATAAGATGTAAAGAAAGGGAGAGAGCGGGCATCCCTGCCTGATGCCTCTCTTAGCTTGGAAAAAGTTCGCTGGCCTACCATTAATGAGGGGAGCTATCCAAGGGTTATCCGTGCAGGCTTTTATGAGATTTACAAACTGGGGAGAAAAGCCAAAGGAGAGCAAGACTTTGCTGAGAAATGTTCTGTTGACTCTGTCAAACGCATTCGCCATGTCTAGCTTTATGAGCATGCCTTTCTCATTTCTCTGCTTACTTGAGTGTACGGTCTCCTGCACTTGTATGACGTTGTCCAATATGTGCCTACCTTCCACAAATCCTCCTTGGGGACTAGAGATAATCCGGGGAAGCAAGGGTTTTAATCTGGTTGCCAACAGTTTTGCCAAAATCTTGTAGGAGGCGTTGCATAACGATATTGGCCTGAATCTGGCAAAAGTTTCCGGGTTAGAGTCTTTGGGGATCAAAGCTAAGTAGGTTGAGTTGGTGCTGCCACCTACTTTAGCTTTTTTCAAGAATCCCCGAACCATCTTTTGAAGGTCATATTTAATGATGTCCCAGCATACTTTGTAGAAATGAATGGAGAATCCGTCAGGTCCGGGGGCCTTGTCAGATTCCATGGACCATATGACTTTGATAATCTCTTCCTCCGAAATCGGTTTACAAAGATCAGAGTTATCCTCTGGTGAGATTAGGGAAGGGATGTGAGAGAGAAAATCAGCTTCATCCACTTCATCTCCCTGGGCGCCCGAGCTGAAAAGATTTTGGAAGTGTATTTCAGCTGCTTCTTTGACTTGTTGGAATCCCTTGCATGTTTGGCCCTCCGATGTCTTTATTTCTGCTATGTAGTTCCTTGACAATCTGGCTCGGTACTGCCGATGAAAGAAAGAGGTATTGCGGTCCCCGGATTTTAGCCACAAGCTTCTAGACTTTAATCTCCAGTACTCTTCCTCTTTTCTGAAGGATTGGAAGGCTGCTCTCTGTGCTTTTGTTTCCCTGTCCAATAAATCAGCACTGATGTTTTTGCTCTCCATATCGTTCTGCAGGGAATGCAGTGCCTGGACTGCATCGACTCTTTGGGAGGTGGGGTTGGAGGCTGGTTTCTTAATCCAGTCCTTCAAAGCTTTTTTGGTAAGTTTCAACTTTTGCTCCCAAACGAAGCTTGGTGAACCTGAAATGGATGTGGCCCAGGCTGCTTTCACCGTCTCAAAGAAACCCTCCCTTTCAATCCATTGAGGAGAGAAGCGGAATGGAATGGGACCCAAGTCCTCTTCATCTTCTATACAGAGTTGTATGGGCTTGTGGTCAGAGGAGAGCTTGGGCAGAATTTTCGTGGTTATGATCTTCTTATTCATGAGGAGAGAGGTTTGCACTAGGAAGCGATCCAGGCGGGCAGAAATGTGTTCTGTCCCAGTTCGGTTATTAGACCAAGTGAAGAGCCCTTGGATTGGGTTGAAATCCTGCAGATCCCATTGCTGGGCGAGCTCTTCCACTACAGCAACCATGGGATCCTTGGAATTGATGCCTCCTCTTTTCTCTTTGGCTTTCAACACTATGTTGAGATCCCCAACAAGGATGATATTGTTGGGGGTTTCCTGCTCTAGAAATGCTGCCAGGGAGTTCCAGCAGTCTCTTTTTTCCGAATAATTGACAGGCACATAAAGATTTACAAGAGAGATAGTCAACTTACTTGCAAGATGGATTATTTCTGTGAATATCCAGTGTTGGGTCTCGTGGGTTTTGATCAGCTGAAATTTATCTTCGGTCCAGAGAGTTGCCAGTCCTCCCGAGGAGCCCCGTGCGCTGATCGCTATGCTTGAGATTTTTTTCCATTTTGTCTTACTGATTTCTAACAGCGCTTGTCCTGCTATCTTTGTCTCTTGGAGCAAGAGGATTTCTGCGGGTTCCGACTTTAATAGGTCCTTTACTACTTCTATTTTTGCGTGGTTCCCCAATCCTCTGCAATTCCAAGAGACTAGCTTCATTATTTACCTGTGAGCGGGGTGGAGCCACCCTTGGCTGGCCTGGGCCTGTTATTTCTTCCGATCGTCATTTCTATTGTGGACTGGCTTCCTTGCGTTTTGAGCCTTTCTGCTTCTTCCTCTCTTTTTTCCTTGCGGGATTTCCTTCCAGCTCTTTTTAATGGGCGCTCAAAGATTTCTTCCTCAGAGGACTCTGAGCTTTCGACTGCCTTTTTCTTTGTGACTTCTGCATAGGTGGGGTTGGAGGGGCTGCCTTGGGATGCTTCAATATGAATGGCGACCCCTCCCTCTTTGCTAGGAGGAGGGCCTTCTGTATGTTCCTGGTTCTCCTGAGCTTTATTCAGTGGTTCAGTTTGTACCCCCTCCATTTCTTTTGAGATTTCTTCCGCTTCCTGGGTGGGAATGGAGGTGTTCCTGGCTCCTGCTGCTGCGCTTTTTCCTGCATCTTTTTTTGCATGGGCTGTTCTCTGGACTAGGGTCCACTGGTCCCCGGTGTGTTTTTCAGATTGCTCCTCTGCTCTCTTCTTGCAGTGTTTTGCGAAGTGCCCGTGGCCGTGGCAATGTCTGCATTTAAAGGGGAGCTGTTCGTAGTCGAGCTCTTGGACATGCGTCCAACCTGCCACCGTGAGCTTGATCGCTTTAGGCAATCCTTCCTCAAGGTCCACTTCAACACAGATTCGAGCACATGCATATTGGTCTTTTCTTACAGCCTGATCTATGTATTTTCCTAGTGCGTTCCCGATGATCTGGAGCGACTTTTGATTCCAGCAGTGAAGAGGCAGACGGGGGAGTCTCACCCACACCGGCACGGCAGATGGGACGTCTTGGGAAGGGTCGAAATCTGGAGTCCATTTGTTTAAGTACAGGCCCTGCGGCCCCATGAAGTAGGGACCATTTCTGAATATTAAGCTTCTGTCTACCATGTTTTCAAACACAAATACAAAATATCCTTTGCCCACAAAGTAGCTCTTTACTTCGTCTTTTATCAGGGGTTTCCAATTTCTTTGCGTCCAGTCCTCCACGGATTTGGGTGATGGCCATAAGCCTGTAAACTGGCCTATGAGGCCTCTGTCTTCCAGGTTCAGTGCCGCTTTGCAGGTGTCTTCCTCTGGCAGGGCAACTGTAGGAATCGTGTCCAATCTTTTGATAAATTTCTGCTGAAATGCTGTGGGCGGACGTTTTGTCCCAGATGCGATCAAAGTTCTGAAAGCTGTGACTTCGGGAGGCGGATCAGCAGGGGGGGCAGAGCCCTCAGGAGTCTCCATCGATTAGCAGCTGGAGAGGGCGGGGCTGTGCGCAGGGGCGCAGCAGCCAGGGCGGCGCTGTATGGCTCCCAGAACCCTAGCTTCAGAGCGCAGGGGAGGGCAGCGTGTGCAGCAAAAAATAATAGAAATTCCATTTTGATTATCTAATGAATCAAGAAAAAAAAAATTTCACACATTATCTTCTTGCAACTGCGAGTTGTTACCATCATGAATTGGTTCACTTCCTAGAGTTTCCATGCACGTAATTTCAAAACTCTGATTTTGATATGCCTTTTATTGAAACAAAGAGTATGAAAATCAAGGGAATGAAGAAAAAATTGAATAACTATCCACATGTTTCTCTTCATCATCCACAGGGGAAGGTATATGATTTTCAACATTAAGATCCCGATCATCTTCATTTTTAGCCCAGGGAAAAGCTGTTGTCTGTTGGGAATTTTCCTGAGCATAATGGCTTTCTAGAGTTTCTAGATTTCTGAATTCTAGAGATGTGTATTCTTGAAAAACATATTCATTTTCAAAGGGATCTAAAACTATCCTTCTTCTTCATTACTTCTTTCAAGTTATAAGCCACGAATGTCATGTGTAGGCATGAGCTCTTCATTAAAAATAAACTCACTATTTTCTTGAATAAATGGCTCACGAAAATATTGAAGTGATTCAAAATATAATAAATCATCCATATCTTTCTCTTGTTCCTTTGAAGCTTCTAAAGGTTGTTGGACTTCCTCATCATTCACAAGGGAAGGAATATGGATTTGAACATTAAAATCTTGATCTTTTTCATCTATAGTAAAAAAGAAAACTATACTATGCTGAAAATATTCCGAATGTTGAAAAGAGTTTTCATAAATAGCCTCTATAATTTCTTCATCCATAAAATCTTCATCACCATAAACAATTTCTAGATGTTGAATGAGATGTTGAAAATCCTCAAAACAATTTTCTACCAGCAACAAAGATGAATAGGATTCTCTATAAGTCTAAAAAAATAGTGTATGAAAATCTTTTAAAGATTATAAACTAGCAGGCGGAAAATTTTCATATCATGATCTCGCCTTTCCCTCCAAGGTGAACGTGAACATTTTCATCAGACAATATTCATGCAATTCAACCACTAGATTATGTGTATGCATATGAAACTTAATCAGATGCAGAGCTGCATCATCTCCTTCTTCATCTTCAGATATGTTTGCCAATATATATGAGGAAACCGATTTGGAAAACCAAGAATATGTGAATGATCCATAGGAGCATACCTGACATATTGAGAATCCGTTATTGGAAATTGGAGTCACCAATAAATTCTTTAGGCTATTGATCCTTCGGACAATGGAGTCACCATGAAAAATTTGAACTCTATATTCTTGAATATGGAGCCGCTAGGTGAATGATGCACACATTATTTTTTTTCAACTACTATTCACCATAAACAATCAGATCCAATCATTGTTGTTCTTCTCAGGGATGATTTCACCTTCGCTCCTTGAAAATGGTTCCAAAATTTTATCACTTCAATATTTTCCTTGCAGTGAAAGGAAAACCCAGATGTAACCTAAAAACATTCTTTTAGATTGGAAGCTAGCCCTTCCAACTTAGAGAGGGCTCTCTCTATAGATCCCTTACCTGATGTCACTATGATAATAGTTTATGTATTTAAATCAATGGCTAGATCTTCAACCTTAGAACAAGGGTTTCAGATATTTTTGGTAAGATAGAGTGAGAAAACCATTGGGAAATGGAGTCAAACTAATAGAAACCTAATGAAACTATGAATAAGCTATTTGCAGAATTAAGTAGATCTCGGTGGAAAGGTGGAAACAATTTTCTTAGACACTTAGATCATTATTAAGTTGTAGGTTGATAAATAAATACAATCCATCAAGGCAGAGCATCTAACAAAGGTTGAATTTTGTAGTGACTTTAGAGAGAAAGGGTGAAAGTGTCTAACAGTTATGAATGAGAGTATCATAGATGAATTCTGAAACGTTTTCTTTCAATTAAATATTGAAGATGACACATTAAATTAATTACCGATAAAGTAAGATATTCACATAAAGGAGTACAGACTAGGAAAAAATATCACAGGAATTTCTTATATGACAAACTTTTGTACTTCTTCTCTTGAAAGCTTGTATTAATTTCAAAAAGTATGAAACAAAACACAAGGTTTTTCACTCCCAAAATCATACCCTTGTTTTATATAAAGCACAGTTTTTTGTATATTAATAAATTTAACCCCCTACCCCTAATTTCAATCTACATACTAAAAGCCAATATGAAAACTACTGCTATATGTCTCAAATTTTTGGAGTTGGAATATGGAATTAGCCACTTGGTTGATATTCTGCCATTTGTACTCAATAATTGATGATTCAATACTAACTGACTATATTTTGGATCTATGTGAATACTTTCCATAACCTTTGTTCACTTGGTCATTCAAAATCCCAAATCTGAATACAAGATTTGGTTGGGCATTCTTTGCCTCAACAATTGGCAGTATTCTTCGTTAGTGAGGCATTTGAAACTTCATATTTCCTTTTGATGATAGCTCTGACAATTGTATGCATAGATAGACACTTCTGCATAAATTGGTATTATATTTGGACCTTTGGGCGTTGTCTTGGAATTTGGCGGTGAAATTGACAATGAAATGGTAGTGTTCAAGAATTTTTTTAAATAATCAAGGAGGAGATAAGATCTCATTCCCAATTCGAAATGATGAGGTGACTCATCTAGGTATTTTTAAGAAAAATAATTCTAGTGAATTTCTGAAAAATAGGGTCCGAAAATACCTTCGTATCTCCAAAACCATGATAGCTATGTAAAAAATGAGAGGATTTTTTTAAAATTATCCCAATCCCAACAAAAATTTCTTTTTGTTTAAAAAAAAATCATTTCCAGTTGTTCAAAAACCCCACTTGAAGACAATAAATAAAGTAGGAAAAGACAGAGTGTTATAGAAAATTATGGCAACGCCTTTGCTCTATCACTTCACATTTGTCGCCCACTTGGATTAATCATGTATAGATTCCCACCTTGAATCATAATAACAAATTGTTATAGAAAATTATGGCAAAGCCTTTGCTCTATCACTTCACATTTGTCGCCCACTTGGATTAATCATGTATAGATTCCCACCTTGAATCATAATAACCATTAGCCGTGGTCTTCATCGATCCACATTGGTAATTTTTAAAACCCTCATTGATCTAATGCACAACTGTAGCACACTAGATTTTATTTAGGAAATACTTTTAAAAAAATGAGTAATGAATTTATGATTAGGAATTCAACACGAACTTTTAACATACAAAATGATAAAATTTAAAAATATTTATATGTGCTAACACAACTAATAGTGGAAAGCTTCCCATACTTGGATAACACCTTGGGTCCCACCTTGGGAAAGAAGGTCAAGATCTTAGAAATCATGGCCGAATTCAGATCATATGACATCATGCTTGATCTAGAATTTAATGAATTGATTCTTCAAATGTTCCAATGTTTCTTCAAAATTAAGGAACATCATCCTAATATAGTCAAAATAAACATGCAATCTATTTTGTGTTCATTTACAGGAGCCCATGATGACATTTGCAAGAAGCTAAAATTAAAGTTATTGGCCATTTGGAGGAAGGAGCATGTTATATCACCTGATGCTTATGAACTAGTCAAAAGGTTTGTTGATAATAACATGGAACTATTTAGAAGGAAGTTGACTGAGGAAGAACTAAGGAGGATGTGGCTTTGCAGCAAGACCAAGTTAAGGAGGAAAGGTCTTTAGTTGAGGAGGAAATACCATTTTGATGAGGATTCTTCTTCTATAGTTGAATCCTTTAAATTTCATGAGGATACCTTTGGGAAACATGGGAAATATTAACATATGCATCCATATTTGATGGTGAGAAATGATGAGAAACAAATTGACACCATGAGTGATGAAGGCCAAGAAGAAGAAACTTAGAAGGACTTGAGGAATAAGCCACTAGTGATGGTATGACATGGAGAGCACTTAGAGGTGCAAGGGCATGAGAGGGATTATATGCACAATGTGCATGATGATCCATATTTGGAGAGCCAGTTGAAGGCTCAAGTTGGAGACGTAGTGGAGGTGGTTGAGGATCCATATTTGGTTCCACCTATCAATGATGTTCAAATAGATGTTGAGGTAGACAACAAGGATACAACACTTTCATATAGTAGCCATCGGGAGAAGATTGATCATTTCAAGACAAATATTATGGCATTGAAGCAGGAGATACAAACAGTCTAAGGCACATTATTGCAACAAAATAATGAAATTGAGGAGATTAGAATAAAGTGTGTCAAGTCAGCAGACAAGCTATCTAGCGTTAAGGGATGACTGAGGTTCTTAGCAAGGAAATACGAGGAGTATACTTTGGAGTTTCAAACCAACCCTGTTCATGAGTACATTGATAGGAATTGCAATACTATCAGTCCACCTCTATACATTGGAGAGAGGCACAATTGTTTTTAGGTGGATCTTGTGACTGAGCATATCCATATGAGTTGAGCATGGAGCAACATCAACATAAAAAAATTGTTCCATGTGTAGGAGTTCATGCACTCAATCCATCCCACAAGATGGGTTGGTGAAAGATTATGAGCTGGTATTCTATTGATAGGGTGATTGTTGGGAGTATATTCTTAGCCAGGGGTGTATTGAAATTGGAGCGATGGAGCATGAGCATCGATGGATGGTCGAGGTAGAATTGGGATCTAGGTAGATATATTGATCGTCGATTTATTCAGAGGTTAGTTTGGGATCTAAGTATTGAGGGGTCCACTCATGATTAGATGACAAACAAATATGATGTGGTACAATGGTTTGTGTGGGATTTTGGCATCAATTTATAGATGCCTTTATAGTTGAAAAATATAGATTACTTGAGGGAAAACAATATTGGGGCAAGAGGACTTGTAATATCCCCAATTTTAGATTCCCTTATGATGTGGCTAGGATGGATTTCCAGGGTTGGTGATAACTTGGTCATGGGAGTGATATTTCACTATCAGTGGGTCAAGAGGGTTTTGGAGGCGTTTTATGGGTCAAATGGGGATCACTCGCAACATTTTATCAACAGGGCTAGTTCTTCATAGTTTATTCTTGGTTTAGTTGCGTTCCAACAATTCCCGTAAAATTAGGTTATTAATGAGCATATATTAATTAAAATTTCTTAAGGTGTCATTTTGGGAATAATATTTGATGAAACACCTCAGTGTAATAGCTCATTGGAACCAACATGAAGAGGTATACAAGATGGGATTGTGAAAAGCGACTTTTAGTAGCTTGAGAGACCATAGAGGCATATTTTCCATTTTCCTAGATTTAAAAGTGAATTTAATTAGGATCCATCCAAACTTTAAAAGTAGGGAGAGAAAATCATTTGGGACATCTTGGATTTGTGTATTGTTTTTGTGAGAGGTTTTGATAACATGGTTCTTGGGATTCAGGTAGCCCCAGGATGGAAACCCTTGGGTGATTCACTGAGGGTGGATGAAAACCCCTCTCATTTCTTAGTGAATTCATTCAAAATTCACAAGTGCATTTATTGACGTTTTGGTCAATTTTGGAGGTTGGATTAATATTAGAGTAGATTATTTTGGAGGCTAGTTTATTTATCCCAACTACTCATTTTGAAAACCCCTCTCATCTCTTAGTGAATTCTTTCAAAATTCACAAGTGTATTTATTGACTTTTTAGTCAGTTTTGAAAGTTGGATTAATATTAGAGTAGATTATTTTAGAGGCTAATTTATTATCCCAACTACTCATTTTGTTAATCATATTCCACTTAATTAAATAAAGTTGAGCTTATTTGTATTTATCATGTTATTTGAATTGCAATTTTGAATTGTTACATTTTACAGGAAATTTTCTATTAAATGGTTGAAGTTTTTATATGAAAATTTGTGATAAATACCAAAAATTAACAAAATATTCCATTTGGGAAATTACATATTCACGGATGTATTTTGAATCTGCCATGTGCCTTCCTATTTTTATCAAAATTTTATTAGCATGTTCAGAGATGGAAACAAATTTATTTAGAACTTTCTAAACTATTAAATTAAAGTTGTTTAACGTTCAATTTTTTCCATTGAAGAGGCCTTCAAAATAACTTCTTGGACTACAATTGGATCTTTTAACTAACTCTATCATATCATTTTTTCACTTATGATTTTTTTTTATTGGTTTGAATTTTTCACTACAACTAATCATGCAGAATTTGCGGGTCTATTTGATCGTGAAATTGCTCTAAGATACATTTTATTTATTAAATTTTATAATTAAAGTATTGTAAACAAAAGCATATGATTTATGTGTATTAAAGATGTTATTAAATTTTGATATTATTAAATATATATAATTATTGGTTAAATATTTTTATTTTAATAAATTTAAATTTAATAAACTTTAACTATATTAAACTATTTTTTAACATATATTATGTCTTACTCTTTTCACTGATTTTTTATCAATTCACTTATTTATAATACTCTAATGTAATTATATTTGTAATAATCTTGGTCAAAAAATTATATAATAAAGTTAATAAAGGCAAAATAATACCCAAGGTTACAGGACATGTATTCCAACCTGAATGTTGAGTAAAAATATAGTGATGGGGATCGCTTGTGATTAATTAATGGTTATGGAAATTGACAAAGACAATGGAAAAGACTTTGGAAAGACATGAAACATTTATTGACATTTTATTTATGAAAATAATGGAAAATAAGAGAAAATGGTGGTGAAAGGTCACATGTATCATGTGAGGAGGAAAATGAAAGAAAATAATGGAAATTGAAGAAAATATAGACCTCATTAATAAAAAGGTTTTTGAGGATCGATTTGTAGCTTTTTGTCAATTCAATTTTGGAGCTCTCACTTTCTACTCTCTCTCTCTCTCTCATACTCTTGGACACTTAGAGTTTTCTTGGAGCACTCTTAGAGGATTGTGGTGTACTTGGGATATAGAACAAGAAGTAAAAGGAATGACAGGAAAATGTGAGAGGACATCGAGATCAACAACTACAACTAGTTTTTATTGTAGGTACCGAGTTGCATGTATGATTTCATTGCTAGTTTTGGCATGCATGGCACATGCATGTGGTTTCTTGGTCATGATCTCCCATTGGCATGGAGGATTTCCTGGATTGAAAATGGTTTTTCCTAGCCTTGCCATTTCTTGAATAGCCTTGGTGTTGTTGGTTTTTTTCCTTTTGTTTTCTGGTTGGTTCTCATGTTCCTTATGACTTTGGGTTGAGTTACTAGTTCTGGGAGCCTTGGTTGGACAAACGCTCTATAATCCCTCTAAAAATTTGGGTTGAGTTACTAGTCTTGGAAGCCTTGGTTGGAAAAATACTTTGGAGCCCTTGGTGGGTTGAGTTACTAGTCCTGGAAGCTCTGGTTGGCCAAACACTCTAGAGCCCGACAAAAACTCTGGGTTGAGTTACTAGTCATAGAAGCCTTAGTTGGAACAATTTTTTTGGAGCCCTGGACAACTTGGGTAGAGACTGATATGGTGATGGTTAGTGATGTCCGACCATGAGGTGGAATCAATGGTTGAGGGTTTAGGTGGTTTGGCCTCTAGAGGCCCTTGTTTGGTTTTGTTTGATTTGTTTCATGAAATCCCACATTCATTCTTGGAATATGGTGCGAGGGTGATTAGTTGAAAGAGAGATTTGGTTCAACCCAATCTATGGTTGGGTGGTATATGGAAATCCCTAACTTGGTTGGTTTTTCATATGCTAATAAGATCTCATTTCCCTTTGCTATTTCATGAGTAGATATGGGTGTTTTTATGTGGCTTTAATGGTGGTTTCATTATTGATACATCTCTAGTTATTTTTTGGTTATGAGCATGTTTTATGACAGTTATGATGTATTGATCTCATCATGATTTGATTAGTATATGAAATTTGAATGATTATATGACCTAATAGATTATAATGCAGATATTTTAATAAGGTGTCAATGCTTTCTTACATATCTTAGATATGTGTGAGACCCCTATGCTCAAATATGTTGTTATGACCCGTTGATGCAGGAGCATCAAGGCCAATTTTCATTTTTAAATATGTAATAAAGGGGGGTGTGACATTTTAATTGATTAATTTGTTATTTTTAAATAAAAGAGGGGATAAATTATAAAAGTGAGGATTTTGTAAATATTCTTTTATTAATTAAAAGGATATGAGAGAATTTGGTCAATTGAGGATGTAAAGGGATGAGAGATTTTAATTTAGAAATTAGTTTCATTAATTTTGGGTGAGAGAGGATCCTTAGGGATTCAAGAGTGATTTTAGGATTTGTTGAGATATTTAGGGGTTAGTTGAGGAATTGAAGGGATAGAACTTAAGTTAGATCATTTTAAAATTGTATAAATTATCAAGCCTCAAAGGCATTGAAATCAGTGAGATTGTGAGGGAGAGTGTGAATAGAGAGTAGGAGTTTCTACTTGGAAGCCTTCGGGCAGTTTGTAAAGGGCCATCGATCTCGAATATCTGGCCAAAACAAGAGTTTATAGTGCACAGTTCGAAATGAATGTAATTTCCAAGAGTTAAATGGCAATCCGAAAGCTATCAATTATGAATCAGAAGAAACAAGCACATTGAAGTTCTGTTCGATTATTACTTTTGCAGAGTTAGAATCGGAAACAGTGGTGATGTGGAATGAATATCGATTTATGTTTGAATCAAATTCAATCTGAATGCTTCTTATGTTTGCAGATGCTCATATTTCTGCGTCCTCTCTGTTAAGATAAACGCATTTGTTTTAGTGTGAAGTAATTCTTTAATTGCAGAGATCGATTCTGATATCAATGGGAATCGTACAAGCATTCTGGGTTCAATTGGCAGAATCAATGTGATTCTGGCCTTGAAAGTTGCCAGCAAAGAACCTATGAAACTTCTGAAATACAATCGTAACACAGAGAGAGTAAAATTTCTTTTAACGCAGAGTTAGTTTGAATCATTTTTGAATTATCTGTGTGTGGAGGTTTGATTGAATCAAGACATGTTATCTGCTATTCCTGAACATCGAAAAATCTGAAACGTGGAGGAATTCTGTTGTTAACCACTGTTGAATGAATAACTACGGTAAAGTGAATCGATTCCAATAGAAATCGATTTAATTCTTCAGCGCAGAGAGAAGTGTGGTTAAAAGGAGACAATTCATTTTGTTTGCTGGAATCAATTTCTGTGGATGTATAGCTTTGACAAGTTGAGGAATAGAGGTTGATTTCAAGCCTGATGCAGAGCGATGAATTTCTGGGTCGAATCAAAAGCCTGTGTAATTCAATTTCAAAGCAATCAATTTCCAGTTCTGGTTTGATCACTGTTGGTTGAGTATTTGCAGGAGCGAATTAAAGTTGACTGTTCACAGCATAATTCTGAGGTAACTAGCGCATTAAGAAGAGGGAGTGAAATTGAATCCGTTGGTAAGTAAGATCAAGAGAAGAAGTGATCGAAATTTAGTTCGATTGCAGACAATTGGTATGAAAGTTGCTATGTGCTAGCAGTTTGGAGTTTTAATGAAAATCAAGTCTTGATTATGGATTTAATATTAAATTATGTTGATGTTTGAATTTCTTCAAAATCTAACACATATATTCAGGCATGGGAATAGTAAACTGATGGGCGCAGCGAATGTTGAGATTTTCTAAAGCTCGATGATGGAAGGGAAACTCATATTGGAATTTATTTGAAATCCAATGGTGCATTAAAAATAATATGGTGGGGTATTCCAATGATTCTATAATTATTGTTCAAGTAATTTAGATTCTGCATAATAAGTAAATTTGGGCTGGGTGTTGGTTTTATAATCATGAATTAAAAGATAGCTTCCGCATGTGTTGAAATTTCCAGAAAGTGGAATTACTTGGCATGGATTTGGAGAAGCATTTTTGTATACATGGTATTGTGTAGATTCTGGGTTTGGCAGGGTTGCCCTGCATCAATTTTGGTATCAAAGCTTGGCTCTGTTGAAATGGAAGATGTTTGTTTTTTCTGAATGAGTGCAGGAAGGTTCTGTTGAGAACTGAAGAGTGTTTTATTTGAATGTGTTCTAAATCTGATATGCAAGCTACACAATTGCAGTGAACAGGATTGCAGAAGTGAATGGAGGACAAGATCATGCAGGATCTTAAAGGTGAGATAATTTTCTGATTTGAAATTTATGATTAAAGTTTATGGTTGCAGACAAGATGATGGCAGTGAACTTGACATTCAGCTAAAGGCTGGATAGGGAGGACAATTGCAGTGTCCAGAAGAGGAAGTGAGTTGAAGAGATAGTCTAGAGAGTGAGCAGAAGAGAGTGCTTAAGAGGTTCCAGAGGCAGTGAACCAGTACTTACCAAAAGACTAGATCCAGTGAAGCGGATTGGTGAGGTAAGTGGCAGTAGGAGAGATTGTTGTTGTAGAGGCTAGTGCAACTCATGGTGAGTGAGAAACTCATGGAGAAGATGATCATGGAGGATCAGAGAAGAGGTTCAGAGGAATGCCATAGAGGTGAGATGACTGATAAAGTCAGAGAAAGAGAAATTGCAGTAATGAAGGTACAATTGCAGGTACTACAGGAATGGCTGCAAGAGCAGGAAAACAAGAGAGGAGGATGGATCTTTCCATTGAAGGGAAAGAGAGTGATTTGGAAACCATTGCAGATGAAGTTGAGGCAAAGTGTGATTGCCTTATTGAAAAGGGAGCTTAGAGTTCTTGAGCCAGAGATGGAATTTGAAGATTCCACATGCAGATCTGTTCAAAGGGAAGTGCTTGAGGAAGCAGCCAAGATTGAAAAGTCTTGTGGTTTTAAAACTAATAAGTTGTGTATGTTTGTAGGTACAACACAGGGAGATGAGCAAGCTTTAGAGTTTGTTCAAGAAGAGTTGAATCTGAAGTCTATTCAGATCGATGCTAAGATAGCAAGATCTCAGGAGGAAATGAAGACAAAGGAGTTTAATCAGAATATTGGTGCAGAGAGAGAAGGACCAGCTGATGATTGGTCAAGAGCTGGTGAAGGTATAGAAAATTGTGTAAAGTTTCCAAGTTCCACTGCTAATGAAATTTTTGAATTGTATAGGAAACTAGATCTTCAGAGAAGAGAATTGGAGAGACAGAGGACTTATGTACAGGATAATTTGTTGAAGAAGCAAGGTAAGAAAGTTTTCATGGATGACAATCATGAAGCAGAGGATGGAAAGAAGGAGAGACTAGCTGACAGTCTCATGGTGAATGCAAATCAGCATACTGATGTGCTGACAAGGGAGTTGGAAGAAAACTTAGAGCAGCATACTGAAGTGTTGCTAGAGAAAGCTGAGGAGAAAGCCAGTAAAGATTTTCTGAGTCCTGAAGAAGACTTAGAGCTGCGGAGAGAAAACTTGGTGACTGAATCGACAAGTGAGACCATTGGATCTTGTGATTTTGAAGCTGACAATTTGATTGTGTTTATAGGTGATGTAGAAGACAGTCCATCACTTGGAATTGTCTTGGAAGAAGAAGAACTGTTGCAGAAAGAAGGTGAGACAGTGATATCTCATATGCAGAGGCTTGTTACCATGGGTGACAAGAAAGAGTTGGCTTGTCTGTATAGCCAAGAGAAGACTGTGCGGCAAAATTTTGAAACTGCTACAGTAATAGAGGATGAGGCTACAGAGTTTGAAGAACTTGATTTGATTGCCATAATCAATCAATATGATGATGGAAAATTACTGAAGATTGTCGAAGGGGAAGACGAAGGAACTAAATTACAGCATGTTGATGAAATGCTTGAGAAGAATTGGCTAAAATGTTTGTTGGAGACATTTGAACCAGAGAAAGAAGTTGCAGGCACTGAAGTAAATTTGCTTGAAGTTGAGAAAGGAGTAGATACTAGTTTGTTAAAATTGATTTTGCTTACTAGTATACAAACAGAGATAAATGGATATGTTATTGCAGGAAGATAATTAAATGAAAATTTATTTTCTGAAGATAAATTTGCAGGTGATGAGCAAAAGAATGTTGCGGAGGGACAGGAAGTTTGGGAGGCAGCAACATCTATGGTGGCAGCTGAAGCAACATGTGGGGTGATATTTGCAGGAGTAAAACCAATGTTATCAACAATCAGGGAGATGACAACTGAGACAACATTAGCGGCAGCAACAGGAAGTGAAAGCAGCAGCAGTAGGTTGGACATAGAGATTGAAATCATCAGAAGAATGATGATGAAGGTGTCTCAGAAACAACAGACAGTAGCAAGAAAGAGGAGAAATTTTAGCAAGAGAAAGACAACAGAAGTTTGTGAAAGCATAGTCAGTGGGGCGATGCAGCATAAAGTGTGGAGACCTAGAGAAGAACAACAGATAGAATCAATGACAAGTGGGAAGTTGCAGCACAAGATATGGGATCCAGGCATACACAGATCCGAACACATGATCAGGCGATCATGATTAATTTCAATCTTGGGAGTCTGATGCAGGAGCATCAAGGCCAATTTTCATTTTTAAATATGTAATAAAGGGGGGTGTGACATTTTAATTGATTAATTTGTTGTTTTTAAATAAAATAGGGGATAAATTATAAAAGTGAGGATTTTGTAAATATTCTTTTATTAATTAAAAGGATATGAGAGAATTTGGTCAATTGAGGATGTAAAGGGATGAGAGATTTTAATTTAGAAATTAGTGTCATTAATTTTGGGTGAGAGAGGATCCTTAGGGATTCAAGAGTGATTTTAGGATTTGTTGAGATATTTAGGGTTTAGTTGAGGAATTGAAGGGATAGAACTTAAGTTAGATCATTTTAAAATTGTATAAATTATCAAGCCTCAAAGGCATTGAAATCAGTGAGATTGTGAGGGAGAGTGTGAATAGAGAGTAGGAATTTCTACTTGGAAGCCTTCGGGCAGCTTGTAAAGGGCCATCGATCTCAAATATCTGGCCAAAACAAGAGTTTATAGCGCACAATTCGAAATGAATGTAATTTCCAAGAGCTAAATGGCAATCTGAAAGCTATCAATTATGAATCGGAAGCAACAAGCACATTGAAGTTCTGTTCGATTATTAATTTTTCAGAGTTAGAATCGGAAACAGTGGTGATGTGGAATGAATATCAATTTATGCTTGAATCAAATTCAATCTGAATACTTCTCATGTTTGCAGATGCTCATATTTCTGCGTTCTCTCTGTTAAGATAAACGCATTTGTTTTAGTGTGAAGTAATTCTTTAATTGTAGAGATCGATTCTGATATCAATGGGAATCGTACAAGCATTCTAGGTTCGATTGGTAGAATCAATGTGATTCTGGCCTTGAAAGTTGCCAGCAAAGAACCTATGAAACTTCTGAAATACAATCGTAACACAGAGAGAGTAAAATTTCTTTTAACGCAGAGTTAGTTTGAATCATTTTTGAATTATCTGTGTGTGGAGGTTTGATTGAATCAAGACATGTTATCTGTTATTCCTAAACATCGAACAATCTGAAACGTGGAGGAATTCTGTTGTTAACCACTGTTGAATGAATAACTACGGTAAAGTGAATCGATTCCAATAGAAATCGATTTAATTCTTTAGCGCAGAGAGAAGTGTGGTTAAAAGGAGACAATTCGTTTTGTTTGCTGGAATCAATTTCTGTGGATGTATAGATTTGACAAGTCGATGAATAGAGGTTGATTTCAAGCCTGATGCAGAGCGATGAATTTCTGGGTCGAATCAAAAGCCTGTGTAATTCAATTTCAAAGCAATCAATTTCCAGTTCTGGTTTGATCACTGTTGGTTGAGTATTTGCAGGAGCGGATTAAAGTTGACTGTTCACAGCATAATTCTAAGGTAACCAGCGAATTAAGAAGAGTGAGTGAAAGTGAATCCGTTGGTAAGTAAGATCAAGAGAAGAAGTGATCGAAATTTAGTTCGATTGTAGACAATTGGTATGAAAGTTGCTATGTGCTGGCAGTTTGGAGTTTTAATGAAAATCGAGTCTTGATTATGGATTTAATATTAAATTATGTTGATGTTTGAATTTCTTCAAAATCTAACATATATATTCAGGCATGGGAATAGTAAACTGATGGGCACAACGAATGTTGAGATTTTATAAAGCTCTATGATGGAAGGGAAACTCATATTGGAATTTATTTGAAATCCAATGGCGCATTAAAAATCATATGGTGGGGTATTCCAATGATTCTATAATTATTGTTCAAGTAATTTAGATTCTGCATAATAAGTAAATCTGGGCTGGGTGTTGGTTTTATAATCATGAATTAAAAGATAGCTTCCGCATGTGTTGAAATTTCCAGAAAGTGGAATTACTTGGCATGGATTTGGAGAAGCATTTTTGTATACACGGTATTGTGTAGATTCTGGGTTTGGCAGGGTTACCCATCATCACCCGTAGATTACATATTTATGATATGTTTGATGAAATGCCTATCATGGCTAGTGGGAGCCCAAACAAGTCCCTATACCAATGTTTACATTAGTAGCCTTATTTGATTGTTGCCTATCGTTTATGAAATTTTCATGAAGTTATGGGAAGTGGCCTGAGTCCTGGCCCTGAAAAGGTGGCACATAATTGGGGGTCCTTGGCTGAGAAATGCTTGAAAAATTTCATAGTCGTTGGCATGCCTTGTTGTGGGAGCAACAAGAGGGTCTCACTCATATGCATGGCTTTTCATGGCAGTAACTGAGGGTTTGTATTAATAAAAATAAAAGTTGCCTCAGGGGTTAAGCACCTGGAAGGGTTGGTCTCCTCTTAAAGGGTTTGTAGCTCCTAATGAAGGCCAATTTGGATTTGTTTTGTCAGTTCCATTTCCTTAAACATACATGGGGAATTGAATGACATCATAGTGGCCTCTCATCACATGTTTACTCCAGTGGAAAAAACAGCTTAGGTAAATGTGGGAGGAGGGTGTTATAGAGTGGTAAAAGAGCATGGTTCTAACACCCCTTGAACTAGATGGGTAGTGTGTGTTGGTAGTGCATACATGTGATTACATATGTGTTCCTTATTCTTTTGGTCTATGTGCTTGTTTCATATGCATGATTTCGGTCATGGTTGGAGTGGTGTCGCCATGTGAAATTTTATGGTGTTGATGCACGATGTGTTTATCATGAGTGTATGTTAGTTATGCATTGGTCATGTGTGTCAATGTTTATATGTGGTTATGCATACACTGACATGGTGATAGTTTTCGTGAATGAGTTCATGGTATGTGTTTGGTATGGTCATGCATTGATAACTAGACAATGGTTGAAATGATGATTATATGTTGATATTATTATGTTTATACATGTATTGGGCTAATATGGTTAATCTTGAAGATGAAATATCCTCCTCCTGAACTAAACTGAGGTACGTTGGTTTGCTTATGATTTGGTTTAGCTAACATGATATACCTTGCAGGAAGAGAAGGACAAAGATGGCTAGCAAGATGGTAGGCTACAATTAACGAGATTCTCCCTATAGATCAAATGAGCAGCATGTTGATGAGTACGTCCCTCACATTGCATAAAATTTGAGAATTTTGAAGGCAAAAATAAGGAGTTGCTAAGAAGAAAATGGCCAAATAGTTCAATCACAAGAGAGACTTGCTAGGGCACAAGAGAAACAAGCAAAAGTCAATGTAGTTATCCTTTAGAGCTTGTTATATTTGTAGAGATAGGGACCAATTAGAATCAGTCATGGATAGGAGGATAGGACTAATGGGGCATATGGTATAAGTTCACATCGTGGGCATAGGTTGAATAGAAATGACACTGTCCGAGATGACCGATTATTGGATACACCTGATAGACAAGGTAGTGGACATGGTCTTTACTCTAGTTCTCAGTCAGAAATGTATCATGGTAATCATCTTTATCATATTTACAAGTGGAGTGATAGGGGATATTTTCCAAATGATTTCAAAAATATCAAAGGCACCTACATTTTATGGAGAAATGAAGAAGTCACATGATGTAGAATCATGGTTTCTCAAGATGCATAAGTTCTTCAGGTTGAATGATTAATTAGTGAACATGAAGGCCATAATAGCTACATTCAATCTTAAAGTTGAAGCAAACATCTGGTGGGAAGATGTAGATAATTTTAGAGGTATTCACAAAGATGAGTTGACTTGGAGCGAGTTCAAGAGACTATTCAGGAAGAAGTATTCATGAGAGAGATACTCTAATGACAGGGAAAAATAATTCAATGAGCTAAAGATGGAATCTATGACTGATGAGTACATTAGTATATTCTTGGAGTTATTGAGGTATGTTGCTTACCTCAAGAAGGAGAAGGCCAAGAGTCAAAGATTCATCAATGGGTCATCGATAGCATTCAAGTAAATGATTGAGTTCGATGAGCCTAGATCGTTGGAGGAAGCCATTATAAAGCTAAAGCATTTTTATGAACAAACAAAGCAAAAATATGAGACTAAGCAGTACTGGAAAAGTAATGATAAGAATAAAGGAAAATGGGATAAGAAGCTGACATGGCCACAAGACACAGTTAACAAAGAGAATGAAACACCACATAAGAAGTTCAATGCATATGATAGACCCGTAGGGATTTTGGTCTGGGGAACCAAAAAAGGGTGATGCTAGGAAGCCCTTGCAATGTTGGATTTGTGGAGGAGAGCATCATAGGAGATTTTTACAAGACATCAAGGTGGTAGAAAAAATATTTACAGTGCTCAAGAGGCAGAGGAAGTGGGGGATGTTGTAAAGAATATTCCTCATATTTGTGTAGCGTTGGATAACAAGTAGGAAAATCACCAGGAATCTATCATCGAGATGGATGGTAATATTTGTGATCAATATGTTTCTATTTTGATTGACCTTGGATATAATTATAATTATGTCAATCCATATCTAGTGGATAAATGTGGTTTGAATAAATAAGTGCATGCAAATTCTTGGTTATTACAGTTGGCTGTAGGTATAAAGAAGAGAGTTCATCACTGGGTAAGAGCTCATGCATTTGAGTTGAATGATATTCCTACCTCAGCACATTTGAATGTATTGTCGTTGGGATCATATAGTACAATTTTGGGTACGGAATGGTTGTACCTTCACAGGAGTAAGGTGGATTGTTTTGATAAATCCATTGAGTGTTTGGATGAAAATGGGGAACAAAGAATATTACAGGGTAAGAAGAAGCTAACATCAGTTAGAATGGTGACAACTATGCATGCCACGTGTAGTCGTAGAAAGGGGTGTGTATTATTTGTAGTACATATTTCTAGTGACAAAGGTAAGGAAGTTGAGGATGAGGATGTTTTGGGGAGTTATCCAATTCTACAACAGTTTCAGGATGTATTTCCCGTAGATATTTCAGTGTTTCTACATCACATGGAAGTGGACTTTTCTATTGAGTTCGTACCAAGGGAGACACCAACATAAAAGACACCATACAAGATGAGCACACTAGAGTTGGTGGAGTTGAAGTTGCAGTTGAAGTAAGTGCTTGACAAGGGATAAATTAGGCCAAGTGTATTGCCTTGGGGTGCAACAATATATTTTTTTTAAGAAGGATGGTATACTCAGGTTTGGCATCGATTACAGGAAGTTGAACATGGTGACCATCAAGAATAGGTATTCGTTTTCAAGGATTTATGGCTTGTTTGATCAGTTGAAGGGAGCAGTGGTGTTCTCGAAGATTTAATCGAGATCAGGATATCATTAGGTACGCATTAAAGAAGAGGACATCTATAAGACTACTTTCCAGACTAGGTATGGCCATTATGATTTTATTGTAGTTCCAATTGGTTTGACTAATTCTTGAACTACTTTTATGTGCTTGAGGAATAGTGTGTTGCATCCTGTTATTGTATTCATTGGTGATAAATTAGTATATTCCAAGAGCGAGGAAGAACATGTCGAAAACTTAGCAGTAGTATTGAGGTTGCTGAGGGAGAATAAATTGTATGCTAAGTTCAGTAAATGTAGTTTCTTTTAGACACATGTACATTACTTGGGACCGATGTGGTTTCCAATGAAGGCATAGCAGTGGATCTAAAAATTATAAGGGCTATCACGGAGTGGGAAAATCCTTGGAATGTGGATCCAACTTCTCATACATTTCTTATCATATTACATCGTTGCAAACGAAGAGTAAAAAATTTGAATGGAGAGAGGAATGTGCGTTTGGTTTTGAACAATTGAATCAGTTGTTGACAAATGCTCCATTTCTAAAGATTAAAAATTTGAACAAAGAGTTTTTGGTATGTATAGATTCTTGCAGGAGAGGACTTGGTGGAGTCCTTATTTAGGAAGGACAAATGGTATGCTATGAGTCAAGGAAAATGAATGAGCATGAGAATAATTATCTGACACATGATCATGAGTTGGCAATGATCATCCATACATTGAATATGTGGAGGCACTATCTTCTTGGTAGGAGGTTCATACTGATGAGTGATCACAGTGGATTGAGGTATCTATTTGACCAACCAAAGCTGAATGCTAGATAAGATAGATGGTTGGAAACGATCAACAGTTCAAATTCAAGATTAGATACATTAAAGGTAAAGAGAATAGGGTTGCAGATGCTCTTAGTAGGAGGATACATGTGAGTCATATAGAAACTATGAGTTCCTATGGGATAGATTTACAAGATTGGATCTTGCAAGCATGATAGCAAGATGATAGATAAACGGAACTTATGCATAGGATACAATAGGGTACAGGTGATTAGGATGTGGAATAACATCTCACAACAGATGGCTTGGTTAGATTTATGGACAAGAAATATGTGTCAGACGACAGTGAGCTCAAGAATCTTACCTTAAGGGAATTTCATGTTAAGCCATATTCAGGTCACCAAAGATATCAGAAGACATTGATAACAATGAAGAAGTTATACTATTGGCTGAATTTGAAGAGGGAAGTGTCAGAGTTTGTGGCTAGATGCTTAGATTGTCAACAGGTAAAAGTAAATTGTAAGCAACCAGGTGGGTTACTTCAGCATATTCCAATTCCATAATGGAAATGGGATGTTATTTTCGTGTATTTCATTACAGGTCTTCCAAGGACATCTAGACAGCATGATTCTATCATGCTTATGGTTGATAGGTTGAAAAAGGTAGGGCACTTCATTCTAGTGGAGTCTACTTATTCAACTAATGGTGTAGCACAGATCTTCATCAAAGATGTAGTGAAATTGCATGGTGTTCTAAAAAATATTGTGTCAGATATGGATGCCAAGTTCACTTTTAGATTCTGGAAAGAGTTATTTGCAGGTTTGGGTATAGAGTTGGTTTTCAACATGGCTTATCATCTGCATACAAATGGACAAACAAAGAGGATCAACAGGATCCCGAAGGACATGTTGAGTATGTATGTGATGCATCAATAGTGGAGGTGAGAAGAGTATCTTCCATTAGTTGAGTTCACTTACAAAAATGGATATCATGAGTCACTAATGATGAGTCCATTCGAGGCACTGTATGGGCAAAGTTGTAATACTCAAATTAGTTGGAGTGGTCCAGTGAAATGGGTGTTGATAAGACCAGACATGTTGGCAGAGATGGAACAAGAAATGTAGGCTATCAAACAGAATTTAAAGGCAACATAAGACAAACATAAAATTTATGTCGATTAGAACAATATGTTTAATGAGTTTTAGGTTGGGGAACATGTGTACTTGCATATTAAACCCAAGAAGATCTGCATGATTTTTGGATCATGTGCCAAGTTCGCACCTCGATTTTGTGGGATTTCAAGATCCTTCAGAGGATTGGAATAGTAGCCTATTGACTTGCATTTCCTCCGACAGTGAAATTCCATGATGTTTTCCATGTATTATTACTTAAGAAATATGTTAAATATGTTGATCATGTGATTGATTGGTTTGTATTTCAGGTGGAGCCAAGAGGAGAATTCTAGCCAGACCTTAGTGCATTTTGCAGAGAAATATACTCATGCTCCGAAACCGAGAAATCAAGCAGGTTAAAGTAAAATGGAACCACTATGGACCTGATGAAGCTACATGGGAGATGACTGATCATATGTGAGATATGTATCCTTCTTTATTCGCTAGTTGAATGATTTTTTATGGCATATATATATATATAGCAGAGAAATATACTCATGCTCCGAAACCGAGAAATCAAGCAGGTTAAAGTAAAATGGAACCACTATGGACCTAATGAAGCTACATGGGAGATGAATGATCATATGTGAGATATGTATCCTTCTTTATTCGCTAGTTGAATGATTTTTTATGGCATATATATATATATATATATATATATATATACCACCATGAGCTGTGTTATAAAGCTCCAATAAGCGATATGGGTTTCTTGTCATTATGGTTGTGGTGTTGTTATGTTTCTCATTTTGGTTTGCTTCTCAGTAGCAGTAGGATGATCATTGTAAATACTGTAACAAGCTAAGTTATAAAGATCCATGGGAAGTATGTTTCGCTCTCAACAATCTTGTTGGTTTTAGGTTTCATTGAACATTGAGGATGGCGTTCCCCTAAGGGGGAGGGTTCTATAACAACCTTGGTAAAAAATTCATTCAGTAAAGTTAATAAAGGAAAAATAATAACCAAGGTCACATGGCATGTATTCCAAGTTGAATGTTGGGAAAAAACATAATGATGGGGATCACTTTTGATTAATTAATGGCTATGGAAATTGGCAAAGGTAAGGACAAAGGATTTGGAAAGGCGTGAAGCATTTATTGGCATTTAATTTATGAAAACAATGGAAAATAAGAGAAAAGGGAGGTGAAAGGTCATAGGTTTTGTGTGAGGAGGAAAATTAATGGAAATTGAAGAACATAGAGGCCTCATTAATAAAAAGGCTCATGAGGATCAATTTGTAGAATTGTGTCATTTTAGTTTTGGATCTCTCACTTTTTACTCTATCTCTCTCTCATACTATTGGACATAGAGTTTTGTTGGGACATTCTTGGGATTTGGAGCAAGAAGGAAAAGGAACATCATAAAAGTTCAAGAGGACATCGAGATCAACCACTATAATGATTTTTTATTGTAGGCATTGAGTTGCATGTATGATTTCCTTGCTATTTTTGGCATGCATGGCACATTCATGTGGTTTCTTAGTCATGATATGTCATTGGCATGGATTATTTCCTAGATTAATAATGGTTTTTCCTAGCCTTTCCATTTCCTGTATGACCATGGTGCTATGGGTTTCTTTCCTTTAGTTTTCTGGTTGGTTCTCATGTTCCTTATGGTTGTTGGTTGAGTTACTAGTTCCTAGAGCATTGGTTGGGAAAATATCTTGGAAGCCCTGTAACAGCTTGGGTTGAGTTACTAGTCCTAGAAGAATTGGTTGGAAAAATTCTCTAAAACCCTTGGTGGGTTGAGTTACTAGTCCTGGAAGCCCTGGTTGGACAAATTCTCTGGAGCCCGACAACAACTGTGAGTTGAGCTACTGGTCCTGAAAGCCCTGGTTAGAACAAATTCTATAGAGTCCTGGACAACTTGGGTAGAGACCAATCTCGTGATGGTTAGTGATGTTTGACCGTGAGGTGGAATCACTATTTTAGAGTTGAGCTATTTTGGCCTCTGGAATCCATGGTTTGGTTTTGTTTGATTTTTTTCATGAGATCCCACTTTCATGCTTGGAATATGGCGTAGGGCTGATTGGATGAAAGATAGATTTGGTTCAGCCCAATCTATGGTTGGGTGGTACGTGGAAGTCCTTGACTTGGTTGGATTTTCATATGCTAATAAGAGCTCCTTTCCCTTTGTAATTTCATGAGACTTAAATATGATTTTTTTTATGTGGCTTTAATGGTGGTTTCGTCATTGATATCGTTGGTTATTTTTTGGTTATGAGCATGTTTTATGACAATTATGATGTATGGCTCTCATCATGATTTGATTAGTAAATGAAATGTGAATGATTATATGACCTAATAGATGGTAATGTAGATACTTTGATAAGACATCAATGCTTTCATACGAATATTAGATAAGTATGAGACCCCTATGCTTCGATATGTTGTTATGACATGTAGATTACATATTTTTGATATGTTTGACGAAATGTCTTTCATGGCTAGTAGGGGTCCAGTCCAGTCCTTGTACAAATTTTTACATTAGTAGCCTTATTCCACTGTTTTTTATCATTTCTAAAAGTTTCATGAGTTTTTGGGCATTTTCCTAAAACCTGGCCATAAAAAAGTGGTACATAATCTGGGGTCACTAGCTTAGAACTCTCTGAAAAGGTCCACACTGGAATGCCTTGTTGTGGGAGTGGCTAGAGGGCCTTAGTCACATGCATGGCTTGTCATGGGAGTGGATGAGGTTTCATATCATCAAATCTATAAGTTTCCTCAGGGGTTAAGCACGTGGAAGGGTTGGTTTCCTCCTGAAGGATCTATAGCTCCCGAGGAGTGTCAGTTTGGTTTTGTTTTTTCAGTTTCACATCCTTAACTATACATGGGGAGTTGAATCACATCATAGTGGCCCCCTGTCACATTTTTACCCCAGTGGATCGATTAGCTTGGGTAAATGTGGGAGGAGGGTGTTACAATATCAAATATATTTAACGTTTTTTTCGTAGGAAAAAAACACGTAATTTTATTCATTAGAGGAAGAAGAATAAAATTTGTATATGCGCAATTACATTCTAGAAATAATTGACATCCAATAAAAATTCCTTACATATAGATAAAATCCCTAGAGATAGCCCTATGGCACAAATCTACACAAAAAAGAAGTAGGACGCTTAGGACCAACAAATAGCTCGAGAGGAAGCACCAAACAAGCCCATAAATGAGCATCCTTCATTACAAAGAGGGTTTCACAACGCTAACATAAGGAGTGCAAGGCCAACACACATCATCAAAATGGTGACAAATAAACACGAGTCGAAACTTGACAAGAGACAATGAAAGGTCGTGGAACATTGACACAGATGTAGTAGTCACCTTGATCCTTAAGCAGAGAAGAAAACCACCCTAGAACAATAGTGGAACCCAACCATACGACAAAGACGGTGGTAGAGAAAAAAATGCGACTGGTGGCAAGACAACAATGAGCGGCCTTGGCCAAAAAACAAGAGATGAGAATGCGATGAATCAGTGAAATGCTTTAACATAAATGAAACACTTGCAAAATAAGGGACCCCAAGCATAAGCCAAGGCGTCGAGAAAACGACATGCAATGGGAAAAAGGCAGAGGCCATGGTAGCGCATGAACTAGATGGAAAGAAGGAGGGCTACATGAAACATGGAGCAATGGCGGCTAGGGTTCAACCACCAAATCCCCTGCCCCCTCAAAGCCCCCCAAAATTCACCCACCACCTATATAGATCCAAATATATTTAATGTTAAGATTAGAGAATAGATGTGATTGCACACATAAAATATGCAAAACTTGAGGAAAGATTTGCAAACCAAGAGATTTGATTTTTCTCAACCCTTGATAGATCCATAGTTAAAATGGATCTGCAGCCCGCCTAACACCTAGCTACCATTAAACTTCTTGGGGTCTACGACTTGTCCTCCACTTCATGGACCAGGTCACAACCAAGGGGATTTGAACCTTGGATCTCTCAGTTTTCACACATTTCAGATTACTTCGATCACCAATTGAGTTGTCCCCATGAGACTTTTCATTAACATATTTTATGTGTAATTTAGGAAAATGTTTATTGAAAATGTTGGATTATATACTTATTAATTAAATTTACATTTAAAATTTTGATATTTATGAATAACCATCATTAATATATACCTATATATATGTTTTATTTTTAATTTTATGTTTATTAATTAAATTAATTAAATTGTTATATGCTTATAAATTATATGTTTTGGAATTATTATTATTATTATTGTTATTAAATGTGATATAAATATTATGATTTTTTTGGAAAGTTTGTAATATTAATAATAAAAAAAATTACAATATAATAAATTGAATTGAATCCATTTATTATTATTATTATATTTTCATTATTATTTTTATTTGGTTTAATGTTTAATTTTAGAAACTTTGCAACATTTTTCATATATTAAGTCAACATTTAAATGTTTAACCTCATTTACAAACATTACAACATCTTTCTTATAGTATATTGTAAAACACTTGTAAAAAATAAAAATAAAAAATAAAAAATATTAAAACAAATCAATTAATTTATTATATAAATTTTTAAACAAATAATAAAAAAATTTATTTAAATAAATAATAAATATTTTATTAATATTGTTATTAAAAAATACCATTTTTAATAATTCAGAAATAAAGCAATGATATAAAAAAAATTTAGTCGCAATAAAAAACATCGATGAAAGAAAGAGTTCGACTTAACACCCATCCAACACTATGCACTCTCAAATAAACAAGGAAGGATGTGGGTCAACAAGTCCCTAACTTGAGATGGGCTTCCAGATAGATTTTCTTAGAGATTAGGATATTTTTTTATCGAATCTCTCTGGGCATCTCACAACTTTATATATAAAGAAGGGCATCCTGCCACATTTACATTTTGACATTGATCAGGAGCTCAGGACCAAGTGTTGTAAAATGGTCAAAAATGAAGGTGCTCAGAACTAGTTTGAACATAAACGACCGGATAGAGCTCGTCTTCCTGATTCCGGCGCCGCGAACGGTTCGAAAAACGGTCGCCGTATGCAGAAGTTATTCAAGTTTGAAGATTTCTCAATTTCCATAAAAAAATGCCAAATTTGACTTTGGAAAATTTTATTAAAAAAAAAAAGAATATTCCACAGAATATTCTGGGAATATTCCGTGGAATATTCCATAGAATATTCTGGGGAATATTCCGATGGCAGCCAATGAGAAGGCGCCACGTGGCTAGCCCGTAGGCCTCCACGTGGGCCCCAAAGTGGAATGAAATGGCGCGTTTTAAAATTTTTATAGGTCGCGGGCAGGAATTGAACTATGGTCGGCTGGATGTAAGCGGAGTGACCCGACCAATGGGCCACAACGTTGGTTCTTGTATTGCATTGGAACCGGAATGTTTTTATTGTTTGAAGTTCCTTTGGGCGGGCCCGAAAGGGGGCCAGCCCCCTTTGCATGAAACCCAGGCCCGAGAACCACAGCAAATTACATTTGGCGCGCAGTCTTGGGTGGTGGTCCCGTGCTTTTAGCACTCGGGAGTTTGAACATTTAAACGTATGGTTATATATTGTTAAAAACTTTAATGAACGCCGAATTAAACTCCAAGTTGATAACCATATGGCCGACGGGTGCGGTCCTATGGACCCCCGTGGCCCTACTCTTTAGCACCACGGTTGGCGGGAAGTTTGGCGGCCTCCACCCATTTTGGCGCCACCCCCTAATTTGGTGGCCTTATCCACAGTTTCTCCACAATTAGTGGAGTTTCTCAAGGTGAAACTGGCAGTTTAGTAAATGTGGCATAACTTCTGCTAGGAGAGGTCTTTGAAGACGAATTTTTTTTTGATTTTGGGTCTCTTCGACTTTCTGAAGCCATTGGCACAGGTTTCACAGCCATCTGAGGTCGTTTGCAGGTGATTTTGCTTCGTGGAAGTTCCAGGAGTCACTATGGCCAAATCAGTTTGGGAGCTGCATTGGGAATTGTGCAGCCAGTGAATGTGGAACGAAGGTCATTCCTGAAGTTTTTCAGCATTATGAATCCATTTCTACAGCTCGTTTTTCCTTTTGAGGAATTCTTCTCACTGTTTAGCTTCAGGGAATGTGTGGCCACTGCTGTGGCCATTTCTTTAGCGTTACTTCGAGCTGCTTGAAGCAGGTTCTTCCATTTTTTGTGATTCAAAAGCCTGTTTCTGATATTTTCGACTTTCTGAGTTGAATGGCAGAGGTTTCAGAACCAATTGAGGTCATCTTCACCTCGAAATTCTCCCTGCAAGTCTAAAGGGCCACCAGGGCCAATTGGGGAAAAGTATTGTATCAGGTACAATTTCAC